>QRFJ01000104.1:1656985-1728852 GCA_006176705.1 Cocos nucifera | reverse complement strand
TTGATCGTCTTTCCTTGATCTGAATCGCACCAACCTAAGTCCAAAACTCTTTTGGATGTGGAGAGCAAGGGGAGAAGAGACTATGGCGTGGAGAAGGAGGGGAGAGGTAGTTGGGGCGTGGGGTTTCTCAATTGAATTGCATTAGAATTATGGGTTGGGCGCAGGGTCTTATTTATAGACCTCTTGTGATCCAACTCCTCTTCCTCTCAACCAATCACAACCCTTTGTGAAATCAGATCTAAATCTGATTGGTTGGAATAGAGATCCCTGGATTCCTCCTTAGAGGGCGCCTAAGACCAGTCAAACTGGATTCTTAGTAGAACTCTGATTGGAATCCAAAAGGGAGGTGGAGTCCTTGTCCAACAAGGACTCCTAGGCGCCTCCTACTTGGGCTCACGCCACCCTTGGCGTGCGCCCTTCTCCTTGCCAGGTTCTGGCAGGGGGACAGGCCCCCACCAGCTCTCCAATAGGTGCATGACATGTGGTCAAAAGTCAAAGGATCAATGGTCAACGTTTGACCAGTCAAAGGTAGACTTTTGACCAAAGTCAAAGAACAAGAAATGGCAGGTGACCAAAAATGGTAGGTAATGTCTTATAAATAAGACAACCTATTCTAACTTGGACAACCTCCAGTCAGACCATATGAAGGCCTCTGATTGAGCACAAACTCCTTTGGCTCAGTCAGGACAACTTATTTGTGATAGTAAAAGAAGAACGTTAGGTTCAATCGAGTGCTAGCACGATTTTTTTTGAACCTAATTGAATCTCATTCAGATCAATTGAACTAGATCAGTTCAATTGATGATCACCAGATTCAAACCCTTGTTTGTGTGACCCAGTTAGGTTCAGTTCTGTATGATAATGGGATATGTCATGATCTCTATCATAGACATCATCGAAACTCCTTTCGATGGATCAGAACTCTTCTGATTCGAACAGCTAGAATGATCGATCATCTAAATCATTCTAATTGCTCCCAAAATCCACCAGTGACACCTAGCAGTATATGGTGGCAACCCATCAGAGCTGAAAGCAACCTCTTGGTGCAGCTACCTGTGTGATTAAGTTCTTCTATCTTGAGCCCCGATCAGATTAGGGTTAAGGTGAACTCGTCAAACCCTAGTCTCTGTCATATGATGTAATCATTCGATTCGAGTCCAATGTGAAAATCTAAATAGAAACTCTTTCTATTATTTCACTCTGCCATGGCCATGGGCTTCAGGACTTGATTCTCATGATTATCATAGGGCTGCTCCTCTACCACCGAGGTAGATAGATCCCATCTTGATGCAATCCAGTTCCTACAATGAACATGCTATAGCCAACATACACCTCAGGATTCCATATGGCTAGGAGACCGAGTAATGGTGTAGTCAAACTATAACACCCTCAAGGTGAACTACCGATGCATCTCAAGGTCAAAGAACCAGACACACTACTGCAGCATCGAGTCAGTCATTGACGAGAAGGTAGACTCCCTAATGACTACTCGAGGTGGTCACGCTCAGTGCCCTCGTTCTCTAACGAGTATCTGTACTCTCGCTCCGGTGTCTCCACACCGTAGACTCAAGACTCATCTACTAAAGAGAAGCAATCGTACACCAACCTTTTGGATCAATCACCATCCTCGTGATGATCCTATGGTCGGGAGCTGTTTATGAGTTAATAATGATTATTCATGTCTTAAATTTTCAACTCTTGAAAATATGAATTATCATTACCATTAACTCAAAGGATGTATCACAGACACTAAATACACAGGTGTGATAGAAAATAACCCATTTCATTAATTATAGTCAAAATTATAATTTTGCCCCTAGAAGTGTATTACAAGTGTCAGCCAATTCTGACTTCTAGGGCACATATATCTAACAGAGATAAGATCTCCCCCGAGCCGATCTTGGCTGTAGGAGATGAGATTTCTCCTGAACCAACCTCGATCGTAGAAGATAAGATCTCCTCCGAGCATTCGAGTCAACCTCAGCTAGAGATAAGATCTCTCTCGAGCGACCATGACAACCTCGATCAAAGATCTTCCGAGCGACTGTGACAACCTCGACTAGAGTTAAGATCTCTTCCAAGCAACCGAGTCAACCTCGACTGTAGGAGATAAGATCTTCTTCGAGCTTCAATCTCAACTACAGAAGATAAGATCTCCTCCGAGTCAATCTCAACTGCAAGAGAGAAGATCTCCTCCGAATCAGCCTTGACTGTTGGAGACAATATCGCCTCTGAGGAGCTCAACCTCCAACCTCGACCACAGGAGACGAGATCTACTTTAACCTCGACTGGAGATGAGATCTATCCCGAGCTTCAACTTCAACATCAACTTTGGTTGGAGATGAGATCTCCTTCGAGCTTCAACCTGAACCAGCACGGAGCTCAGAAGAGGACTTCGGTAGTCACCCTTTTTGCACTCCCTTCCTTTGAATTTCGACCTCAAAAGTGGGGGGGACTATTGTTGGAGATAAATTTTGCTCCTGTCGAAGTTCAATTCGATGCTCAATCTAATGCAACTGGTAGCCATGGAAGAGCTTCAGCGGACGAGTCTTAGCCGAACTTCTTCAGTTGGTCGAACTCCTCAGCAATCGAGCTCCTGTCGAACTTCATCAATCGATCGAGCTTCTCAGCGATCGAGCTCTAGTCGAACTCCTACGAGAGCCGAACTCCCTCCGCGCTCCTCCAGCCAGACATCTACGGAAGTCGAACTTCTCTCGAACTTCTTCCTCAATCAAATTCCTCCAGTGGATTGCTCTCGGATAATCCCATCAGACATATCTCCTTCAGAAGTTCGAACTTCTCTGAAATCGATATATACCAAAGTCTACCAATCAATGCCTGCTTTCTCAGAGCTACGATCATTAAATCTCGACGAACGATCGCCATCAATCCGCTGCAGGCGACAACGATCCGCTACCAGGTGGCGATGGCTGTCACCATCAATCTATTGCAGATGGCACTGCAGATGGTGCCTTCCTCTGTGACTGACTTCATCAGACCTTCAGTGATCCACTATCAGGCAACTACAGCTGTCACCATCAATCCACTACAAGCTCCGTCTATAAAAAGGGATCCTCCAGATATGCTTACTCTAGGCTTTAAGCTCTCCTCTCATTCTCTAAATTCTATCAAGCTCATTCTTGAGCACTCCATTTCTGTTGGCCAGAAGAGCTGACTTGATCGTCGGAGGATCCTGCCGGAGCCACCCCCACCAGCTTCGGATGGAACTTTATTTTGCAGATCACCGACGGTGACCTCATCCTCCTCCACTCCAGCTCGATCTGATGTCAACCAGATTCTGCACCAACACCTTATAACTAAATAGTAGCAGCAACCGCCGTTAGGCCCTTTTTCATTGTTTTGGGATAGGTTTTGGAGTGTTTTCCTTGTGTTGAGCCTTCCAACGATAAGCCAGAAAAATATAATGCTCCTCGATCTTTTGAAACCCCCTAGATTGGGATTTGGATGGAGATCTTTCAAAACCCCTTAGGTGGGATTTGGATAGATGCCCTATTTATATAGTATCAGGAGGATAGATGTTGAAAGTCCTCCAAGAGTTTGAGAATGTGATGCCTCATAAGTTGTCTAAGACTTTGCAATCTAGAAGAGCAGTGGACCATAAGATCAAGCTAAAATTAGGGGCAAAGCCCCCTGCTTGTCCGCCCAATCGCATGGTCCTATTAGAGCTTGCAGAACTTCAGAAACAACTTGATGGGCTACTAAAGGGAGGGCTCATCAACCCAAAAGTTTCTTTTGGAGCCTCGATGCTCTTTCAAAAGAACCAAGATGGGAGCCTTTGGTTGTGTGTCGATTATTGAGCCCTAAATAAGATGGTCATGGAGAACAAGTATCCAATTCCTCTAATTGCGAACTTGATCAATCAGCTTGATGGAGCATAATATTTTTTCAAGCTGGATCTCCGATCTAGATACTAGAAAGTTCATATTGGGGGAAGAGGATGAAGGCGAGACTACATGTGTGACGAGGTTTGGGCATTCAAATTTCTGATGCTGCCTTTCAACCCCAGCTACATTTTGCACACTAATAGACTAGTTGTTCCATGACTATCTTGATAAATTCATGATGGTATACCTAAATGATATTATTGTGTATAGTCGAACACTGGAGGAATATGTGGAGCATTTGCAAACCATCCTTAGAATTCTACGGGAGAACTCCCTGTATATGAAGAAGAAGAAATGCTACTTTGCGCAAAAAAAAATTCATTTTTTTGGGCCTTCATGTCGATGGTGGCATGATCGCATAGACAAGGAGAAAGTCCATGCCATACTAGAGTGGTAGGCCCTTACCAAAGTGATAGAGCTACGATCTTTCTTGGGGCTTATCAACAACTATAGGTGGTTTATTATGGGTTACTCTCATCGAACTACACCATTGATAGAGTTAGTGCGGAAGGATTGATCGTGGGATTGGTCCTCAATGTGTCAAGAAGCTTTTAAAGACTTGAAAGCTATGATGATGGAGAAGCATGTACTACAACTATTATATCATAATTTGCCATTTGAAGTCCACACTGATGCCTCAAATTTTGCTATTGGAGGAGTCCTAGTTCAAAGAGGATCATCTTATTGCTTTTGAAAACTGGAAGCTAAATGATATGGAGAGGCAATATACCGTTCATGAGAAGGAGATGATGATGATGCTTCACTACCTAAGAATGTGGAGACATTATCTTCTTGGAGCATGATTTGTTGTCCAAACAAACAATATAGCCCTCAACTACTTCCAACACAGAAGAAGCTATCCCTAAAATTAGCTCGCTAGCAAGACTTTCTAGCAAAGATCAACATGATCCTAGAATATATAAGCCAAGACATATGAATCAGGTGGCCAATGCCTTAAGCATAAAGTGGAGCTCGTTGCTCTAAAGGTGGAGGAGCAAAGTCGAGCTAGTCAAGTGCAAGCGATCCTTCTACCAAAGATTCAAGAAGGGTTGCTGAAAGATCCCATAGTTTTTACCTTAAAGCAGCTAACTGAAAAAGGAAAGGCACGGTGGTTTTGGTCCAAGAATGGATTTATTTTAGCAAAAGGCGTCTAGTGTATACTTAATGGATATGCAATCTTAGAACAGAACTCTTATAAGAATAACGTGATATTCTTTAGGCCAGCAACCCCAAAATGCACTGAAGCCTCATCCTCTTAGAGCGGGCATACTACTAGCAGAAGATGGAGGAAAACATGGCAGAATAAAGCAAGACTAGTGGCCTTCTTGAACTCTAGCCTATGCCAAATTAGACATGGGAGTGCGCTCTATAGACTTCATCTTGAGTTTGCCAAAGATGGGAGAGTATGAGTCGATCCTTATGATGGTGGATCGATTATCCAAGTATGGCATCTTTATCCCAGTACTCTTGCATTGCTTTGCAAATAAGGTAGCTTGATTATTTCTGAAGCATATGGTGAAGTATATTGGGGCATCCCTCATAACATTATTAGCAATAGAGATTCCAAGTTCTTGGGGCAATTTTGAACAGGGCTCTTCAAGCTTCTTGTTTCAAGTTATACTTCTCCACCTCCAAACTAAAAGAATAAATGCTCTTATCGAGCAATACTTGTGGTACTTTATGAGCACCAACTAAAGAGATTGGATAAAAGCTGCTCGACATAGCATAATTCTCTTACAAACTGAAAAACAACCCTCCATTCTGCATACAATGGTTGTAGGGTATACGGGAACAGCTCATTTGAATAGCATTTGGCCAAAGAGTGGCATCGTAATTCTAAGATTGCATGAGCATACCTAAAGAAGGCTACCAAGAAGATGAAGTAGTAGGCTGATAAGGGGAGGAGACCCCTATCCTTCAAGCAAGGCAACATGATGCTAGTCAAGCACCAATCAATCCAACTCTGATTCTTTCGCAAAGTACAAGGATTGATTTATAAATATAAGGATCCATTCCTCATCCTTGAAAAGATAGAAAATGTATCCAATCGAGTGTGTAATAACTCAGGACTTCATCCAAAAAGACTAGCCAGAATATATTATTTGGATTCTTTGGTCTTATATAAATACTTAAGATCTTTCCAGCAAATAATCAATGTAGATACAACTTGCGTGAATCTTCACATACTCTCCTCGTTTAAGCCTTAATGTCCTTGCCAGACAAAGGTCCAAATCCATGCATTATTCATAAACACCATGATTGGCCCATGGTCAACTCAATGAACCCATACTATAGTATCTTCTGATCCATATAAATTATGAATCGGATCCGCTCTGATACCATTTACAACAATTCAGGATCTCATCCAAAGAAACTAGCCAAAAGGTATTATTTAGGTTCCTTGGCTCTATATGTACTCAAGATCTTCCCAGCTTATAACCGATATGTGACTAAATATATACCTGCATGGGTCCTCAAAAAGTGCAACCACCCGTATGACTCAAGATACATCCAGTGTTCCATGGAAGTTGCCTCAAGCCATACGATGCCAATTAAGTAGGTCCCATGGGGAACATATCAAGTCGTCGGACTCCTACTTCTATCTCCTTAGAGAGATAGCTTGACAACACGGTGGTGGATAGAGTCCAAGTTCTACCTAATGGTGCACAAGAAATCCAGTACTTGGTGAAGTAGAAAAGACTTCCTAAGTTGGAAGCAAGCTGGGAGCTAGAGGACTCGCTACAACATGAGGAGGATCAAGTCGAGGCATACAGGCAAAGCGCATCGACAAGGACGTCGACTTGATCAAGTAGGAAAGTTTGTTAGGGCCATTTTATCCGGCATCTTTTGCTTGGCTATGGCCTCTTACACAGTCTTGTACATATCTTGTAACTATATAGCATGAGCAATTGCTGCTGGGTTGTTTTTTCTTATTTGAGGATGGGCTTTAGAGTGTTTTCCTCGATGAGCAAAAAAAAAATGTATTACTTCTCAATCTTTTGGAATCCGTCGAGTGGGATTTGAGTGGATGCCCCATTTGTATCGTATTAAGAGAGTGGGCGAAAATAATCTAACAGACTAATTTTCTTATGACTAAGCTCCTTAATTATAATTTGAGCGGCGGTTGCATAGATTTATAATCCTATTGTTGCCTCCCCTACCTCCCAAGCCTCTTAATTATAATCTGAGGGAAGTTGCATAGATTTGTAATCCTTTTATTTCATTAATGAAAGCATTATTTTTACAGTTTCATATTTGAGTGTATTGCCATGCCTTTTCTGATGCCCATTTTGCCTTCATTTTTCCACCATTGGCATGCATTAGCTAGCTCTTTTATGCTGGTGACATTAGGGCGGTGGACAGGTTTGGTAGACCGATAGGTTAAGCCCATGACACAACGTCATCATCCAAATATCCACCATTGGATCACAATGCACACCGTCCCTCCCTGTCTCCCATCTGATATTAAATTTCTAAAGGAAGTTATCAGGACATATGATATTGTTAAGACTCTTTGTCATGAATGCAGAAGCCATCGGAACAGTAGCAAAAGCTTATCAGGACATAGCAGTCATAGATGACAATCAAAATCAACAATCTGTACTCACGCTTGTAACCTCAACTTGGGCCTTTAAAGGGATTTATGGAACAATTTGTGGGTGTTTACACGAACAAGATTCATCTGTTATATGGTAGAACTTAATTGTTTAAAATACTTCCTTGTTTTCCTTCCACAAGTCATTTCATCTTCAATTAGTTCTTCAAATTCTGATTACTCCTAATCTCAAACATTTTTCAAGAGAAAGCATTTGAAGAAGCAGAGAGGACCCATGATACCAACACATCAATATGTAGCATAAAAGTAGTCCATCAAGAATATGGGTCAGCATATTGACAACTACAAATCTTAATCAACTTTTTTTTTTTTTTTTTTTCTTCCAGATTTCCATAAATTTGGAATAGAATTTGACAAGCGACCTCCTTGTCAAGCATCAAGGACCTACCACCTGAAATCTCAACATTCTAACTCCTTGTTTGTCAAAGACAATTCGAACAGATTGCAGTCACTGCCACCTGCTACTGACTCGTTACAAAAGCCTTGTTCTTTTCTCTTCCTATATTTATCTTTTGGTTTAAAAGTCCCCTTAATTTGGTTGCATATAGCTTTTGGATTCTTGCCACTTGGCCAAGTTCGGGCTTTCTAGATTTTTTTGCTGTGTTCTTAGCACCTGTTAGATGAATATCTCACTCCAAACTTCAGTATGATATCCTTGGTATCCAGACTTGTGACAAATCTTGCATCCACTTTCATATTTTCAGCACCCAGTCTCAGATGTTTTTGACCTCAATAAGCTTGAGACTCTGATATCCATGATAGAATCTCATGTACGTAGCTCAAAGATCTCTTTCATTCCCAAACTAGGCTTGTGTTATTCTGAGAATGGTTGGCATCTTGCTTAATTCTATTTTTCCAATCCACGTCATTCTTTTGTTAAATGATATCTTGCAGAAAAAGACAGAATCCAATATCTAGCCACATTTCTTCCACTGAAAGATTATGTGAAATAAGTTTAAGCAGTCCACATGCTTCAAGGGGGCACTATTGCCCATTAATGTGTTCCCTCCTCTTGCAGACTTGTAGAAAGGTAACAAACAAAATAGGCAGCATCCATTAAACTACCCTAGCAGGCAAAAGATGACCTAACAAGAAACACCTCATTCTCTGCATGTGATTGACTTGGGCCTCCTTCCTTGGAGTTTGGAACAGTTTTTTTGTTTGCAACAATCTATGTGCGCTGGCCTAAGGTCTAAAATGCTGTGCCAAATTTGATCAGCATGGGACCATTGCATTATGTTCCTCCACTCTCAAGCAAAGGCTGGATTCCTCAGCTCAACATCCTTCCACATGCTACAAATCTATACCACCTCTGAATGGAATTCTTGAAGCACTTTAGCTTGCATGCACATCTGGTTGCTTAATGTTTGTAACATCATCCTAGAAATTGTTTAGCAATACCTTGATCTCATTGGAGGTTGCATTCATCTTAGCCTCCTGGAAATCGACTCACTTCGATTACAAGAAACTAACATGAAGGGATCCAAAGCATGGATAGACATGAACATGCAATGAATGCGCTAAAGTTTTTGATCGATGATTGTAATTGAGGTAACACTGTTCGTAGCATATATATCTTTCTTCACCAGTAAACAATATAGATATCATGACGAATGTTTCTGATTTAGTGTGCAGATGGTAGCTAGTCTTGTTTGAGATTGCTATTTTGTGTAGCCCCACTAGAGTTAGTATTCTGACCTGGTGTACCACGGTGGAATGCCCTGGTGGTTGCTTTGAGTGGGGCAGCATCGCATTGAATCGTTCCTGCAAGCCAGATTCTTTCCAGATTGGGTCCATAAATATGAGCCCCTAAATGGACCCAAATGGAGTTATTGGACTCTTTGAGTGTTAAATACGTTCTGGACTGTGTACTGAAATCTTGTTGAAGTAATAACCAAAGTATGCACCAATACATACGTACTGCTCCAAGTTCCTTAACTTCCGATGTACTAGTTCGATGGTGGATGGATGTTAGTATGTAGCTCTTTATGCGCACAATAAACTGAAGGGTTGTCGAAATGGTATTTTATGCAGAACTTTGTTGCATTTATGAGTGTTTAAGCTGACATTGCATAACCTAGAAACTTGCCGACTCTCTCGAGTGCCAAAACACTTGTTTTAGCTCTTTGGTTCAAGAGTTATGCTACAAAGTGTAGTCCAATGTGATCTGGAATAAGTTCTAAGTAAAATCCAGCAGGTTATGATTCATCTTTACAATCGCTAACAAGCCTTGTTCCATTTATTTATATTTGATCTAGTTTATATGATAATTGGGTATTGTGGTCCATTTTTATAATTGTATAGATAGATATCTGTAGGGATGAAAGTAGTATGGATATTATCTATTCAGAACTATATTTTTGTATCCGAATCAATCCAAATATTGTTCGAAATTTAAAAATTGGACTAATATCCATATCTGTATCCATATCCGTAAAAAAAAAATGGATATGAATATGGATAGACAACTATTCAATCCGTATCCGAATATCCGAACCTATATATAATCATATATATATTTTTATATAGTATTTATTAATTTTTTTAAAAAATATATATACCATATAAATATGTTATTAACTTGATTTATCATCTATATAGTAATATCTTTAATTCTGTAGTTATAAAGTTTAATTATCTAAGTTATATCCATACGTTCAGTATTTGAATTGAATCCGTATCCATTTAGAACAAATATGGATATGAATTTTTGTATCTGAATAATATCTGTATCCATATTTGCATTCGTTGGATAAAATAAATATGGATATGTATATGTTGATATCCGATCTATATCCAATTCGATTTCAACCCAAGTTATCTACTGATGGAACTACGAATTTCTTACTTCCATTCATGTTAAATTGGTATCAGGCATGTCAATTATACTTTTGAATTAGGATCATTAATTTCCATCCTATGGTTGAACCGGAGAGATTTAGTTGAACATCTCACATGGTCCATGTACCATGCAATGGCTGGTGATTAAATGGCTCAAGACATTTATGTGCCATGGCGACCAATGACCAGCCATTGCAATACATGGACGGTTAATGATGTGGAATTAGACCTCCACAATTCAACCACGGATGGTAGAGGAAAAGAACTTCAGTTCTTTTATACAACTATTGATATATGGATGAATCCTGATATAGAGTATTTCAGCTGGAGTGGATCATAATTCCATTTTTTTAATCAGAATTATCGCCTTTGTTGTGGTTATATGAATCCTTGTTTGAAGAAATTGACAATTTATTGCTATATTATGCATCAGTGGGGCTTGCATATTTTCAGTACATTGTTGAACTAGAAAAATCTAGTTCCATATCATCCACCATTTATGTATTCCAGGTCAATGATTGATTTGATGGGTGTGTGGTATATATATATATTTATCATGCAATAGCAGGTGATTAAATTGGGCCCACCAAAGAGGATCTAGACTCAACATTACAAGTCTCATTGATCAAATGATTGGTTTCTTTCAATCAAATTAGACCTTAAGCTTTCATCCACTGCAAGGTATTTGACCTTCAAATACCAGCATGGACCAGCTAGGAGTAGCCCCATTGTGTTTAGGGTGGACTAATAAATGCTGTACTAAGCCTTCAGGACCATGGTGTCCATGGTCTCAAGTTGGATAGGATTTCCCTTTTCCAGTGTAGGGTGAGCCCTGCAACATCTCTACTTGGGCAACCTTAATGCAACAGGATTTATTACTGAAGTTTTACCATCCTTTTTTGACCCTCCACTCCTCTCCAAAGCCTTGTCTTCTAAGTCATGGAAAGAAGTTGTTTAATATTCGTAATTAAACTAATTTTGAACTAATACTTATGATAAGACTATTTTTGATAGAAAGAAAGCAGGTGATATGGCCTTTTCAAACTTTTTTTTTTTTTGAGATGATAGAATTTCCAAACAAATTGACAGGAAAAAACAAGTAATGTATAAGGTAAGTTGACCATGGTGTGGTTGAAAAGTCCATATATACCAGAAAATGTGCTATAAAATTTATGAAGATTTAGTTAGAGAAATTTTATCATGATTAGCATCGAGGATATTTCGTTGCCTTTGGATATTTAGAAGAGAGTGAAATTAGATGATGATGATGATGATGCTACATGAAATATGAGCAATGAATAAATACAAGATTATATGGAATTTAATTATTTTGACATAGAAGATACAAAGGACACAAAAACAATAATCTTAGCCAACTAATGTTTGATTTATCTACAATCAGGAAAAAAAAAAAATTATTATTTGATTTAGCTTATCAAATGTCTAGATATTCTAAGTAGCAATGTGCATCTCATCAAAGAGCTATAAGTGATAGATGAAAGAGTTTTGCTAATAAGTGTCCCTAAGGCGTATTTAATGCTTAGTGAAAATAGCAAAACATCTTGACCGACAAAAATCATTGCGAAGATATAATGAATATAATTATTTTTATAAAAAATAATTTTTATCTTTAATATTATCAAAATATTTTACTATTTTCGAGAAGCATTAAATGCTCCTGTCCTAAATTAAACATGGAGAGATCCAAAAATATATGTTGAGTGGAAAATACTGGACATGTAGTGCTAATAGGGCGACGACATGGTGATAGAACCTTTATTGCACGTAAGGAAGTTATGTGATCGGATCTTTTGAAGGATTGTGGGAATCTATCTCAATCAAGAGTGTCCTAATGATTTGTTAGTACAATTTTGCACATGTTAACAAAGTTTAAGCACGGTTCGATATGATTTTGCATGAGATAACATTGATCATTATAATATTGCATGGTACACTAAGGTTTGCAACATCTGGATCAAATACGGTTAGTTATTCATTTACATCCCAGGAGTCTTATAGCTTGTTTGGTACCCTTGAGTCGAAAACAAGTAGGTGTACAGCCCTAGACTTGATTTGGATCTTACCCAATTTTGATCTCATCCTGCATTAATGGGCCTGGCAGAACTAAATGCTGCACAGGTCATCTTAATTTAACCCTATAATGCCCAAAGAAAATGGTTAAAATTTGTCAACTTTAGTCCATATCTATATCCAAATGAGCTCGTAATAGTCATAAATATTTAGAGTGGCCGTTATAACATTAGAATGAGCTTTATCTAAATCATAGTTGGTACTACATGGTTAAGAAAATGGGATTTTTTTTTAATGTTAATTTAAAAAAGTAGGTTATGCATGGCGCTCCTTTTGATTTGGATCCTAACCAATTTTAACCTCATCCCACCCAAATGGTCCTCGCAGAACTAAATGTTGCACAGGTCATTTTAATTTAACCCAATGAACCCAAAATGGAAAATGGTTAAAATATCTTTAACTTTCCTCCATATCTATATCTGAATGAACTCATAATGGTCCTCTTGAATATTTATAGTGGCTGTTAAAAACATTATAATGAGCATTATCAAAATCATAGTTCATGCTAGATGATCAAAAAATGTTTTTTTTTTTTGGGGGGGGGGGGTCTTTGTATTAATCTATTAAAATCTCATATTATTAAAAAAATGTTTACCTGATTAATCGGAGGGGCCAAGATTAACAACAATGATATGGTAGGCAAATTAGGTCATTAGTCTTGGACCCTCTTTCTTTTTAATGGATTCAACTAGGTTAGTCATTGCATTTAAAGTCCAACTACTCAAAGGTTATTATCACATATATTAAATATTATGTTTTTTTGTGTTTATTGTATTATCGTGGTCACTGCAATAATATTATGTTGCACTCAAATCAGATTTAATATAATTTTAATACACTAGTACCCAAATGTATTACCCTCTCTTCCCGAGGTAACAATTATCTCTACGTTACGTAGAACCCTTTATTATTTTTTGGCCGTTCAGCAACCCTTTATTGTGGGAGGAAAGGATAGCCTTGAGGTGGAACCCAGTTGGATAGTTTTCATCAACATCCAGATTGTATAGATTTTTCTGTTCTGACGTTCATAACATGAAATTAATTCACCTGAATGTGTTGAACAGTCCCGAGTTCATAGCAGAACTCCAGTTTGCAATGAAAGTTTCATGAGAACTACACTGCCTCCAAGCTGCATGTCCTTAATTTAGTGAGATGGATTGCATTTTATTTCTCCATTAAGAAGGAAAAACTAAGCTATATATCAAGTACTTAAATACAATGCAACCTGACACTGAGCAGTCTGAGCTTGGATAACCATTAGCTCCCCCATAAATGGGTCGGTCAATATATGTATTGAATTATTGTATTATGCAAAATTTAGTTTCCTAGACAGCAACCCTGTTAGCTTCTCTAATGAGCATGCAGACATTTCGCTTTCTGAAAAAGATCCATATGTTCTTAAATCTCCAACTATTAACCTACCTAATTATCCAAGGGCTGGTTCTTGATGACTATTACCATTGAGTTCTTGGATTGCCAGACTCATGTGTGCTTAATGACTTTGGAAATGTTCTAATGAAAGAGAGGATTTACCCCAAGAATCAATATCTTGCTGCAACTGCGATTAAATTACTGCGTATCATCCATTTTACAGGAGGCTGCTAGTTGATCCAAATGGACGATGGAGGAATTAACCACTTGTTTTCATATAAATCTTGATTCGACTTGAATTGATGTGACATAGTTTTGAGTAATTTTTTTTGATTTTGTGAACTTCTATGTCACTATTTGAAATAATGTTCTGGATTAAACCATTCAAGCAAAGCTAACAATACCCTTTTTTATCAACTATGAGGGAATAAACTAAGGTGGGCATGTCAATGACCTTGCCTCTTCAGCCACTCCCATACTGAACAATTTTTCAGTCCTTGCATTAGGAGATCTCTATTTAGGATCCTGGCTTATATAGAGAAATTCACTATTTTACTTGTACTTTAGTGGGGAAAAAAGGCTTCAGGGTCTTCACCTGAAATTAAAAAAAAGAGATCATTTGGTAAGCTAGAAAATGTGAAATGAGAGATGCATTCGACTTAAATTTTCTAAAGGTATAAAATTGGAAAATGATGGGATAGGATACATCTTGGCATTAAAAGCTTCCTGACCTCTTAAAAGAAATGCTAGGGATACTTCATATTTGGACTAAAGGAAGAAAGAGTATCAATTAATACAACTTCAGGTTGTACCATGAAAGGTTTCATTCCTTGCTAGTATTCTCTTTAATATTTTAGGATTTGGCTGCCATACGTGTGTGTAAATATTAATGAGAGCATCTAACTAAGCAACATGTGGCTACGTACCATGCATATCCATCATCTGGATGCTTAATAATTATTATTACTTATTTCCAAAAGGGAATGATAGAAGAATATACCCACCACCCACTTGAATTCAGAAGTGGATGAGATGAGGCATGAGTATAAGAGAAGACGTGGTGATGGGAGACCCAAAAAAGTTAAGAGAAAGGGCATTTCAATTTCTAACCATCTTCTTTCTCTATGGCACAATATAATTAATGTTGCAACCACAATGATGTAGATGTCCAGGCTTCCTTGGAGGAAAAGGTTATGTCACATCAATGGATGGCATATCCCATCAACAAATGCAATAGGAAGACTCACACATGAATGCAGCTTGATGTCAATGTCAAGAAGCCGTTGTTGATAATCCTAGTGATTTTGATATGAAAAGGGAGAATTATCTGCATCTTCTACATACTTAATGGTCCTTTTGGAGATGATTAAAGGGTGGGAATTGCATGGTCCATGGTGTTTGGTAGTTAAATTATCATGGGTCCAGGGATGTTGACTTGGCTCGTGGACACCTAGCATTGGGATCACCTTGGACTTCGTCATTTGAACATTTCTAGACTCAAGACTTTAGCTTGGGTCTTTGGCGTATTGGTTCCAAGTTAGCTGGGTAAATCCTGTACAAAAGTCCTACAGTAAGAGAGATAAAGGGAGGATTTGAATCATGATCTTTGTGTTCTTTGAACACAATTGTAGCACACACATGCACATGCAAACACGCACGTGCACAGCACACATTCTTTTAGGTGTAACTTGGCATGTTATATGTAAACATGATCTATAAAAAAGTCCTATGGCTTTAAAGCCCTTGGGCAACTATTGTTAAACAACTTTAGATGGTGAATACTAGAAACTACTCTGGTATGATATTAGAGTGTACAACAAAGCCAATCATCGAAGATTTGTATCTTTTGCATTTTAAATGCAACATATGCTTTGCTCTTAGGTGTAATTTGGCATCTTATATGTAAAATAAGTTATTAATGTAAACAAGTTGTAAACCATCATAGTGTCAAATTGTATAACCAACTTTTAGAAAGACGTCCATGTATCATTGCTTGTTTTTGGTATTAAATTCTTGAATCAAATGACTGATTAGTATGGCACTACGGTTTTGTGCGAAAACCAAAAAATGTATTAAAGGCCTACTTCAAGTATAAATCATTCGATATCTTTGGTATAAATGTTTCTATATAAAAGACCACCATCCTCTTCACGTCACCCATATCTTGATTACCTTGGTTAGCATTTAAAATCCAAGCCTAAGCTTAGTTAATATATTCTATATATCTAAAATGAAGGTTCTCTCTATCAGCCATGTGGACATTAGTATTAATTAAACTGATATTTATATACTTGTTCATCATTAAAGTTTATTACTTAGTTTACAATAGATATTAATGATATCGATATTAATATGCTCGATCATCATTAAAGTTTAGTATTAATGTGTAATAGAAATTTAACTATTGAAATACTATATAGTTGTACCATATATGCTTGAAGAATAATTGGAAAAAGGCAAAAAGAAAAAGGAACACCACATATCATTTATGGTGTAGGGGTGGTATTAATGATGCCCATACTAATGATATGAGTTTTTGCATAGTTTCTTATATATATATATATATATATATATATATATATGGGTTTTAATGATGAAAATTTGTGCTCGAATGAAAAACCATCTCTCATATATTCCACAAGGCCAGTAGTAATGATAGAACTTTTAAATTGAGACTCATCAACTTGTACAAAATTATTGGTTTTTTATTTGAGCATCGGTATTAATTATGAAAGTTTTTATCCTACCATCATTAAAAATTTACTTCTCGAAATGCAACAGAAATTTAATTATTAATTTTTTTATTTATTTTAATTTATTATATTATTATACTATATATTAAAAATATTTTTTAAAAAAAAAGAAAAAACTATATATTCCGTACATCATGCAAAAAGTCTGATACCTCTCGCTATATAGCCATAAATTATGGTATGGTGTTGGTACCCAAAAGAGATGAATGCTTCCCGCAAAGCCTTGTGCAGGCCACATGGTAGATGACCGGATATCCACGTCTTATTCCAATGCCTTTGCCTCTATTTCAAGGGAAAAGGATGTGAGTGGATGAGAGCCACCAGACTACTTGGACTGGACTCCGTCCGTGCATTCTAATGGAACGGCAAAAGTTATGCATCCACTTTCTACACCTTGGCCCCGAGTCAAACCTCCAAGGGCGAATAATTCTAGGCAATTGAACCTGTTAGCTTTTGTTTTCAGATTGGTTGTCTTAGTTATACTAGTTGATTGGGATCTTTATAAATCTTGACAAAAATCGGGCATGCAAGTGGATGGAGTAGACCACCAAAACCATAGACACAAACGGACATTGTCCAAACTTTAATAATTTAGACCTGATCTACACCTACATTATATCTTTTTTTTATAACTCAAAACATATCAATATGTGACATTCAATTTGGATTATTCAGCAAATAGCACTATCAACATCATCATGATGCCTTTCTTCTCCATTTTTTATCTTTTTTATTAAAAAAAACAAAGAGTGGTCCACCTTTGTTAGAAAACATACAAAAACAAATTCACTAATTACGATCTAGGCATGCCGACTAGTGATGAAGCACCATTTGTATTGCATGTCTAGCACCAAAGCAAATCAAGAAAGATGGTTACAAGCCCCACGTAGCTGTGGAGTGAGATTTAGGGCAGATGAAATTACAGCTCGTCCATCGAGCTCAAAGTCTAAAATGCGATGGCACGGCGTCCTCATCTCTATATCAACAAGACCTGGGAACTCTCTCGCATAAAAATATTTCTCTCCCATTATTAGATTTTATCTATTCCACCAAATTATACCTGACTTAAATATTAGAGGATCCCCTATTGGATCAAATATAGCAGTCTTTGAACTCTTCCTTCTTCATATATATATTGGACTTTCTCTTCGAGTGGACCAATAGATCGGCCGACCACTCGATGTTCGCCGATTCGCCCAACTCCATCAGATCGGCAACACTAGAATATACTAATGAGGATTATTGGGGATAAACCCCGCTCCCATCGAAGTCTAGTTCGATGCTCAGTCTAATGCAACTAGTAGCCACAGAAGAGCTCCGGCAGACGGGCTTCAGCCGAACCCCCAGCGGCCGAGCTTCTTCTAACCCGTTCAGCTGGCCGAACTATTTAGCTGCCGAGCTCCTTCGAACTCCTCAACCGTCGAGCTTCTTCGAACCCTTTCGACCGGCCGAACCACTTAGCGGCCAAACTTCTTCCGACTCCCCAATCACCGAACTCCAGTCAGACTCCCGCAAGAGCCGAACTCTCTCCACGTCGTTACAGCCAGGTGCCTATGGGAGCCGAACTCCCTCCAAGCTTCCTCCAGCAGTCGGGCTTCTATGGAAGCTGGACTCCCTGCAGACTCCTTCAGCGAACGGGCTTCTACTGAAGTCGAACTCCTTGCGGACTCCTCTAGCAGTCGAACTTCTCAATGGCCAAACTTTCATGAAAATCGAACTTCTTATGATGGATTCCTGCAGGCGATCCTACTACTAAACGGTTACACGATAATAACGATCGACATTTAAAGTCAATAACGATCGGTATTTATCAAGTCAATAACGATCGGCATTTATCAGGATAGTTACGATAATCATTAATCAAGATAGTTACAACAAGCTCCCTCTATAAAAAGGACCCTCCAGATACGCTTACGTCAAGTTCTGAAAATCCTTCTCTTCTCCTCAAAACTCTATTGAACTTCACACTGAGCACTCCATTCCTGTAGGCGCTGACTTGATCATCGGAGGGTCCTACCGGAGCCACCCCCCACCGGCTCCGGACGGAACTTTATTTTGCAGATCTCCGACGGCGACCTCATCGGCCTTCACTCCAGCGGACTCCGACGACGGTCAGATTTAGCATCAACAGATTGGCGCTAGAGGAAGGGCCTCGAACCTCCGAGGTTCTCTTATTCTTAAAAGAGTGCTCGACGATGATTTTTCTCTCTTCGGAGATCCCTCTTCTTCCTCACTAGAGTTCTCTCCCGAAGAGAAAATGCCTTGAGAGCTTTGACTCGGCGATCGGCAGCCTGCATGCCAGATCCATCTGTTCCTGTCTTAGCCCCGGCAGTCCAATTTCCACACGAAGCCATCGCAGACATGAAGCAGTTCAACCTAATGGTCGGGTTTGTGGCCCCACCGAAATGATGCTGGCCGTGCGACAACCTTCGGTGGGGACTTTGCCAACAAATCCGCCATGAGGATGCGAGGAACCGACCTTAAGGAAAAGCATTTGGGCATACCAATTACCCTTAGAAAGGAGAAACGGAGAGCAGAAGTTCTCCCGCAGAAGATTTTACAAGAAGGTCAGAACAAAGTTCGGCGGAAGTGAAGCCGAACTCCCCCTCGAAGCTCATCGCTCAAGTCAGGCCGAACTCCCCCCATCTCGAGTATGTCACCAAGAAAAACCCCTACAAAGATTTCACAGGAGGTGAGATGAAGTTTGGCGACGCTCACAACCGCCCCAGGATAAGCGAAGACTCTCTGACTCCAAGGAAGCTCTGACAAAGGAGCATAAAGTCCTTCCGCGGAAGCTTTCGTGAGAAAGCAGAATGAAGTTCGGCAGCTCAAGAAAAGCCGAGCTCCCCCTTGAGCTCGTTGTCAAGGAAGTCCGGACAAAAGAAGTAGGAAGTTCGGTGCAAGCAAAGGCGGAATGAAGTTCTCCCGAAGAATAAAGTTCGGCGCAAGTGAAGCCGAACTCCCCCTCAAACCTCATCGTCGGAATGAAGTTCGGTGCAAGCAACTTCCGCTCGAGTATGTCACCAAGGAAGACCCCTACAAAGATTTCACAGGAGGTGAGATGAAGTTTGGCCGCGCTCACGACCGCCACAGGACAAGCGAGGACTCCCTGACTGCAAGGAAGCTCCGATAAAGGGCATGAAGTTCTCCCACAGATTTTACAAAGGGATGGAATGAAGTTCGGCCGCGCTTACGACCTCCACAGCATAAGGCCCGAACTTTTCAAGCTCGCCACCAAGGAATTTCCACGGAGGATTTCGCAAGTTCGGCCACATCCACGACCTCCCCAGCGCAAGTGAGGCCAAACTTCACCTCGAGCTCGCTACCATGGAAGCCCCGACAGAGGGGCACAAAGAAGCCCTCCTTTCGGAAGGTTCCACGACTATGCCCCCCTCAACGCTCCTCGAATTCAAATTCTCACCGAAATGAAGAACCAGCTGCCAAGACCAGAAGGGTTACAGTCTCCCCCAAACAAGCATGATCGAAATAAGTGCTGCCTCTACCATCGCAACCACGGCCTCGACATCGAGGAATGCATCCGAACTACTCAGAGGGTGCCGACCAGAGAAATACCCTTCGCCTTGGCCTTCGATACTAAGGCAGTTATCTCAGTCGAGCTTAAGCTTCCGTCTGCACGAGTCGTGGGTTTCAACGAGCGGTACAACCCCCAGGATCTTAGAGTCAACCTCGATCTTTTAGAAGAAAAGAGGGAGGAAGCCCGCATCCGGATGGCAGCCTACAAAAAGAAGGTGGCTCGGTACTACAACTCCAGGGTTAAAAATAAGACGTTCAGAGCGGGAGACTTAGTGCTCCGATGAGCCGCTGTCACTCAGCCTTAGAGTCAAGGAAAGCTCACCCCAAACTGAGAAGGTTCGTATGAGGTGACGGAGGTCATCCAATCCGAAACTTATCGTCTGAAGGAACTCGGAGGGATAGTGCTTCCCCGACTGTGGAACTTAGAAAAATCTGAGGATGTATTATCAGTAGATGTCCTTTAAAAACTTCTTTGCTCTGCATTATTGATTTTTGGCATAAGAATTACGTGATGGAAGGAAAGAAATGAGCAAAAGTAGCCTGTTAGGAACAGGAGGAGAACCTCGTCCTAATGCGAGCAGGTCAAAGATCTCTAAACCTCGGCTGCAGGAGACAAGATCTCCCCCGGATTAACATCGGCCGTGGGAAATAAGACCTTCCCAAAAGTCGAAGGCTTCGTTCACAAAGGACGAGATGGGGGGAGAGGCATGGATGATGGTGCATATGTGCCCCCATGGCCCGTTAGAAAGAGAGGAGGATCTTGTCCTAATGCGAGCAAAGTCGAAGGCCACGTTCACAAAGGACGAGACGGAGGGAGAGGTGCGGACGATGGTCCGTATGTGCCCCACAGCCCGTTAGAAATAGGAGGAGGACCTCGTCCTAACGCGAGCAAAGTCGAAGGCCTCGTTCATAAAGGACGAGATGGGGGGAGACGGATGATGGTTCAAATATGCCCCACAGTCCGTTAGGAGCAGGAGGAGAACCTCATCCTAACGCGAGCAAAGTCGAAAGCCTCGTTTACAAAGGACAAGACGGAGGAAGAGGCACAGACGATGGTCCATATGTGCCCCCACAGTCCGTTAGGAACATGAGGAGGACCTCATCCTAATGCGAGCAAAGTCGAAGACCTCGTTCACAAAGGATGAGATGAGAAAAGACGGACGACGATCCGAATGTGCCCCCACAGCCCGTTAGGAGTAAGAGGAGGATCTCGTCCTAACGCGAGAGCAAAGTCGAAGGCCTCGTTCATAAAGGATGAGATGGGGGGAGAGGCATGGACGACGGTCCGTATGTGCCCCCACAGCCCGTTAGAAACAGGAGGAGGACCTCGTCCTAACGCGAGCAAAGTCGAAGGCCTCGTTCACCTTAGATGAGATGGGAGGAGACGGATGATAGTTCGAATGTGCCCCCACAGCCTTTTAGGAGCAGGAGGAGGACCTCGTCCTAACGCGAGCAAAGTCGAAGGCCTCATTCACAAAGGACGAGACGGAAGGAGACAGAGGACGGTCCGAATGTGCCCCCATAGCCCGTTAGAAACAGGAGGAGAATCTCGTCCTCATGTGAGCAAAGTCGAAGTTAGGAACAGGAGGAGAATCTCGTCCTAACGCGAGCACCCGCATCAACCTCGGCCAAAGGAGATAAGATCTCCCTCGAGAGATCGGGCCAACCTCGGCTGGAGAGCTTCAACCTCCACTTCGGTCAGAGATAAGATCGGAGATAACCTCATCCTGAGATGAGATCTCCCTCGAGCTTCGACCTAGACCAGCACAGGGCTCAGAGGAAGACTTCAGTAGTCGCCTTTCCTGCACTCCCTTCTTTTGATTTTCGAACTCGGGAGTGGGGGGGCTAGTGTTGGGGATAAACCCCACTCCCGTCGAAGTCTAGTTTGATGCTCAGCCTAATGCAACTAGTAGCCACAAAAGAGCTCCAGCAGACGGACTTCAGTCGAACCCCCAGCGGCCGAGCTTCTTCTAACCCGTTCAGCTGGCCAAACTACTTAGCTGCCAAGCTCCTTCGGACTTCTCAGCCGCCGAGCTTCTTCGAACCCTTTCGACTGACCGAACCACTTAGCGGCCGAACTTCTTCTGACTCTCCAATTACCGAACTCCAGTCAGACTCCCGCAAAAGCCGAACTCTCTCCACGTCATTACAACCAGATGCCTGCGAGAGCCGAACTCCCTCCAAGCTTCCTCCAGCGGTCGGGCTTCTACGAAAATCGAACTTCCTGCGGACTCCTTCAGCGGACGGGCTTCTACTGAAGCCGGACTCCTTGCGGACTCCTCCAGAAGTCAAACTTCTCAATGGCCGAACTTCCATGAAAACCGAACTTCTTATGACGGATTCCTGTAGGCGATCCCACTACTAAACGGTTATACGATAATAACGATCGGCATTTAAAGTCAATAACGATCGACATTTATTAAGTCAATAACGATCGATATTGATCGGGACAGTTACGATAATCATTAATCAAGACAGTTACAACAAGCTCCCTCTATAAAAAGGATCCTCCAGATACGCTTACGTCAGGTTCTGAAAATCCTTCTCTTCTTCTCAAAACTCTATTGAACTCCATACTGAGCACTCCATTCCTGTTGGCGTTGATTTGATTGTCGGAGGGTTCTACCGGAGCCATCTCTTACCAGCTCCAGATGAAATTTTATTTTGTAGGTCCCCGATGGTGACCTCATCGACCTCCACTTTAATGGACTCCGATGAGAGCCAGATTCAGCGTCAACAAAGACAAATAGGAGGTTGCTAATTAAGATCCAATCAAACACCTTCTTTAGGAAAATCTAATCCAAAATCTTGAGCTAATAGAAAGATATATGAGCATGCGAGACCAACTAGAGGTTTTTAATTAATTAATGTGAGACTATTCCTCAATAGCTCCTCTCGCTTGAGCATGAGAGAGTGAATTGGAGCTTGAAAAGACAGGTGATACATGGATTGATTAGCAAGTAAAAATGTGGAGACATGGTTATAATTAAGAGGAATAGTTAGCTTTGATACCATATTATATCTATTTACCTACTAAAACTTTTAGGCTGGATTTTAGTAAAAATGATCAGATATCTCAAAATTTTTATCACAAGTAGATAAGGAGATGGTCCAATCCAATGTCTGTTGAGTAAATTTTCCCGTTGCAAGGACTTTATCATGAGTAGTAAAGAATTACCTTATCATTCAGGCATGGCATCCAACTTCCAATGATGAGAAGCTATAAAGCGTAATAAGCCTCAATATCCATGAAAAGCACTCTTGTTTTCTCTCTCAAACTCTACTTCTACATATCACAGCCGTCCATTCCCTGCTGCAAATACTAAAGACTTGTACGAGACTAAAATGGCATAGAAGGACATGTTTGCCATTTGAATGGCAGCATGGGGTGTACAGGATCTTTCACTTGCGAAGGGAAGGGGATGTACCATTCGCACACTTGAAGACAAGAAGAGATTTTGAGTCCGATCAGAGGTTGATTTGAACGGTACGGATTGCGCGTTGCACTTAAAGAGGAGAAAGAATCGACCAAACAGGGCAAAAAAAAAAAAAAAAAGAAAGAAAGGTCAAACTGCACTATTTTAGACAAGACCTCGTAGAAATTATTTATTCATTTTAACTCCCTAATTTTTTGCAAATTAACCCCTTTTAGAATGTTTCAAGAGTGGGGGTCTCGGTGGTCCTTCTCTCTCGCGAGTCATGTCTGGTTCCACAGCAATAAATTGCCGTCCTGCTCAATCACAACCGTCAACCATGAGCTGGACGGTTGGTACGTTTGTGGCCCCTATAATGGGGCCATTTTTGCGCGCCTTCGTCCACCCTTTTGCCCCACTGATACCATTTATGTTCATACGAGATTTTGGTAAAATATCTATTAATTTTATATTGCTGGTGAGCCCAGGACTCTCACTTATACTCTCGTGAGTGAGGCTCCATCTCATAGCAGCCAGAGGCCAAAATAAAGGATTGCAGACGATTCGAGAGCGTTCTTGTGAATCACCAAATCGGTAAAAGTAATGATGAATGTTAATTGATGATCCGAAAAAATAGTTGTGGAATGTGAAAGGCATATTAACTATCTATTATAATATCATCGTGGTTATATTAACTGACCATGCTGACTGATTGAGAGGATATTAATTACTCACTACAACCTCTATCACTTCTATAACTCCCATGCTCTAGGAGGCAAAATTTGTAGGATAACAGGAAGAATCTCACCTCTATATAAAGAGAGGTGAAAGGACGACCAAGGATAAGTTTTTCTAATCTATTCTTATGATTCTCTCATTCTACTGTCCTCCAAACTCCAATTAACTTAATCATCGCAGGATCTTCTATTGAACATGTTTGAGCAAGTGGGTGTTATTTGCAAGTCCATCAACCCTCACGAATGGCATGTATCCTTCAGAGCATCTATTTGATCTCCGAACATATTATCCATCAGGGTTTAGTAGCAAAATTTATATAAGATGGGACCTTCTATCCCCCGTGAGGCATCTTTTGAATATCAAAACTATGAGGCCTTATGTCATAGCGGCCAGAGGCCGAAGCGAACAATATTTTATATATGTGGGAGCGGAAACCAACCCATCGAGGTGTCAACCATTAATCAAGCAAAACTTATATGATGCCGAATCGAGTCTAGTTAACTCTCTTAGTACAATTTTAGTTCTTTTTTTATTTATTGCACCTATTCTCCTTGCATTTTCTACCTAACTTTTTTGCTTTGCTTTTGCAGTCATGAAGCCTACCACCAAGATGATTTAGAATGCAGGAAGAAGAGGTTGGCGTCTTTCGAGGAGATTCTTCTCAAGAGACTTCAACATCTAAAAAGCAAAGAAGTGAAGTCAGAAATCCTACAGCATAAAAGGACAAGTCCTGTACCAACTAGAGTTGCTCCATCACCACCAATCTTGAGGTACAAGGCTTCAAGCTCAGCCTCCATCGGTGCCGAGAATGACCTCATGGTCATCAAAGTGGCTCCCAATAGAGAGGTTTTGCTAGTGCCTGCTCCGTTAGTATCTTTAGAGCTGGGCTCATTCCAAGCACTCATTTTACCTTTTCGGTGCTCGTCAACACCAAAGTCTTCTACCATGCCAGTAGGGCTAATGTGGGGTGTGAACTGAGGTAAGGCACCCCAATCCTCTTCTAAACCTATCAATCATCATCTTCTGAGTCTATCCGAGGGTTTCATCACCCTAGGGATAAAAGTCCATGCCAACAACTCTACTCTTCGTAATCATCAGCTCACCCAGGAGCTAATGAAGATGACTTTATTGCTGGCTGACTGGTAAAAAAGAAAAGCTCATCCTTTGGACGAGATTATGTTTACTTGTCATGCATCACTTGTCAGGATAAGTCTACTTCACTTTTCCACTTTCTCTTTATTAGTATCCTGATCCCTTAGTCGCTTTCTTTGTTCTTTTGTAGTTGATGCATGACATGACTATTATGCATATGAGACTAACCGGTTTCAGTCAGCTTAGTCACTCATTGGAAGAAAAAGCCTAAACCACTGAAGCTCAGGGCAAAATTGCTGAAGAACTCTTCAAAGCTGCTAAAGAGTGAGAGACGAAGAATGAAGAAGAGAAGGCTCGACTTGATGCTAAAC
The DNA here is from genome assembly GCA_006176705.1 of Cocos nucifera. NCBI lineage: Eukaryota > Viridiplantae > Streptophyta > Magnoliopsida > Arecales > Arecaceae > Cocos > Cocos nucifera. The sequence continues at coordinate 1,703,127 of QRFJ01000104.1, read as the reverse complement.
TCAATGCTAGTCGGGAGAGTAGCAATGCTTGAGGCTTAGTTGGCGAAAGAGAAGAAGATCATCATCAAGCTCAAGAAGGAGCTCGATCTCTATGAGCCAGCTATCACGACTTTAGAGGAAAAGTAGATCATCACCAAAAAGGCTACTAAGGATGTCGAAGAGAGGGCATCCACTGCTTGGGCCTATGCTCAAGATGTTGCTGCTCGAGTGATCGTCGACTTCAAAAATTCTCAAAATTTTGTAGAAGTTGCTAAGAGATCGCAGAAGCTTATCAACTCGACTTCGAAGACTGCAAGGCTCAAATTGCTCAATTGTACCCTAAAGTCGACTTGAGCAAAATTGGAGCTGAAGAAGAACTAGGGATGGCCTCGGAGCAACCACAAGTGGAGTCCAAGGTCACCAAGGATGCCACCGAGCACATTGCTGACAAAGTCGTGGAACCCTCAACCAACCCACATGCCAAGGTGGTTGCCAATGCCTCTACGAAGGCTTAATCTTTTGTATTGCTTTTCTTTTGGACTTTGTAACGAAGCCTTTATTAATGAAAAGCTTTCTCTTTGGTTGAAATATTCTTTCTTCGGTTATCTCTATTGCTCACTTTATGTTCCATGCAGCCAACCTCTTGTCCCTTCTGTGGGCACCTGATTGGCTATGATCGAGTCAAAGCCTCTCTAAAGGAGAATGATCGAGTCAAAGCCTCTCTAAAGGAGAAAGTTCAAGAAGCCGATGCCCAGACGAAAGCTGCCGAGGAAGAGGCAACCAAGAAAATAAAGAACGCAATGAAAGAAGCGAAAAGGGCCACCAAGGAGATAGCTAGGCTCAAGATCGAGCTTCTTATTGCTATAGAAAATATAACCTCCTTCTAGCATACAATTGAGTTAGAGAGGTCGATGGTGAAGGAGCTCAAGAAGAAGATTAAGCTGCACGAGGACCATGCCGCTTCTGAGAAGGCCAAAGCCGTAGCTGAGATTGTACAAACCTCTCTATGTACTTACATTAATCTCGATTATGATGAATGCAAGACCATGGTCTAGCAGCTTTGTTCCATGGCCAATGCCGACCTACTGACCCCTCGGATGCGATCAGTGAAGACAACCAATTCCTAAGGTCGCTCTTCCACGAGTTGAAGATGTCAGTGCCCCCAAAATCCAAGTTCACCATTTTTGTTATTCTTTTTATTCTCAGAATTTATCTAAACTTGTAAGAACAGCTTTCTTGCTAATGAAAGATTCACTTTTGCTATTATTTGTAGCTTGCTTGAAACCTTTTTCTTAGTAATATAGTTGATATTTCATCGAATAGCTTTATAATTGTGGAGGACTTATAGTCAGATAGATGTTGGAAAAAACAAATTCATAAATTATTCAAGTATCGAAGTCAGTTTTATCAATTTTTCATGATCAAAAGCTAACCGATTATGTCAGTCAGTTATCAACTAACTATTATTTCTAATATTGTGGTCAGATGTCACCCAACCAGAATAATTGGGTTTTCATCAGATATTGTAGCAAATGCCATGACTTATTTGTTGAGTCATTGTTGCTCAAACAGGCAATATTTTTCATAATTGATTTCTAATGGACAAAAGGCTATGCATAAAAAAATGCTTCATTATATAATTAATTTAAAATAAAACTTACTGATAATATATTCGAAGATTTTCAATATTTTAAATTTGAAGAATTTGAGAGCCATCGAGATTTTCAATCTTGGATGCTCTTGGTCTAAGTACATCCTTTATTCTATAAGAATCTTCCTAATTCGAAGATAACTTTTCTTGCTCTATCAGTTTACAAATTTCAGCTCATCTTAAGATAAGGTGTCCTTGATGAAAAATCTTAGGTTAACTCGGCCATTATAGTAATAAGCGATTCACTTGTTGATATGTCACCATTCTCAATATCTCAACTTGTCTCGGAGTCTCTTTAATTAAGTCGAGGTCGGCTCATTGCCTTCGTAGTATATACTCTTGCCATTAGAAAATTAATTTTTAAAAAAATTACCGCTTCGGTTGCAAATGCTACGCTATCCGGTTGGAATCTGAGTAGTTCAAAAAGCCCACAAGATGCTTTATAATTCTTCTACCGCAAGGCTTCATTTTCTTGCTCTTCTCGATCATGTTGTAATATTCTTCATCACCAACATTGCAGTTCAACACACCAACCGACAAGAAAAGAGCATCAATTAAGCTTTTGGTGCTGGCTAGCAGGATCTTGGTACCTTTTACAACTTGGTGGCCGAGTCAACGGCGATGCGAATCTTTGCTGCCAACCTTCGCAAAATTTGGCATATTTTTCTTACATCCAAGTACCAGATTCCAATAACAAATCCAAGTGAAGCCTCATGTTTGAAAGGCAGGCCATAAGTGCCACAAAGTAGACAGCCAACTGGACCAATTCTGTATACAAATGGCACACCTTTAGTATAAGCCTCGTACCATTAGAATCCACTAAAATGGCCGTAAGGGTCCCCTTCGGAGAGAACATAATATAGTCTCCCACACGAGAGAAGATTTTTTAATCTTTTAGATAAGTTCAATATGGTAGTTATTGGTTCTCATTCCTTCTGGCATGGGCATGCGAGGGGGTTTGCATTTGTGATAGCTCGGTTGCTTGCTTGCACGTTTGACATGCATTCACCGATATACAGTGCAGCATTTTGACTTGCAACAAGTAGCAGTTGTTGAATTTCAAACCCAAGCACATTGTTTCCACCACCACCAAAAAAAAAAAAAAAAGGTTTGGATGGATCAATCTCCATCCCATATATATAAGATATTTCTACTTCAATCTCTAACCACTGTGGCACAAGATCTCATGATTTTATCCTTCAAAAGGCACCTCATAAAGGAAAGAAAGCTCCATCCCATATAAATTAGAGTTTCTTGTGACTCATAATAAATATAGAACTAATAATGCCCTTTTTTCTATACCATAACATAGCTTCCTGATCAACCTTTCTTTTAACACCAATATAGCGGTCAAGAGCTTGTGGCTTGGATAGAATGGTTTCCACTCCCACGTACATGAGGCATTAACTGTTTCGATCTCTAGCCACTATGACGTGGGATCTCATAATTTTATCCTTCAAAAGGTATCTCATGGAAGAGAGAAGGTCCCATCCCATATACATGGCTTGGACGAGTCGGACTTTGCTCCCATATGTATGAAGTATTATCTGCTTCGGCCTCTGACTGCTATGGTATAGGGCCTCATAGTTTTACTCTTCAAAAGATATCTCTCGTAGGAGCGAAGGTTCCGTCCTATATAAATCAGAGTTTCTTTTAACTCATAACTAATATAGAACTAATAATGCCCTCCTTCCTACATCATAATATTTAATTTTATTATATTAATAATTTTTATACTAAGTCCAACATCGCCATCCTATGGAATTTATTTATTTCTTTGACTTTTTATGTTCTAAAATATTTGCATATGAGATATTTTATTTACCATATAATGAACTGTATGTTCATTCAAAACTAGCCTCGTCTTAGGGCCAAATTAATTAATTCTTTAGGCAAAAAAATATCAGTTAATTAATTAAGGTAATTATTAACTAAAATCACTATTGTAAGAGATTTTCATTTAGAATAAATGCAACTCATATGTTCCTTAATTTTTTCATGTGTTCTTTGGAATCTTTGTGAATTATAATATGAGCATTTATAATATTAAATCAAGCTATAAGACCAATTTAATATGGAATGGAAGAGATGTTATCTCATTTTTTTCTTCTTTTTTTTTTTGAGAGAGAGAGAGAGAGAAAGTGAAAAGTTATTAAAATTTTTTTTTACTATTTTATAGCACTAAATTACTTGAAGTTAGAGACCAATGATCATATTGTATTGAACTCAAGTTTAAAATCCATGCATATCCATAAATAATACGCAAGTAAAAATATTTGATTCAACTGAAGTTGCTACAATTTATCTCTTTTTCTCTTGTCTATAGAGGCAATGATTTGGTGCACAAATTTAATTACTAGTGATATAAGAAGAAAAATTTTATCTCAGTTGAAACCGACGTTTTGGGTGTCTCGGTTAGGCCACCTTTGAATACCTGACCAACTTGAGCTATCTTTAAAGCCAACCCAAACTAATATTTCAAAAAAAATTTATGTTAGATATTATTGCCCCATCTACATCAACTAAGAAAATTCTAAAATCCACATGCTAGACTATCGTGGGCAAATAAAAAAGAAGATAATGATGTATATCTCTCCAGATAAAATAGAAAATAATAAATATATTTTACCTAATAAGATAAGACTAACGATCTGATTCTCTAAACTTCTTATGGCACTTCCGCCCTCACCTATAAATAGAGGATCAGAGAGGACCCTCAAGGTATGCAATCACTTCTCTTCCAACAATATGCTTCTTCCTTTTATTCTCTAGCTTTCTGACTTGAGCAATGTAAGATTCCCACTAGAGCCAACTGTAGTCATGGACTTATTTTATAGGTAAAATCATTGCCGCCCAACACCAACCATATTTTTTCTTCCATCGATCAAACCTCCATCATAAGACTAGCAATAGATTGGTGCTAGAAGGAGGGCTATCAGATCCATTTATGGAAATGAGCAAAGAGCAAACATCCTATCACCATGTTACTATATAAAGGGATCTGGTTGCGTCGCTCTAATTCCACCACTTCGAGAGTGGCCAAAGCCCCTGCCAACTCTCAAGCACCTCTTAAATGGAAGTGCCACCTCCACCCTACCAACCAACCATAGGTGTGGACTCCAATCAATTCAATCTACTCATGCAGTAAGTGCAAATCCATGTCACTACCATGCAAATGATGCAGCAAGCTAACGAAGCACCAAGAGAAAGGCCTCGATCGACACCACCACAGCCTCCTCCATATAGTCTAGAACGGAAGAGGTAGAGTCTACACAGTCAAACTAGAAGCCCCATTTAGGAAAGGAGGCAATCTCCTATCCCGCAATCAGAGAGAGACTCTACCCCGAGCCAATCTCCATACCGGTATTCAAAAGTGTATAGCGCTTGAGATAGCGACGTGGACCGAAAGCTTCAAAAAATGAATCGGCAAATCGATGCCCTACGTAATCAAGCCCCTACTCAAGATGGTGAGCTTGGCTTCAACACCAATCCACTTTTTAGCATAAAGATCATGCAGGAGCCGATCTCTGCTAACTTAAAGATGCTATAATTGGAGGCCTATGATGGTTTAACTGACCATATAAATCATCTTAAGAGCTTCAAAGCTTTGATGATTTTGCATGGTGCCACCGATAGGATACCATGCTGAGCTTTTCTTTCCACTTTGCAAAATACAACTCGATACTGGTAGTCCAGTCTGAAGCCAAATTTTATCCATACCTTTAAGCAACTCAGCCAATCCTTCGTTGCTCACTTCATCAGTAGCAAAAGACAGCACCAAGGATCGGACTCTCTAATAAATATCAAGCAGAGGAAAGGAGAGTCCTTCTGAGCCTATGTAAGCCACATCAATATGGCCATACTTGAAGGATGTAATCTTGATCAGTCGGTCGCGATGTCTACTCTGAAGGATAAACTTCAAAAGTATCAGTTTCTCTTCTCACTAGAGAAGAAGTATCTGAAGGACTTCATTAAGATGCTTGCTCGGGCGAAGAAATACACCAATACAGAAGAAGCCTATGAACTACATGGTGCCCCGACCAAGGTAAAAGTTGAAGAAAAAAAGAACAGCATGAACATAGGAAGGGCTTACCGAGGCAAAAGGATTGTTAGACTCTCGATGATCAAGGATGCCACCATGAAACTGGCAATCAAGGACACCACCTCAAGACTGACCATCCAGAACCCCTCCTTAGAACCAATGATAATAGACTTCTCATATAGGTCAGCAGAATACATAACCACTAAGAAGATTCACCAACTATACTTCTCTGAATGCTTCTAAGGCATAATATTGATGGAGATAAAGGAGCAGCTATCGAGAGTGAGTAGGATGCAAGCCCCAACAACCCAATGTGATCCAAACAATACTACCTATACCATCGAGATCATAATCATGATACTAAGAAATGCATCCAACTGTAAGATGAAATCAAGAAGTTTATCAAGCCCGAGTGACTAGATAAATTTTTGAAGTATCGAAGAGGGTAATGTGAAGCTCCATCAGATCCACCTTGTCTTTCTAAATCATCGCAGCAAGAAGAACCTACAGAGAATCGACTTACCAAGATAATAAATACTGTCACTAGGGGTAGGTTAACAGCGCGGTGCCAATTCTGACTAAGAGATAGAAGATTGAGGAAGCAATAACATTCTCTAAAGAAGATGCTTAGGAAGTCCAATTTCTGCATAATGATACGATGGTTGTATCTCTTAATATCGCAAATTATAATGTACATCGTATTTTAGTTGATAATGAAAGTTCAATTGATGTATTATTTTATGATGTATTCTTCAAGATGGAATTTATCTCAGGTTGATTGGAAAGGCTTGACTCTCTATTGGTTGATTTTTCTAAGAATACCATACCTGTGGAAGGAGTAATCATGCTACCAGGGACTGCAAGTCGGATGCTCTGACAAACCTCAGTGCAACTTAATTTTTTGGTTGTTAAAATATCTTTGGCCTGCAACACCATCCTCGAACAACTAGAGTTGAATGTGCTCTGAACCATGGTCTCAACATATCACTTAATGGTGAAGTTTCTGACCAAATACGGAGCCAACAAGCTTCAAGATGACCAAGCCTTAGTACAATAATACTACATGACAGCTCTTCAAGGAGTCATGCCACCTAAAGATCTCCCCATTGAAGGGTTGGATGCCCATGATGAATCATTCAAACAACATGGAGAACCTGTGGAAGACCTTCTCATGATCCCTTTTAAGGAAGAGAATGAGGAACGATTAGTCTGCATCAGGTTATACCTAGATAAGATAACCAAACATCACCTTATTATCTTTTTGTAGGAAAATGTCAATGTCTTCGCTTGGTTAGCTACTGACATGCCAGGCATAAATCTACTGACATGCTAGGCATAGATCTCGAGGTAATGGTGCATCGATTGAATATGAATCCCGCATTCTGATCCATCAAGCAAAAGAAGCGCAACTTTGTCTTGGAATGGCAGAAGGTAATTGCCAAGAAAGTAGATAAACTCAACGTCAAGTTTATCATGAAGGTGATCTATCCAGACTGGCTAGCAAATATGATTCTTATGAAGAAGATGAATGAAAAATGATAGATTTGTATAGACTTCATAGATCTAAATAAAGCATGCTAAAATGATAGCTACCCATTATCCCAAATCGATTAATTGATGGATGCCACCTCGGGCCATGAGCTCCCAACTTTTATAGATGCCTTCTTTGACTGTAACCAAATCTAAATAGCATCCGAAAATGAGGAAAAGATTGCTTTTATTATTGATTGAGGTTTATTTTGCTACAAAATTTTATCCTTCAACCTAAAGAATGCAGGTGCTACCTATCAATGGCTGGCGAATACAATCTTTAAGGATCAAATTGGCAGGAGCATAGAGGTCTATGTGGATGATGTACTGATCAAAAGCCAGAACTCAGGTGACCACGTCAACAATCTCAAAAAAACCTTTGCTATATTTTAGAAGTACTAAATAAAGTTGAATCCAACCAAGTGCGCCTTTGGAGTTACCTCCAGCAAGTTCTCTGAGTTCATGGTCTTGTAGAGATGCATCAAAACTAACCTTGAGAAGATCATAGCTTTGCTAGAAATGTACCCACCAAAATCTATAAAAGAGGTTCAACGTCTCATCGGCAAACCGCCCTTAACCGATTTCTTTCTAGGTCGGCCGAGCGATGTCTTCTTTTCTTCAAGATCCTTAAATAATCGAAAGACTTTTTATGAATCGAGGAGTGCCAAAAGATGTTTGATGAGTTGAAGAGTTATTTTGACTTGGCCCTGCTCCTTAATAAGCTAGAGTTAGATGAGGAATTATAGCCAGGTGAGGAATTATACTTATATCTAGCAGTATCACTTGTAGCAATAAGCTCAATCTTTGTTCATGAAGAGGAAAAGATTCAAAAGCCAGTTTATTCCATCAATAAGGTTCTATATGACATGAAGATAAGATATTCGACACTTAAGAGAATGATTTTCACACTCATCACACCAAGAAGCTCTACCATTACTTTTAGGCCCATACTGTAGTGCTCCTCACCAACCAACCTCTGAAGACCATGCTCCACCAACCTGATTCATCTGGTGGGGCAGCCAAGTAGACCATCAAGCTATTAGAATTGGATGTAAAATTTCAATCCTAATCTTTAATCAAAGTATAGGTGCTCGCATATTTCATTCTAGAATGTACCATTCCCGAGGGGAGCTGATGAATACTAATCCAAAAATGAAAGAATCTAGAGGATTTTGGATCATGTATATAGATAGGTCATCTAGTTCAATAGGATCAAGAGCCAGATTGATCCTTGCCAATCCAGAGAGACATCATTAAATATGCCTTGTACTTTGGATTCTCGACCACCAACAATAAAGCAGAATATGAGGCTCTGACCATGGGGTTTAAATGATGAAGGAGCTGGGAGTGTCACACTTGAAAGTCTGCGGTAACACGTAGTTTGTGGTCGAATGGGTCTGAGATGAATATGAAGCACGAAAGAAGAATATGATGAAATATCTATAGAAGGTAAAGGACTTAACCATGGTATTTAAATACTTTGACATCCAACAAGTCCCAAGAATAAAAAATTCTCATGCTACTCTCAAAGCTAACCACCACCGTGCCAGCCGACTTACACAAAGGATCCTTTTTGGAAGTCCTAAGAAAGCCCGCATCAAGGACCCTGCCTTTGTCCTACAAGTCAATTTCGAGCTAAGCTGGATTGATCCCCTAATTCTCTACCTCAAGGATAGAATACTACTAGCCAACCAAAAGAAAGCATGAAAGATAAGATACCAAGCACTGCACTATATTCTCTATGAAGATAAGCTGTACAGAAGATTATACTTCCTATCTTTTCTCAAGTGCTTATGTCCGGGACTATGCATTGTATGAAGTACATAAAGGTATATGTGGGAATCATAGAAGATGCAGATTCCTAGCTTACAAAATACTTCATCAAAAATACTACTGACTGACTTTACAATAGATGCGGTCAAGTTAGTAAGAAGATGCAATTAGTGCCAATGACATGCCAATACATAGCATCGATCTACTGCATCGCTAACTCCTATTGAGGCTCTTTGATACTTTATGCAATGGAGAATGGACATCCTTAGCCCTTTTCCATAAGCATTAGATCAGCAAAAATTCTTATTGGTCACTATCGACTACTTCACTAAGCATGTCAAAGCCAAACCATTGGCCTGCATTACTTAAGCTAGAGTAAAAGACTTCATCTAGAAGTCCATTATTTTCAATTTTGATCTTTCTCATATTCTAATCACAAACAAAGGCCGACAATTCAATAATAATCATTTCACTGAATTTTGCTAGGAGCTAAACACCACTGTTTCACCTCGATCAACCATCCTCAAGCTAATGGAAAAGTCAACGTAACTAACCAAACTCTTTTGCAGGATCTAAAAGTAAGACTAGACCAGATAAGAGGATCTTGACCAAGTGAGCTTCACCATGTGCTCTGGGGCTACTGAACTACTCCATGCATTCCTACCAATGAAACTTCTTTCAACCATTCCTTTGGGATGGAAGCTATGATTCTCCTCAAAATCGATATCCCATCACCTTAGATGGAAAACTTCAATGAGTAGGCTAATCCAGAGCTACTTCAAGCCAACCTGGATTTACTCAAAAAAAATTCAGAAACATGCTCGAATAAGGATGGCATCCTACCAGTGTAAGGTGGCTCGGTTCTATAATACTCAAATTAAGGAAAATATGTTCAAGGTCTAATGCTGAGAAGAGCTAAAGTATTATAACCAAGTGACCAGGAAAAGCTTATCCTAAATTGAGAAGGATCCTATCAAGTGGATAAAGTCATTAGATCAGGAACTTATTATCTAAAGCAGCTTAATAGAACCTCAGTACCTCATCCATAGAATTCTAAAAATCTACCAAAGTACTATCAATAATGTAACAATTGCCTCCTTTAATAAAAAGTTTTTTTTTCATTGAACTTTGCAAAATGAAAGTAGGTAAAAATTTTCTCCGATGAGCCAGGTCGAAGACCTTGAATGACCAAGAGTGAAAAGTCTCTCGTCCCAAGATGAGCTAAGTTGAAAATATTGGCCATTTGAGAAGTAAGGGGTAACCCCATAAGAAGACCTTCAGAACCCTAAAACCTCAGGGACTAAAAGCGAAAAGCCCTACATCCCAGATAAGCTGAGCACAAAATCTTACCCATTTGAAAAGTGAGGGTAACCTCATAAGAGGACCCTCGAAGTCCTAAAACCTCGATCTGAGCCAAAGATCTCAGGCAATCAAGAGTGATAATCTTCTCCTCCCAAGATGAGTTGAGCTAAAAATCTTGACCATTCAAAAAGTGAGGGATAATTCCATAAAAGGACCCTCGGAGCTCTAAAATCCTAATCCAGATTAAAGACCTTAGGAGACCAAGAGAAAAAAGCTCCTTGTCTCAAGACGAGCTGAGCTAAAAATCTTAACTACTCAAAAAGTAAGGGATAACCCGTTAAGAGGACTCTTAGTGTCCTAAGACCTCGATCCGAATCGAAGATCTTAGATGATCAAGAGCGAAAAGTTTCTCATCTCAAGACAAGCTGAGCTGAAAGTTTTAACTATTTAAGAAGCAAGGGGCTACCCCATAAGAGACCCTCGGAGCCTTAAAACCATGATTTAGGCTGAAGATCTCGGGCGACCAAAAGTGAAAAGCCCCTCATCCTAAGATGAGCTGAGCTGAAAATCTTGGCTATTTGAAAAGCAAGGAACAATCCCATAAAAAAACTCTCAGAGCCCTAAAATCTCGATTATGACTAAAGACCTTAGGTGACCAAGAGTGAAAAGCCTCTTATCTTAAGACAAGATGAGCTAAAGACCTTGACCAATTGAGAATTAAGGGATAACCTCATAAGAGGATCCAATTGGAAGCCCTAGAAAGTCATCTCCAACAAGAGCGACCCGATTTAGAGTAGGCCCTTGTCCCTAGGATGAGTCGAGCCACGAATAACCATGATGGAAAGAAACCATGGGAACCCAATGCATCCATGAATCTGACCTAATTTAGGAGCTAGACGAGCTGACTCAGGATTCTTAAAATAATGGATGCAGAAATGCTCAGTCACTCGAATGCTACCTACCTAAAGCAATCTATGACTTATACACATTGGACATCTAAAGTATGATTAATGTCAACCACTACTCAAAGCCAATAAGATGCTCTAAAGAGCCCAACTTCGAGACAGACCCTCAAGGTTAGTATAGTTAGATTGATGAGCAAGAGGATGAAGACCATATATATTTTATTAATTTAAATAAAAGGTCGGCATGGCTGACTATAATATTAATTTGCTCGATAAACACCGAGCTGATCTATACATAGCAAAAAAAAAAAATAAACAACAAAAAGATAAGTTTAAACTTCAGGATGGCAACATCTTCAGCTTGCTGAGGAGGGTCCTAAGTAATCAAGAAGGAGATTACATCAATGGCCAATTCAGGAGTTGCCTCAGGACCAACCAAGGCAATAATTTTAGAATTGGCTACAACGATGGTTGAAGCACTACCCCCATGACACCTCAGCAACCTGGGCCTTGCTATCATCCATCCCGCCCTCACCCTCCGGAGGAATCTAAAAGTCAATGTTGACCATGGAATAAAGCCATTGGACCATGGTTGTACATTCATCAAAATCAAGATTGTAAGCCCATAAGCAGGCCTCAACAGCCTCAATTATAGCCTTGACCTTCTCAACAGCGATATATTCCTCGACCAACATAATCTTTTTCTTCTCAAGCTCCTTCACCACTAACCTCTCAAGCTCTATCATATGCTCAAGGGAGGTTATTTGTTGTACAATGGCATAAAGCTCAATCTTGAGCCGAGCTGACTCCTCAATAGCCTCCTTAGTTTCTTCCGCCATCTTCTTTATTTCTTTAGTTGCCTCTTCCTCAATAGCCTTCAACCGAGCATCAGCCACCTAAGCCCTCTTCGAGGCTTTGACTCGATCATAGATGATCATATGCCTACAGAATGGACAAAAAGTCAACTACATGAAATAGAAAGTAAGTGACAAAGAAGACCAAAGAAAGAGAAAATTCTAATCAAGAAAGATAATTTTTTTATTAGCAAAAAGTTTCATTAATTATATATTTTTTTGTTGCAATCAAAAGAAAAATATACAAGGAGAATAAGCCTCAGTAAAAGCATCAGCAACAACCTCAGCATGAGGGTTGGCTAGAGGTTCTATAGCCTTATTGTAGGCAGGCTTAATGGTGCCATCAATAGCCATAGGCTCCATCGTTGGTTCTTGGAAAGCTCACCATCCTCCTTATCCAAAAAGGATAGGTCCGGCTCGGGGAGATGACCGACAACCTTCTGGCGGCATAGTTTATAGGTAGCGATGAAGGCCTTCACAACATAGTTGACCTTTACTTCGGCAAACTCTTTCGATGCCCAAAAAGCCTCCACTGCCTAATGAGCCATCTCAACAGCCTAGCCCTTGGTCTTCTTTTCAGCTTCGATGACTTTCCCTTGGCCTTCTTTTCAGCTTCGATGACTTTCTCCGGAGATGTGCATTGCTTCTTTATATCCGAGGCAAGCTCTACCTCAGCCTTTTTTAGCACCTCCTTCAGACACTTCAGTTTGGCCTTGATCTCGAATTGGGCCCTCTTCTCGACCTCAGATCGAACCCTCTACTTAGCCTCTTTTGCCTTGGATGGAGCATTCTTCTTAGCCTTCTCTGCCTCAGAGACCCTCTTCTTTGCTACCTTTGCTCTATGAAGGGCCTCGATGATCTCCGACCTTGACAACTAGACTGCTTGCATAAAGCTCGTTAGATGGTGGCCAAGCTACAAAAAGAAAAAAGGTTAGCTAGTTCAAATAATGCAACAAAAACAATAAAGAAAAGAAACGAAGTGCAACTTATCCAGACATCCAAAGTCCGAAGTGTCCTTTTGTCAGAAACTAAAGCCTAACTCCAACTTCTTTACATTGGCTAATAGTAAGAACCTATGAACTACATCACAGGTGACCCTCCAGTTCTCTAATATCGAGTCAAATGACCAAACTAAGGGAAAAACCAACCCCTGCTCAACCAATACAGGGGTCGGTTCTGTTGTAATACCACTTGCTCTGGTACCACTTATTGAAAAAATCTCTTGTGCAGAATACAGATTCCCTGGGCCAAGATCTGAATGCCAATGATGATGTTGATACCGCAATAGAAAGAAAAAAATATACAAAAAAGAACAAAATCAAATACGTATATCAGTCCAAAGCTACCTCCATAGGGCGTGCAAGCTTTACTATGAAAAAATAGAAAAATTATAAAAGAAGATCACACTCTTTCAACCCTCATACATTAATTCTTCTCTTTCAATAAGAAGCATAAAATATCTCTCACAAAACTCCTATCTCTCTCTCAAAAAGACCTCTCGACGCTCTGCAGTCTTTGTCGGTGCCCCTGCTACCCCACCTATGCCTCTCTATGTTTCCAACCACTATCTCGATTGCTCCTCCTACCTATAGGCCGTCATACCTCTTTTAAAGCACTTAAACCTGATTTTGAGTAGGTTTAGGCCTCCTAACAGCATTCAAACATCTCCCAGCCGTCCGATCAAGTCCGCTCGTGTTCAAGACTATCTTACAAAATCCATTGGTGCACCGCATGAAAATGGCATAGACTCTTAAGCAGTCTATGCCTCGAGCATAGACTGCATGAAAATGACCTAGCATGCGGTGGACCACATGTGGATCTCTTAGTGGTCCATGCTTGTGTGAGGTCCACATGCTGGTGCTAAGATGCAATGGACCACATGATCTACCCCCCCTCAGGCCGTGTGCATGTGCCTGGGCTATGCCCGCACACCTGAGTCATGCCCTGCTACAAGCCACGTGTGCCTATGGGCCATGTCCTCTTGTGGGCTTCTTCCTGTAGACTTCACTGTGGACTCATCCATTACTACTGTCAATTGAATTTAAGTCTTTTTTCAATAATCTCCATCTCGACTCGACATTCAGCCTTCACTTAATTTTAAGAGTTTTTGAATGATCTCGCCCCCATGTCCTAAGGTAAATACCTGACTACTTATGGATGGATAAATATGAAAGTCGAGCCAGACCACTCGATCCCATCTCCGTTATATACTATGACCTACTTGCCTTGAGATCTACTCGAGGTGGCCTCCTATGGCAATAAAAATTTTACCTTGCGATGTCACCTATCATCCTTTCAAGTCCCTCTCTCTTATCTAATCTACCTATATCTGAAGCTCTACCTCGTATTGAGCTTCCACTAGCACCTGAAGCTCCACCTCATGCTGAGCTTTCTGCCAAGAGATAGTGTCCTCCATATTCTTTTTTTCTCTATGATAATTCTATTACCATGTATAACCTTCAAGATTTTATCATCAACTCTTCATCTATAACCGTTTCAATCCTGTTTGCTCAGTAAAATTGGATTTCTTCTGAAACTAGGTATGTATCAGACCTCATCTAATTTTTTCATAGCTCCATCATGTGCCTACAAGCTGACGGTCCCAATACCCTTGATCACATGGCTCAATCTATTTGATAAATAAATAGTACCGTCACTACTCTTTAGGGAGTCAAATATTTTTTCTATAATAAATATGATACAAACATACAGAATCTAAAATTCAATACTAAAAAGAAATAAATACCTCATTTGAGACCATAAGCATATCATCAATCTTTTCAGTATCACTATCTTAGACCACTGGCATAGTAGCCTTTATCCGATCTCGAAGCTATGGATAATCTCTGACTCAATATCCTAACTCATCATACCGATAACATCTAATCTTACTGAAGTTCCTTAATTTGGATTTGGACCATCCATCTTATGATCCTCTATCACTTCAACCTCTATCACCACCACCTCCAGTCACCACTAAAGTCGAGTTACCATTTGAACTCGAGGCTCAATTCTTCTGTTTAAGAATCTCATTCTGAAAAATTGTAGAAGTAATCTCTTTCATCTTGATGGTGCTATTTTTTATAAGAAGAGCAGTCATAAAAACTTTAAAGAAGAGATAAATAATGAAAGCAAGACCAACATTCTAATCTTCTTCTTAACCTTTTCACCAATACTGAGAAGATTGGTAAGAATCTTTTGAAATTATTAAGATGCTCCTGCATGCTTTGTCCCTCGCTCATCCGTAAATGATAGAACTGCTTCTAGAGAAAGAGAATATTGATGAGTGACTTTATCATGTACATCTTCTCAAGCTTCAACCACATCGCTATCAAAAAAGTCTTGCTAAGCACATAGATTAACACATCTTTCATCAAGTACAAGTGGATCATGCTCACCGACTGCATCTAGAGCCGCTTCCAATCCTTTGCCGCCATAATAGTTAGCTTCTTCTCATACAAGAGAGTATCAATCAATCCTTGTTGGACAAGCACATTTTTTATTCTTACTTGTCATAGAGAGAAATTGTTCTTTCTATTATATTGGTTAATCTCTACCTTGATTAAGCATGCCTTCTCTATCTTCTTCGATCTCAGTCAACATCATCGCAACTTGAAGAATCTGATGTTCTGATAATCTAGCTCTGATATTAATAGTTATGACATCACTTGCTCTGATACTACTTATTGAAAAAATCTCTCATATGAAATATAGATTCTTAGGGCCAAGATCAGAATACCAATAACAATATTGATACCATAATAGAAAGAAAGAAAAGATCTAAAAAAAAATATAATCAAATACGTAAATCAACCCAAAGCTACCTCCATAAGCATGCAAGCTTTATTATGAGAAAAGAAAAAATTATAAGAAAAGATCATACTCTTTCAACCCTCATATATCAATTCCTCTCTCTCAATAAGAAGTATAAAATAACCCCTTTCAAAGCTCTCATCTCTCTCTCAAGGAGACTTCTTGATGCTCTACAGCCTCTATCAGTGCCCCTGCTGTGCCACCTATGCCTCTCTGTGTTTTCGGCCACTGTCTTGGCTGCTCCTATCCATAGGCCGTCAGGCCTCTTTTAAAGCCCTTAAACCAAGATTTGAGTAGGTTTCAGCCTCCTAACAATACCCAAACAACTCCCTAGCCATCCGATCAAGCTTGCACATGTTCAGGACCATTCGATCATGCAAAACCTACCTATGCACCGCATTAAAATGGCATAGACCCTTAAACAGTTAATGCCTCCTGCATGGATCGCACATGGACCTCTTAGCAGTCCATGCTCATGCATGGTATGCATGCTAGTGTCAGGGCATGGTGGACCGTGTGTGGATTGCATGGTCTACCTGTCTTGGGCTGCGCCCGCACGCCTATGGCCACACGTACCTAGGGACCTCACCCTCCTATGGGCTTCTTTGCATGGGCTTCGTTGTAAGCTCCTCCATCACTGCTATGAGTCAAATTCAAGGTATTTTTTTCAACATGTTCCGAGCTAGCAACTCTAGCTCGGACGGGCAACTGATGTGGCCCTCTTCCTCTTGGGCGGCAAGCATGAAGATCGGGTGGCAATTTGGTCACCGATGCATGAACCTAAACCGAGGAAAGGACCACCTCGATTGGAGCAGATGAGCTCCCCCAGGCCTGCTACCTATGTGCTTGGTCGGGATCGGCCTTACTCTTAGAAGCATCGGCTCGCAAATGCTTTTGCTAAATCTTAGGAGCACCCGACATCTTCTTTCGATGCTTTTTTCAATCTTTCGATCTCTTTTAGTCTCATGTTTGCACTAATTCAGGGTAAGTCAGTTCAAAAAAAAATGTTAAACTAACTAAATAAGACTAACACTCAACTTGAGGATCGGCTTGGCTAAGTTCCAATGTTGAAGAGCATCTGCTCCGACAGCAGCTCCTTCAATGGCAAAACCTTGTACCCACTCAAGATTTTGAAGCATCAGAATTCTTCATCCCCTAAAGCATAAGATCAGAGGACTAATCTCCTAGGTCAACCCTAAAAGATAAATCTTTAGTCCTAAATTGAAGAGCAAGAAATAAAAAGGAAATCTCTCCTTTCAGCTATGGACAAAAGAGGGAGCACCTCGAACCAAAAGAGGGACTCCTCTCTAAGGAGAGATGTACCAATAGTCACCCATATAGGAGCATCTTTTGATGGTAAAAAATAACCTAAATAGGATGATTGATGGTTGAACTTCAACCAAGAAGCAAACAGCTATAAAGCCACAAACAAAATGCCATGAGTTTGGTACCATCGAACTCAAAATATGTTAAGAAATTAGAAAAACTGTATAACGAAGGGATGAAGGGAAACTCTAAGTCCAGCCCGAAAAGGCTTCTCGTAAAGTTTGAGCTAACCTAGGGGATAGTCGCAAATCTAACTACTCGATCTTGGATTTTTCAAATATAATACTCAGATGAGATCCAAAACTAAGCTCGAATCAGTTCTAGGTCATCTATGCCTGGCACCGACTAAAAATGTCTAGGCACAAAGGCCTCCACTTCAGCCTTGTGCCTAGCATCAGACTTCTAAGGATTGTACCCCCAAGAATGAAAAGTTGAAGGACCAGCTCCCTACTGAGTTCCCTGACTTACCTATCCTAAAGAGAAAAGAAGAGTAAAGAGCAGAAACAAAAAGCAAGAATGAAGAAACAAGGAAAGAAATCAAGGCCAAAGAAAGAAGGAATCAAAGGATCAGGGAATGACATCAGAGTCAACCTAGAACTGCTCAAGCTAGGGAAGATCGTCGGAGAGTCATCGAAAAAACTTCGAACCTCCACCAGAGATCACCGCCACTTCAGAGTGCAAAAGTAGTAAAAAGGTAAGGGTAAAAATGAGGAAAATAGGACCATTATTTATAGCAATCTCGATTAGCTCGAATAAAACATCGATTCGACCAGAACCATTGGATGGCTTGCACTTTGCACCACCTGGATGGCCGAACCGACCTCCCCCAGATAGCTTAATTATGAAGTCCTCAAATGAGGTAGACGGCATGTTGGTTTAGCTAAATTCATTGGATAACTGATACCTAGCAACTATATCGATCTTCCATTGATAAGAAAATTAAATGATTATACACTTCTATTATGGTATCAACTCGCTTTAATACCACTTGTTAAGGATCTAGTATCAAATTATTATGATAGAAAGAAAGAAAAAATAAAATAAAAATAATAATCAAGTATGTGAATCAGCCTAAAGGCTCACCTCCATGAGGCATGCAAAGCTCCACTATGAAAGAAAAAAATAAGTACAAGAAAAAAATATCCACTCTCAACTCGCTGTACACAAATTTCTCTCAATTAGAAGCTACCCTCATAAAAGCTCTCTTAGAATTTTCAAGAAAACCCTCAGTAGCTATAAGATGCTCTATCCTTATGGCCTCCACACTGGATGCTATGCATCTGTTGCTACTCTTTCATGAGCTATATATACTCGATGCTCTATCAAGCTCCTCTTGGTGGTTATCAAAGCCTCTCTACGTACCACATCTTGCCACACATGCCACACATTGCTCCACAGCATCTCATGTCTTTAAATAGGATGAGAATCCTCACATCAACTATCCATGAGAGTTCTAATATGACTCTATCTCCTAACACGAGTCCAATAGAATTTTGACCATATCCACAGCCTTTAAATCATGATCGCTGCCCTCCATGACCGTTGGAGCCTATGGTCCATACGTAACTCTCGTAGATTAATCATAATTCGAGTCTAAATAAAAAATCTCATTCTATTCTGTTTGCCTCGATCAAGCCAACTCTGTTAGAGATCAAACTGGCTCAGCTGCATCTCATCCGAACACCTACTTTCTATCTACCTAAGAAGACCAGCTCGACTACGATCCGAGCTGGCTCGATCCATATCCAAGTCAGTCCGACTGCTATGCTGATACTAATTCTCTTCTATTATGGATCAAATTTGAGATATTAAATCCTAACAATCTCCATCTTAACTCGATATTTGGCCTCCATCTGACTTTGAGAGCTTTTGGATCCTCTCACTCTCATGCTCTAGGATAATCACCTACTGTCTCATGGATGGACAAACATGGGAGTCGAGCCAGGCTACTCAATCCAATCTTCGTTAATGACTGTGAACCTTCTAACCTAAGACATGCTCGGGGTAGCCTTCTATGGTAATAAAAATTTTACCTTGCGATGTCATATATCATCCTCACAAGTCTTCCATCTCGTGCTCAATCCATCTACCTGAAGCTCCATCTCGCACTGAGCTTCCTGCCATAAGATAATATCATTCATATTTTCTTTCTCTTATCATCATCTTACTATTGCACATGATCTTTAGGATTCCTTCATCAGCTTTCTATCTGAAGCCAGTCGAATCCAGTCTACTCAATGAGATTAGATTCTTCTTAAAACTGAGTATATATCGGATCTCATTCAACTTCTTCACTGTTCCATCATGGAGCTTCATACTGACCATCCCGGTATTCTTGATCTCATAGCTCGATCCATCTGGCAGAAACATAATATCCTCACTGGTCTTCAGAGAGTCAAACAGCTCTTCTTTATAACATACATGATAAAAATAAATAGAATTAATAATCAATTAGGAGGAAGAAGTAGATATCTTGTTAGTAACTAGAAGGACATTATCACTACCTTCTGTATTGCTACTGGCCATCATCATAATGGCTCTCATCCATTTCTTGAGTTATCGATAATCCTTAACTCGATGTTCCAACTCATCACACCAGTAGCATCTAACCTTGCTATGGTCCCTTATCTTAGGCATGGATCATTTTTCTCGTAATCTTCTATCACTTTATCTTCTATTGCATGTTCCTTCAGAAATCATCAAAGCTGAGCTACCACCATCTAAGCTCGAAGTTAGATTCTTTCTCCTAAAAATCTTGTTCTAGAGAATTACCGCAATGACTTCGTCCATCTTAATAATGCTCTTGCCTAGAAGAAGAGCAGTCACCAAATACTCATATGAAAGAGAAAATGATACTAGCAAGATCAATGCTCTAGTCTTCTCCTCAACTTTTTCGTCAATGCTGAGAAGATCGGTGAGGATCTTTTGAAAATTGGATAGATGCTCTTGTACGCTCTGATCTTCATCCATCCATAGTTAGTAGAACTGCCTCTAAAGAAATAGCATGTTGGTGAGTGACTTTGCTATATATGACTTCTCGAGCTTCAACCATCGCACCGTCGAAAAAGTCTCATCAAGTACATTGATCACGACATCATTTGCTAGATATAAGCAAATCGTGCTGATCATCTGCATCTGAATCTGCTTTCAATCCTTTACTTTCATGATGGCTGGCATCTTCTCATATGAGAGAGAATCGATCAATCTATATTGGATGAGAACATTCTTTATCCTTGCTTACCATAAAAAAAATTATTTTTTCCATCGAACCTGTTGATCTCTACTTTAATTGTACTTGTCTTCTCCATATTCTTTAATTTTTAACACCATTGTTACAATCTATACTCTGGTACCGCCCGACTCTGACACCAATTATTGTGATATCAACTCACTCTGATACCACTTATTCATAATCTAGTATCAGATTATTACGGTAGGAAGAAAGAAGAAAATAAAATAAGAATAATAATCAAGTATATGGATCAACCTAAAGGCTCACCTCCATGGGATATACAAAGCTCTACTATGAAAAAAAAAAATAAGTATAAAAGAAGAATACCTACTCTCAACTTGCTATTTATAAATCTCTCTTAACTAGAAGCTATCTTCACAAAAGTTCTTTCAGAATCTCTAAGAAAATTCTTTACAGCTACAAGATGCTCTGCTCTTACGGCCTCCATACCAGATGCTATGCATTTATTACTAGTCTCTCACAGGCTACATGTACGTGGTGCTATACCAAGCTCTTCTTGGTGGCTGCCAGAGCCTCTCTACATGTCATATCTTGCTACACATGCCATACATTGCTTCATAATATTTTAGGCCTTTAAATAGGATGAGAATGCTTACATCAGCTGTCCATGAGAGTCCTAATATGACTCTATCTTCCAATATGAGTTCAATAGGATTCTGACCGTGTCCACAGTCTTCATATCATAACTGCTACCCTCCATAACCACTAGATCCTATGGTCCATGCACAACTTCTGTAGACCCCTTAAATTAATCATAATCCGAGTTCAAATAAAAAATTTTATTTTATTCTGTTCACTCTCATTGAGCCAACTCTATCAGAGGTCGAGCTAGCTTGACTGTATCTCATCCGAGTATCTACTTTCTGTCTATTTGAGGAGACCGGCTCGACCTATATCCAAGCTAATCCGACTGCTATGCTGATACTGATTCTCCTCTATTGTGGATCGAATTCAAGACGTCAAATCCTAACAGCTTCGTCTGATGAGAAAAAATGGATGTGACATTTTTCCTAAGGGAATGAGGTATAGCATATATCCCTTATAGGGATGAGGGAGTTAATCTAATGTACTCCTTTTATCCGACCTAATTCTAGCTTGGACTCGAGAATAGAAGATATATGATATGGAGAGAAAAATCTTATCTCAGTTGAAATTGATATTCTGGATGCCTTAATTAGGTAGGTCGACCTTTGGATCCCTAACCAATTCATGGTATCCTCGAATTGATCCAAGCTAATATTTTGAAAAAAGTTTTATACTTGATATTGTTGCTTGATTTACACTAGTTAAAAAAATTCTAGAATCTATATGATAGCCTGCCATGAGTAGATAAGGAAGAAGATAACAATGTATCTCTCTAGATAAAGTAAGAAATAATAAATATATTTCGCTTAATAAGATAATGCTAATAACCTAATTCTTCAAACTTTTCATGGCACTTCCATCCTGACCTATAAATAAAGGGCCAAAAATGATTCCCAAAGTATGCAATCACTTCTATCCTAACAGCATGCTCCTTTCCTATGTTTCCTGATTTCTAACTTTCGAAGGATTTCCATCGAAACCAATTCCGATTTGAAACTTATTTTGCAAATCCAGTTATCATCGTCCAGTACTAGCTGCATCATTTCTCCGACCGATCTGTTCCTACTAGCAACAACAACTAGTAATATCTATCATCTTCCATCTTAGGCTTGTAATGGTATTACCAACTTAACTCAAATTTAGCCAGTAGGGGGTTCAAATAATGATTTTGAGTACCAACTTAACCCAAATTTAGTAAGTAGATGGTTCATATAGTGACTTTGAGTTGACCGTAAAATTCAGAATACAAGTAAAATATTTTTTTCACATCTTTTTATTTGGGTGGGTGAGTCTAATTATCAAAAAAATAAAATTATCAAAACAACTTGGATCTTTTGATAATGTCATCCAGCATAGCTATATCTCTGCATGAGGGAAAACTGATGGATAACCTAATCAATAATAATAAAAAAAGTAACAAAATAAAATATCTCCCGCCTATTAAAATGTTAGAGATGCTTAAACTTGCATAAACCCAGAGATGACCTTCCCATTCCATGGAGGGTCCTCCCTGCGTGTGGCTCGCAGTAAAAAAAAAAAATGAAGAAAAAAAAAAGGGAGAGGGGGAGGGGTGAGAGCTGGGAGAGGGGAGAGAATGGCGTATGGGTGTACGAGTGAGGCATGAACGTAGTTAATACGCAGGAGGCACGTCGCTCCCTCCCCTCCACGCGGTGGCGCTCAGGGACATTAAATGTGGGGAGTTGGGTTGGGGGGCCTCCTAGGAAAATGGAACGCAGGAATAGGGCTCAGGCTCATTTAATATGGGAGGTTGGGGGTTCTCAAGAGGTAAACGGGAATCCCAGGCAGCCACATCCTCCCACTCAAAAGGCTCGAGTCCGTGGTTTCCAGCTAGCTAAAACCGCCTTGGCCCCAAGCAAAACCCCAGTTTATTTTTTAGAGAAATTACCAGGATAAACTAACTAGGTCTTTTTTGCCTTTTTGGGGAAGAGTCCTCTTCCATTTGTGAGTGGTGGATATTCTGAGTTCTGATTTGTGGGTGATTATAATATAACTATTTTTTATTCAGCATAATTTAATGATTAATTGATCAGCATAAAATTATTCCTTTTAATAAAAATTTGTGTTTGTTTGTCACTCTTATGCCCAGAGGTTTTCCAAGCTCTCCTTTCAGTTGAGTAATTTTTTTTTAAATAAAATTTTAATAGAAAACTTTTATTTTTATTAAAACTAAATAAAACTATTACACTACTCCTATATTTATACAAATAAAATTTATGGCTACATACTTTTGGTTGGATTCCTCCATTTAATTGGGGTATATCATATTACAGGATAATTTGATAATTTATAGAAATTATTTATCTAAAAAATAATTATAAAGAAAAAAAATTTACTATATTTAGTTGGTAGAAAAATTACTACGAAAAATGACATCAAAAAAAAATTATTACGTTTAGTTGGAGATAATCCTACATAAAAATATGGTAAAATTTATAAATATATCATTCAATATAAAATAATTTTTTAATACTAAAATAGTATTATCATCTTTAATTAGTTTTTATATAATGACTATAATCATATAACTCTTTGCGTAATATCATCTTCATCTTAATTTTTTTTATAAAATTTTTTTATTGAATAAAATTTGAAGGACATTAAAATAAAGTTAATAATTATATATGTAGTTTTATTGAAGATATTTTTGTCAAACATGGATTACCACTATATGAAGATTTACCAAATATCAATCTCTCATAGTATTTATTTTACTATTTCTCTCTAAAAAATAAGCATGGAGCCCATCAAATTTTTTTAACATCTTTCTTCCATTTTTCATACTAAACATGATAATCTATCATGGGAATCATTTTTTCATACCAGATTATTCTCAACCAAATGGCCCCCAAGAGGTTGTAACTTTTTCTAGGTAGCCATGGCTAGTGAAAATGATTATAAAAAATTAAAATACTTTTATAGCGAAGCAAAATTTTTTATTCTAATTGATTTGTTCCGAAATGCAAATATCATTATAGAATCATGCCCATTGCATGCAATAAACCCATTAGCAC
Organism: Cocos nucifera; assembly: GCA_006176705.1. Classification (NCBI taxonomy): domain Eukaryota; kingdom Viridiplantae; phylum Streptophyta; class Magnoliopsida; order Arecales; family Arecaceae; genus Cocos; species Cocos nucifera. The sequence continues at coordinate 1,679,082 of QRFJ01000104.1, read as the reverse complement.
TCATGAAAAGCGCTATTTTGACCCCTGACATGCTGAAAATGGACATTATTATGAGAAATTTATGACTTAATTTCTAAAGTACTCATGGTTGGCAACTTGTGCTGGATACGGTGGATCTTCTAATGTTTTTCCAAACCTACTCGAAGGGAGTCAACATTAAGTTTAGTGAGTCTCCTAGATCATTATTTTGAACAATGAGAATTTTGAGAGCATTATAATAATATCACAGCATCTATTGTCCCTATAATGATATATAATAGCCTGTGGGTTATATATATTACCGAAAAAAAAAAGTAATGGGTTATCTACGAGATATAAGTCCTAACCAGTGTATCAACGTATCACATATGACTATTATGATTTGATATGATAACTATATTATTTTGCTATTATGAGTTGTTATGTGCCATCATAATTCATACTTGCTATCATAATGTAGCACTTAAGTAATTTAAAATATTGTTTCGATTATATTTTGCCAAATTATGTCTACTATAAAACTATAAAAGATCTTTGAGTACGGATTTACAATGACCTTCAATGGTAGCTTCTAACGTATGTTGATGCTTTGCAATTTACTTGTTGATTGGATAATAATTGTTACTAATATACTATAAATCCTGATAGCAACCATACGATCATGAGTTGTTATTTCACTTGCAATGTATTTCGATATCTTTTACTAAATAACTATCTATTTTTTATGTTATTCAAGATTAAAGTATTTGTTTGCGATGATGGCTCAAAAAATCTATTAAGTTAAATGAGATTATGTTTTCGTTTAGCTGTGCTACTTATTTCAACATTAAAATATATAACTGCAATTCACACAGAGCTCGGTTTTAGTGTGAATTCATACTTGATCCCTTCATTAACCAGGGTAAAACTTTTAGTCTTTGTTAGTAAGACTTCTGACGCCTACCCCAAGTTTCAAAGTTTCTTTAGTTTCCAATTCTTGTTGGCTATACACATTTATAGCCTACTCTATAGTTACAAATAATTGTGCATACACATATATAAGTGTGTGCAAAGATAATAAAAATGTGTGCAATGACAATATAACCGTATATTCAATCAAAAAAAAAAAAAGACAATATAACCGTATAACATCATCAGATATAGACAATATAAGGATAATATAAATGTGTGCAATGACAATATAAGCACATAACATGCTTAGATATATACAATATAAGTATGTGTTAATACCATAAAATTGTATGCAAGACTAAAACTTAAATGCTACCTGTCAAGAGACCGCTATTAGAGTCCAGTCAAAGAAATGACCAGGAATCAAATTTCCCTTAATTTTATTTGGCGTTTGGAGGGGTAGGGGTTGTAATTTGTAAATGTGGTATGGTAATCATGGTTAAAGTTAACCCTACCACAGAAGGCCAAGTTTATCTGAACGCGACTATTAACTAACTTTAATAGAAGAGGAACATTTTGCTTTTTGTTTAATATAGACAAACAGAATGATATATTTAGTAACTAATTGACGTGCATACACTGGTTCTAAAATGTATGAATAATGTTTGGTATCAATTGGGCCAAGGGCTCCATCTTCCATGGCAAGTTGGCAACTCATATATAGAAAATTGAATTATAAATAATTACATCTTGGAATCATGTGTCTCCTTTCTTTATAAATGAACAATGCACTTCCTGGTTCTTACTTGGCCTTCAAATACAATCCAAATTATATTTATATCAAAAGAAACTTCTCTCACTTTCATCTTAGACGTGCATGGTATCCAAATTTGTTTCTTCTTTAATCAACAATATGCTTTTGCCACAAAATATTCTTGAAAATAATACTAACAAATATAACTAGATGGAATGGTATATAAAAGTGTCTTATTTTTCTTTGTAATTATCATCAGGAACCCGATGGCAATTACCCCAATAGGGTAAATAAATACTTCAGTTATTATATCCACATGTATATTTTTGTGTACACAGTTCGTATCTTCATTAAGAACCATATGAATACATCCTAACAGGTGACAAAAAAAGTTGAGCTTCTCTACAACTCAGTATACTATGGAGTTTGGTAGCCGTCATCCCTTTCACCATATACCCGTCTTGTGGAAAAGTTTAAAGCAAATACTCTCTCTCCCTCTATCTCTCTCTATCTCTCTCTCTCTCTCTCTCTCTCTCTCTCTCTCTCTGGATCAAGCAATTACACCACCCTCTCTCAATAAATGCAATTGCACCCTCTCAATACGCGCTGCAATAATTCCTCCTCACCACATCCTCTCCGCCTGTTCCCCTTTCTCCTTTCTCTTCCTCCTCTCTTTCCCTTTACCCTTTTCCACTTCCCCTCACCTTCTTTCACTCTTCTAATGGCTTCTTTCGTGGTGCCTTCTCATCAAAAAGCTCTCTAGTCTCTTCCTTGCATGCACTAAATCCAATTTTTCTCCCAAAAGAAAGCGCGAGAGAGAAAGAGTCATAGAGCTCAGTGGGATTTGTCGTTTATTTTCTTCCCGTTATCTTGGTGATGTCTAGTTATCTGGTGTCAAAGGCTCCATACATCTCTCCTCTCTTCTCCCTCCTTCTATGCCCAATGAATACCTTGGAAACCAAATCCTAGTTTTACCACTCCTCGCTCTCAACATGAAAGCCACTGATCAGCTCTGCCCAGGAGCCGAAGCCCATTTGAAAGGAAAACAAGTCGGAAAAGATCAATAGAGGTAGAGATACACAGAAAGAGAAGGTGAGGGGGAGTAGAATTAGGGTTTGGTGGACAGAAATATGCCTGCAGGTATCATGATTCCGGCAAGAAACGTGCCGTCGATGATCGGAAGGAATACCGGTGCTGCCTATGGGTCCTCATCAGCACTGTCCCTTGGCCAGGTCTGCATGTAAAAACTTTTCTGAGTTCTTCTTTAGATTTTTTTTTTTTTTTGAAATTTTTTTTTCCCGTCTCTATTTGAGAGAATATGCAGCGTGTGTGAGGCTGATATCGGTGCTTGTAATTGGGACTGCTCTATTCCTCCTCGTTTTGCTTAGCTTCTGGGCTTTTTCTATTTATCTTTTGGGTTTTAGAGGGGTGCTGGTTGTTATTAGGTGGGTGTTTTGAGCCATTTGAGGTTAAATCCTCCTCGGTTTCTGAGAAGCAAAGCGAGAGGTGAACCGTCTGATACCGCTCTTATATATACAGAACAAGATGCCAGTCCTTTCATACCCTTCAAACGTGTTATATTTCCCACTTCTCTATACATAGATCTCAATAGTAATATAAACGGCAGTCTTTTTTTCATCAAAAAAAAAAAAAAAAGGGCAGTCTTCCTTCATTCCTCTCCACTCCCCTCTTCATACATGTACTTATAAAGAGCAGGAGGAGAGTCCTTACATACCTTGTACATATAGAGGAAGACAGAAAGACACATACTCTCTCATCTTATTTTCCTCTTGATCTCTTGTGTGTGAGCACCAGCGAGAGAGAGAGAGAGAGAGAGAGGGTGGGTTGGAGCTTTATCGGTATGACATAGATCTCAATTAGTAATATAAAAGTGTAGTTTCTTCCTTCTCCACTCCGTTCTTCACTTCATAGATTTACTTCTTCTTCCACTTTCAAAATTTATTGTGAAACCATCAATCTTCTGGAGCTTTCTTTGTAGATCTAAGCTGTTTTGGTGGGAGATTTATCTTTCTCCTTCCATCTTCTTTTTCAAATTTACCTATTACTTCAAGAGGTGGGCATTAAAAGACCATTGGAAATAGTAATATTCTTTCCCTTGGATGTTTCTAAACATGCGCTTAATTTTATCTGTATTTTCTTTATTTCTTCCATGTTTTCTTTCTGTCTTTTGAAGGGAAGCTAATTACTGGGAAAAAAAAAATGAAGGTTTTATATTCCTTTTTGTTGGCAAATTCTTGCAGCCAAACATTTTGGAGGGGCAGCAACTACCACTCGAACACCAGCATCAGCTTGTGGAGATCCCGCAGACAACCACGGCGGAGAGCGAGATGATGAGGACTCGGGAGGAGGACTTTGATAGCAAGTCGGGAAGTGAGAATATAGAGGGGGCATCCGGTGATGACCAGGATGCCAACCAGCGGCCGCGAAAGAAGCGTTACCATCGCCATACCCAACACCAGATCCAAGAGATGGAAGCGTAATTTTCTGACTCCAATTCCTATTTCCAAATAAATCAGAGGAAAAAATGATGTTTATTCCCAATATCCCATCCTTTACTCTCCAAAATCTCATTTTCGTTTTGCTTTTACACCAAACAAATTGAACTAAAAAATTATCTTCTATTTAATATTGCACACCCAACAACTCCATTTCTTACTCTTTAACTCACATTTTTCCTTGGACTTGATATCTTTTTTTTTATAACATATAGAGAAACTTCTTCTTATTTTTCTTTTTTAGCTTTAAATTTCCACTTTAGTTGGAAAAGAGAGAAATAGAAAGCAAGAGAAATCCAATTTCAGTTTTATTTGGATTTTTACTCTTCTAGCAATCTATATTCTCTTGGCTTGTGAATTATTCTGCAGTTTTCTCAACATAACCAAATTAGAACAAGAAGGCCTACTTTTAATTCTTCTTCAGCTTCTTTTGATGGTAATCCACTGATCTTACTCTTCATTTCCTCTCAGTTTCTTCAAGGAATGCCCCCACCCTGATGACAAGCAGCGAAAGGAGCTGAGCCGCGAGCTTGGGTTGGAGCCCCTCCAAATCAAGTTCTGGTTCCAAAACAAGCGCACCCAAATGAAGGTTTAAACCCCCATCCACACATACAAGAAAAAAAATCCAAAAGGAGAAAGAGAAATAAATATGAAGGAACACCACCTTTTTATTTCATGGCGCTGCATATCAGCCACTGATGACAACGTTTTTGCTAAATATAATTATATTTTTAGACATTCTTTATTAGTGCAATCACTCTATATATCCTTCTTTTATGTCATCCTCTAAACTCTTCTTTCCTCCTACTTCCCTCATAGACTCAACATGAGCGACAGGAGAACGCTCATTTAAGGGCCGAGAATGAGAAGCTCCGGACTGAGAACTTGAGGTACAAGGAAGCCCTCAGCAACGCCTCATGCCCCAACTGCGGTGGCCCCGCTGCTCTTGGAGAGATGTCCTTCGACGAACACCATCTGAGAATCGAGAATGCTCGGTTAAGGGAGGAGGTAAGTGATTCATGTATATAATCTCAATAAAAATGCTTAAAGAGCTTCAGGGAGTTGCATTCCTTTTAACACTCTTCTTCTTGCGTTAAATAGATCGATCGCATATCCGGAATCGCTGCCAAGTACGTCGGGAAGCCAGTGGTCTCCTACCCGCTACTCTCTCCTCCAATAGCTTCACGCTCGCCGCTGGATCTTGGGGTGGCCGGGGGTTTTGGAGTCCAAGCAGGCATTGGAAGTGAAACATTTGGAGCTGGGGAGCTACTTAGGAGTGTTTCATGCCAGCCCGAGTTCGAGAAGCCAATGGTTATAGAGCTCGCGGTGGCTGCAATGGAGGAGCTCATTCGAATGGCACAGCTTGGTGAGCCACTTTGGACCCCCGGGCTCGATAGCTCGACTGGGACCCTAAATGAAGAGGAATATGTTAGGACGTTTCCGAGAGGTATCGGTCCGAAACCATTTGGATTCAAGTCAGAGGCCTCTCGGGAGACTGCAGTGGTCATCATGAATCACATCAATCTCGTTGAGATACTTATGGATGTGGTATGATATCTATAAAGCTATTGCTTTTGTTCTTTGGTTATGGACTTGTATTTAATTTTATAACTGCTTGATCTTTTGTAGAATCAATGGTCCACAGTGTTTTCTAGCATTGTGTCAAGAGCTATGACTTTTGAAGTGCTGTCAACAGGAGTTGCAGGAAACTATAATGGAGCTCTGCAAGTGGTATCTCCCTCCCTCTCTCTGTGTGTAGGCTCTCTTTTCTTCATAATCCTTGAAGTAGTACATGGTCTGGCAAAATACAATATTTATTTTTTTCTTTAGAGACATATTTATTATTGTGTGCTATTCTATGTATCAATAGCTAAATATGGGGACAATTTGGAAAGAAATCGTCATTCAAGGCTAACATTGTGATATTTTTACTTTTTTAATTCTAGTGGCTTGAATTGATATATTAATTCTGGCTAATTTCAACACTTTGAAGGAACTAAAATGTCATTTAAATTGTAATAATTATGTAATGTAGCATGTTCTGATATGATAGAGCTTCCTAAATGTTTGCGTTGTGCATCAATAGCTAATTTTCTGAGAACAGTCCTATCAAAATATTTAGTTTTTCAAAATGTTTGTGCTCTAAATTGCTTGTATCTAGGCCCACATACATTATGAAATTTATCTCTTGTTTCTCGATTTTCTTAAGGCGTATGACACTAAACTAAAGGTATTTTTTAACTGGCATGATTTATGTGATTGATGTGATGGTTAATTATTACAAATTTGGTACTTCAATAATAAATACTATATTATATTTTTTGTTATTATATAATATTTGTACATTGATGGGGGTCTAAAAATGTTGCTTGCATAAATGAAGATGTAAGCTATGATATAAACTAATTGTGAGATAAAAGTATATGTTGTATAACCTTCGAACAGGATTAAACTCATAAAACCATATCTAATAAAAAAACTGCTCTCGCAATGGTGATTGCTACATCATCTACAAGGGAGGAGTTTCTAAGCTCAAATTTTGGAGGTGTTTGCCACATATATGTCCTTAGCAATTCTAATAAGTGGTGTATTGAAAAACTTAAGATTCTAGCACTAAACTAAGTAAAACTTCTTAAGCATCTGATTTATGCAAAACTTCATACTAAAATTGAACCAATGTTTGGAAGTTTATAAAAGATATTGATAATTTAGATTAAATATTCATGATTTTATTTTCTTGAGAATAATGATGGGGGACAACAAATTACTTCATAGAAATGGTGGAAGAATTAATTACTCATGCCAAACTCTTAGCTAGGGAACAAGATAGAAGCTCCTCCTGATGGAAGAGGGTGCAACCACGAGAGGATAGCCTCATTTAAGATAGGTTTTAAATTTCTTTTGGATGAAACTTGGTTTCAGTTGTTTGAGGCTAATGTCATGGAAATCTGTCCACATAACACATCTATGCCTGCAGGGATGCATTTAGCTATTACTAATATCAATTTCTTTTTTCAAGAATTTGCGTGCAGATTGTAATTAATTGATTTAACGTTTTGCAAAACCGTGCTTCTATGTACAAATTTATTTATGCTCTCATATTATTGCATTTTGAAAAATAATGTAATTACTAGGAGTAATAGGTTGCAAAGTTATTAAAGGTCATAGAGAGAGGCAAAGAAAGATAATATGAAATGTATAAATGTGCAAAGATCCACCTTGAAGAACACTAGAGGGTTCTTATTGTTATGAGGAACTCAAATAATGAGCATATAGCTTTTCCCTTCTCTTTCATTCTGTAGCCAAAGAAATACATATTGTAAGATGGAGGAGCTATGTAAGACATCTACAATAGGAGCACCAAAGCCGAATAGTACAATACATATAAAATTAACATAAATAAATTTCATTTGCCCAAAAAATAATCCATTTCGTAACGTTAATGCTCACAAGACTGTTTTCTGATTTCTCACCTCTAAATTTTGGATGGCAAGTTTCTAACTCGACACCAACAAAATATCATAGCATGTTTGATCCGTAAGTGTGAGAAGAAAACACAATAATGTAAATTTGTAGAACTAAAACTCAAAATTAGCTTAATGTAGCTTTGGAGATCATGTACTCAAATTTATCTAGCCTCTCTACATCAGAAAAGACCTCCAAAGTGTTCTCTAGGGAGAGTTCTATCTATATCATATGTTAAAACTTTGCTTACGACTCTTGTACAGCTTCCTTTCTTCTTAAAAGAGTATGTAATGTGAGTCCTTTTGATAATTTTTCCTTCTAGTTGAACAAGAACAATGATTTTTAACGTTTTAAACTATCAGATGTCAGCAGAATTTCAAGTACCGTCTCCACTGGTTCCAACTCGTGAGAGTTTATTTGTGAGGTATTGCAAGCAACATGCTGATGGAACCTGGGCAATAGTTGATGTTTCCTTGGACAGCTTACGCCCCAGCCCTATATTGAGATGTCGAAGAAGGCCATCAGGTTGCTTGATTCAAGAAATGCCAAATGGTTACTCAAAGGTAAACATTCGCATATGAATAGATTAGTCATCTTAATTGATCATTAACCATATCAGTTTTCTCCAAACTATCTGTAATCAGCTCTATGAGTTCTTATATTTGCCACTTGATCATATCAAATTTACCTCTGGATACATTATATCGTCTCTATTTACCTCTAGATACATTATATCATCTCTATCTTATTGATATTAATATAGCACTTCTTTTTATTTTAATATTTCATAGGTGATTTGGGTTGAACATGTTGAAGTAGATGATAGGTCTGTTCACAATATATACAAGCCTTTGGTCAACTCAGGCCTAGCATTTGGTGCGAAACGGTGGGTCAGTACTCTGGATCGACAGTGTGAGCGCCTAGCAAGTGTAATGGCTAGTAACATCCCCTCTGGAGACATTGGTGGTAATTGGCCATTCTTTTGTTTCAAATTTAATTTAGTAATGGCCTGTAATATATATTTGTGAAGGTGTATGATTCTCTCTTAGATCGATAAGTTATTGATATACTTTTGTTTTGATAACTTGGTATCACAGTAATAACTACTCCAGAAGGGAGGAAGAGCATGCTGAAGCTAGCTGAGAGGATGGTTATGAGCTTTTGTGGTGGTGTCACTGCCTCAACCACACATCAGTGGACTACTTTATCTGGTAGTGGTGCAGAGGATGTAAGGGTTATGACAAGAAAGAGCGTCGATGATCCCGGTAGGCCGCCGGGTATCGTCCTCAATGCCGCCACTTCATTCTGGCTTCCTGTTCCACCGAAGAGGGTCTTCGATTTCCTCCGTGATGAAAGCTCTCGTAGTGAGGTATATCGATCAGAATAATTAGATATATTCTTTGTTCTCTTCAACATGAGGATGACATATGCTTGCATTTCATTTCAAAATTGCAGTAGAGTAAGTGATGCTACTGATCTGAGACCTAGTTCTCATTTTAATAATGACATCTCTTTGTTAAACATATATAATTTGCTGTTACAAGTATAATACTTGTATTTATTTTGATTGTATATGATGTAAGATAATAAAATAATAATACCTTTTTAAAGTCCTTCAAGATACCAATAGTCATATTCAGTTTTTTAACTTTTTCTCATGAGTTCTTATGAGCATTGCCATTAACTTCTAGTAGTCCCACCTTCAGTCATTTGTAGCAAAATAACCTATCATGGTACAACCATTATGAGTATATTCGGTGAGTTTTAAGTGTTGGGACAAAATTTTTCTATGCAGGGCTTGCTATGTTTATAACATTACCATGTAACACATCTTCGAGGTGCCATTATGTAGTAAAATTCCCTCATTTCTTTCATTAGCATGATCCTTATTTATACTGTTGAACCACATTATGGTGATGACATCACCGTCGCTGTCATTATGAATATCAGACATTCATTGACTATGTACACTGATGTTTATTTTTGTATATAATTCTGATTGATCCAATTCTTCATTTGAGAAGAAACCATACTTTGCATTGAGTTGGTAGTTGTCCTCTATTCTTTTTTTTTTCCCTTTTTGGTATACCGCTTACCTCTATTTGTTATACTGCATGATATCTATAGAGGTGCCTTATATTTAGATTGGCACTAGCCACCTGATATCTTTATAGATTCGATCCGGTTTAATTTATATCTCTGTGTACATATTTTGGTGAAATATGTTATACGTCTTCTAAGGCACAAGTATTTTTCTAGGATTTTTATTTTATACTTTATAATTTCTAATATTAAAGATACTAAAAAATCTCCATCCATGGTTTTTCCCTCTGAATTAGAGGGTTTTCCACGTAAATTTTAAATTTGCATTGATCTTTGTTTTTTCGATTTCTCTTTTATTTACCATCTGGCTACAATAATATCATACGATCCATCTAGGTGTATTTACCCATGCTACAAAATCTTTCAAGCAAACACTACTGTATAGCATCTGCTTGTCTTACTATGACCACTTCTTCTATTTCAATTCTTTGGAAATAAAATATTTGCATGTAAAAGAGAGATAAAAAGCATAAATCTTCTCACTTCTCTCTGGATTATGGATGTATTTACAGTGGGATATCCTCTCCAATGGTGGGGTAGTTCAGGAAATGGCTCACATCGCCAATGGCCGAGATCATGGCAACTGCGTCTCCCTCCTCCGTGTCAATGTAAACTCATAACTATCCAAAAATTGTTCAATTTATTGCATTTTTCGTAACTTAATCATGCATTTAGCCCAATTTCAAATAACCAAAATCTAGTTCATCTTTATACTTATTTTTCACTACTCAAATTAAATGTGCTAAATATAACTCATTCGATGATGTGATCTTAGAGCGCAAACTCGAACCAGAGCAACATGCTGATACTACAAGAGAGCTGCACCGATCCGACGGGCTCCTATGTGATCTATGCACCAGTGGATTTTGTTGCCATGAACGTGGTTCTAAATGGTGGTGACCCCAACTATGTTGCACTTCTGCCATCAGGCTTTGCCATCCTCCCTGATGGTCCTACTGCGGGTATAGGGGAGATTGATTCTGGTGGATCTCTCCTGACCGTTGCCTTCCAAATCCTGGTCGACTCAGTCCCAACTGCCAAACTCTCGCTTGGCTCAGTAGCAACCGTCAACAGCCTCATTGCCTGTACCGTTGAAAGAATCAAGGCTGCGGTCTCGGGTGAAAATGCCCAGCAAACCTGAAGACTATTATATAAAGGTGAGTTCATGTTTTCAAAGCTTGGGAATCTTAAGTTAGTTTTCTTTCCCACATCAAAAGAGGTTTGCTTCTTTTGAAATTTGATTCTTTTATTGGTATTAAAGATCGGAGCAATGGGTTCCAATGCAGAGTTCAAAACATGAGAATTCTGAAGGTTTTTGGAAATTAAAAGCTTAAGAAACTTAAGTATCGTGGTTGGGATATTTTTAAAATATAGACATGGATTTTTAGGTGGCGGCATAGGGACTTGAACATGTTATGTTTCTTAATCTGATTTTCTTTGCAAAAAATTTACTTATATAAGGCTTGAAGTTTTCTTAGGATTGTAAAATTTTAACATTTATCATGTTAACTTTCCTAGTCTTCTTTTGTGAAAATTTTGCGGTCTCACAAAAACAAGTTGATAGTAACTAATTTTTTTCAAAAGTTTGTATTAATCCTAAAACCATTTGCACCATCTGGTTTTGCTAGTTATATTTACTTTCCATTCAGATTCTCTTTTTCTTGATGGCTTTCACTGCTCTCCTGGTAATTTGCATCACCATTGGTTAATAATTTAGTCTATCTAAACTCTGACCATATGTTTTCCTGATGAGCAGGAGAAGGAGAGGAGTATGGAGCTTTATTTGTGGCAAGTCAAGAGCGCACCTCAGACTCTCCTTGCCATGTGGTGCTGGTTGTTTTGTTTGTTGTTCAATTCAATTACAAGCACTCTCCCACCACCACTATGCAAGGGGGGTTGGTTCGGGTATTGACTTCCCTTTAGTAGATCGCTAGTACCTTCTCAGTTTTGCAGCACCCTAAGTTTTCTTTGTAATGCTCTGATTTCAAGTGTTTTCCCTCTCCATTTGTGAACAAACATGATGCACTTCGTGCCTTCTCTGTAACTTTCTTCAGTCAATTTCATCCCTCTTTATTGTGTTGGTGGCTTTAGTCAAATGAAATGCCTAATCCACCAAGTGACCTTGCTTCATTTTCTATTATAAAAAGTTTCTGTAGACCATGTTGGTATGATATTTAATTTCTCTGTGCCCTTGAAATGATGGCTCAGATGGGTTCTCCCATTCCTCCACCCCAAGGAAATAATATTAGTGATAGTTCCATGTCAATGGCATTTTTTTTTTTTTTTTGGATAAGCAAAACCCCGGCATAGCTATCTCCTTTGGGCATGATCATGAGACCCCAAATCCTGGGGGAGAATATTCGATTCGGAGCCAGTTTAGTTGTGAGACCCTCCTCCCTACCATATGAGTGAATTCAACAGGTAAGGATGTCACTCCAGCCCAACCACGGGCCACCCTCCTCCCCACCATATAAGCAAACCCAACAGGTGAGCCAGCCAATGGACCAGATACTCCTTCTGGATCCCATGCCCGAGCCATCAGGAACGAATTGCCATAGGTCAATGGACCAGATACTCCTTCTGGATCCTGTGCCCGAGCCATTAGGAATGAATTGCCATAGGTCATATAAGTCCTGATATTTAATCGAAGCCACGGTATCTACCATAACTCGAACCTAAATCACTTGGTTGGAAGCTAAGCCTGTTACCATTGGGCCACCACTGTGGTGGTATGTGATTGGCTTTTACTAGTCCAGCGGTGTCATCAAAATGTGATTGGAGAGTTGATGGATTGTTGTTGCACTATCGCTAGCTATGAAGGTCTGCTAACCATACACTGGAGTTCTTTCTACCGACCATGTTACTCGTACCTTGTCTTTGTTCACCTCCTCTATGCTTCGTAAATTTACGAAGAGGCAGGGATCAAATATTATTGGTTAAGGATGTCAATCTTGAGATCGATGTCATTGACATCTTGAGCCTTGAATTTGAACTTTGAACAAGCACTATTTGCTTATTATTACAATGAAGACGATGCTGTCATTGTTGGAGTCCCGGCATGATTCAGATGAAGAAAATGTGAAGAAGTCACTCCTTAAAAGGTTGAGATGAAATTTGAAGAGTATTTGGTAAAAGGTTGAGATGAAATTTGAAGAGTATTTGGTGGATGTCTGAAATTGGAATCGGAATTCATATCAGAATTAAAATGATCAAATTTTTTGAAATGTTTAGTTCATGATTAAAATCAAAATAAAAAATTTAAATTTTTAAGAATGAGTGAAGATTAAATTTTAAATAAATAAATTAAGTTATTCTCATTCCATTCTAAAAATCAAATGTTTGGAATGAAGTCATGTATTCCCATTTCAATTTCAAATTCTAGCTTCCTCCCACCAAACCACCCCTCATATATAACAAAACTTGAACTAAAATTTTTGATCAAGGATGCAAGGATCTTGGAGAAAATTATCACCCTTACTAACGATAGATGCACCAGCATGAAAGAGTGATATAGAGACTGGGGATGGTGTATGCATACATTAGGTAGACCCTAGAGACTGGGGATGGTGTACATATATTAGGTAGATCCTAACCGAGGCCTCCGTATTACATGCACGAGGTGCAATTGGACCGTGCAAAACCAACGCGTCACTCTACCCCATGTGGATTTGCCCTGGTCCGCTTGCACCTGGTGCATGCCATAATTTCTCCTAACCGAGAGGGTTGATGGCTCGGACCCATCCATCGAAAAAGGTCAAAAAAAGACACACGTCGACGTCGTTAAGATGAAAATATTAACTAAACCAACCTGGGCATAACTTCCGGAAGATTTATTTGCTCAAAACGGAGAAAGGCTCCGCGTTTCCCCCACGTTATGCATTTAAATAGTCAAAATCATCACAGACCATCACACCCCATCACCGATTCAAGCATCTCATTCTCATCTAATTTACCCACGCTAACCAGAATCAACACCAGCTCCAGACGTTATTGGAACTAAACATTTCAAGATTGCGGCCGAATCTTTGCGTCGCTCCACACAATCAAGTGCAATCATAGCGTAAAATTAAAAATGAGTTGCTACGATCCAAGGTGAAAGATCCTTCAACATGAATCACAGGCTGTCATCACAACATCGTGAAAGGTTGTACCTGACCGTATCACACCTCATCCTTCAGACCAGACACAATCTGAATCGGTCGAGATGAAACTCCGGACTCCAACCAAGATTACAATCTGGGAGAGATTAAATCACCACAACACAGGCTATAAGCCCATCACCTGCAAAGATTTCCATCAAACACTGACTTTGGCAGCTCGTGATCCAACGGTGCGCTACAGCATGGTCATCACACAGTGCATGATCCTTTTAAGCCCCAAAAGCCTTGCATTGAATGTTGTCTGATATTAAAATGGGAAACATACAGTTTATTAACACTCACCGAGACAGTACATAGGGAAGGATACTTTCAGTTTATGTGAACATAGAATACAGCAAATTGAAAGAGCAACTAATCAACCCTTCTCATAGACCACCACCCACAATAAAGTATATGCCATCCTAACAAGAGGTAAAACACTGTTGCAACACAAAAATGAAGAGGGAAGCCAATAACCGAGAAAGCAAAAGAGAGAAGAAAAAAAGGGACACATTAGAAAAGTTCCATGGCGGCTAGTGCTAGCATGGCTGCTCAAGCATTTCCTGTTCTTCAAAGCATCCGTGCTCACCAAATCAATGATTGACAGGACACTGAAATGCTATCTGCTCAGAAAATTATTGATTCCCCTGCAAATTACTGTAATAAAAGGGTAAAAGAGGAAAAAGAGCAGCAGTAAACCTCCCTAAACAGAGAGGATTGATAGCAGGAAACGATTTCCTATGATGCATGGTATCTTTCTCTAAACCCAATGACTGAAAAATCAAATGACCACAGCGATGACCAAAGCTCGCAGGATCGCTGATATAAAAGCAAAAAGCATGGGAAGAAAAGTAGATGCATGAAATGTACAGACTTTGATAACAGAGTAAGTTACAGAAAGCCAATTTACATGTACAATATTTAACATGATGCTATGGTACACAGGCTTTATCATTCGGGGAAAAAAAATAAAGCTGTGCATACCATAACGGCCTGCAATGCTCCAAGTAACTTACAGCTTAATTTAAGCCGCAATTCTTTAAGCCAACCACATTTGTCATTAGTTACCCTGCAGACAGTAAGAAACAAAAATATATTTAACACCTGGACAATTGCCAAACTGACCACCATATGACTGACAACACATCAGACAGGCTCTGAAACTGAAGCATGATTCGGCTCAAACTAGAAACAGTTTATATGTCATCAAGAGTCCACTAGAAACACTAGTGTGTACTAAAGAGACAATAGAGAAACCTTTTAACATTTTAAAAAAAAGAAAAAAATGATCCATATGCGTATTTCTAGAAGCATAGTTTGCCTTTGAAATGCACTTAGGGGACAGAAAACCACAAAGTTGGATGTCCAATCACAACAGCAACATCATGATGAATCCAGTGCAACACTTCATTATAATGCCACATTAAAAATTAACCACTATGTGGCTTCATTAAAATAATATAACAACCATGGCAAAATATTAATATCTTGAGTTTCTTTTATGGGTCTAATATATGATTTCTATAAAAAAAGATCTACAGGACGCACTGTCAGATGCCCTCTCTGTCCATGGAAGATTGCTTTTTTTCAGAATCTATGATAATAACATACATGACTAACATTAAGGGCGACTCTAATGGCATTTTTTAATTTAACCGTCTCTAGAATCCTGTCAGTTTTTGAAGGCAATGAAACAGCAATTGCAGCAATTTTTTGGTACATTGAAACAGTGCATGTCTAAGACAACTGATGATTTGTTTAGAGGTATTAAAATTATTATTTGAAAGCTCAGAGTCAGTCAACCTGCTACTACAAAACAAATGAAAAACAGTCTAGTTTCAGAAATTGAGTTTTCCAAATGCATCTCCTTTCAGAATATCAGTAAGAAGTGTTTTTCATCTCTGTACTGCAAATTAAGATATAATTTTTATTTCAAATCTAGAGAAAGAAACTAGAAATAAAATAATTATACTTATAATAAAAATCAGCATATAGGGTTGAAACAATAACCAAAAGGCATGAATTCTCAACCAAGAATGAAGCAAAACTGACCAATAGTCGAGAAGTTAAACAATAAGACAATTCTCAATTTTCATTTCTGCAAAAGAGAGCTCAAGTAGTGGTAGTATTTCCAAAATAGAACTTAAGAGAACAAATTCCTTTTATATCAACTTTACTAAAAATAATTCTATGGAACATAATAATAACACATGACTAAAAAGAAGAAATTCTAAACTTAGCAAGCTCATATTCCACAGGAACCATACATTGTGAGCCACCAAATCACTCTAAAAGACGATTAAAAACCAAACCTTTCCTAACTGAATGTATCGCCAAAGTAGGATCTCTCAACAATAATCCAATTTAAAATACAATAATCTGCTGATGCATGCCCTTTATGCAATGATATGGCAGTTGGATGCGTTATCATATTGCCCCTCATGCACTGGCATGCAGCACTGCTGTTTCACGTATGACCAAGAGACCTGCCAATTAATAGCTCAAAAAATTGAGTACTGAGATTATAACAGCCTAGAAACAAGGTGTCAGGAAGCCAGCACTGCAGTACAGTGATGCACTGGCTCAGTGTACACAGCTCATACTGAGTCATCACAGCCTATACCACCCATAGTGAAAAAAGTCATGCCAGCCACCACATGACAGTAATATGTCATACCACATTTGACCAGTACAATCGTGTACCTTGATGATTTGATCCTTGATACTGAATAACTTACCACCTCTCAAATGAACCCAAAATTTCTAAAATCAGGAAATAAAGACCCAAGTTAGGTCTTTCTTACACCCGAATATCCCAATTTCAGCTGTTAATACGTGATCCTCTCTTGACTGCGTCAAATGATGCAAGCATGATGTGCAATACATGAACCTTAACAGTTTATCTGACCTCCTAGCTTCATATTGCACTGTCCTTGTAACCTACTCCTACCACCAGAAAACCTGCCACCTGATCTCATCAACAAGGCATCATCTAAGACACCAATTTGTTATCATGGAGTTCCAATCAGGCCTCCCTCCAAAACAAACTTGCTCGCTAGTCATCCCAATACAAAGCCCATTCAAGCTAAAGCAGGGTCCTCACACCACTAGAACACCAAATCAATGACATCACCAAACTACTTGAAGCCAACCTAAAGTGTGATCAACCATCAATCATCAATTATAAAGATATCCAATGCCAATTGGAGGCCTTCATATCTTACCACATCTAAAAGTCTGTGATCTAAAGCATGCCAAAGTTCCACTCATATTGTTCTCGTCCCTTAATCTACTTATATAACCATTGTTTAATAAAGTTCTACAAAAATGCCACTTTTTACCTCTTTCATTTTTTCCTTCAAAGTGGAATCATCCAATCATTTTTCCTTATTTTATTCCTTTCTTTCTCTGTGCTTTATTTCTCCCCTATCACTATTTTATCTTAATCACTTCCACCCAAGTTTTCAATAACAATGTTTTCTGTTATAACAGATCTTATCAAAACCATTATTGACCATTGTAAAGACTGATATTTGCCCAAACTATGTTTGATTTAGAATTATTTATCATTATAATGAAAAATAGCAGAAAATAAATAAAATAACAATGTAATATTTAACTCCTTCCTTTCCCCCAAGGTTTTAGTAACAACATTATTCCATTACGACAGACCTTACCAAAACTTATACAGGCCATTATTTACCCCAAATTACGGGATTTAGAGTTATTTATAATTAAAATAATGGCTCTAGTAATGATCGTTATAATATTAAAATGGAAAATACGGGCAATAACAGAGAAATAATGGCATTATTTTTGCTGCTTCCTTTCTGCCAGGGTTAACAGCATTATTCTGTTATCATGAACTTTATTAAAATTTTTACTAATGGTAATAATGGTTGCAATGGCCATTATTTGCCCTAACCTATCTGATTAGGAATTATTTATTGTTAAAAATAATGACTATGATTACAGCCATTGTAACAACAATCTAACAGAAATCTACCATGAATCAAACCAATCATGAGAGTCAAACCAATCCCCTCTTGTCACGTGGCATGCCAGCCGTGGCTGTCAACTATGAAGGGTTTTGTTGCTACCAGTATTAGGTCCTGTACCATTACTCATCTAAATTATTGAATTCAGAAAATATTGCCAAAGAACTTTGACAAATTCCACTTTCAATTTATCACAATATTAGAATAACAATTAGAAATATATATAATTAAACTACAGGAAAGTTGCTCAATAATTGAGGTAATACAGGACACATCCTTGAACGTGCATGGCACGTGCTGGATTCACTAGCATACAAGAAAAAGGCAAGCCACACAAATTTGCTTTCCAACAAATGCAAGATATCTGTGGCAAGTGGCAAGACCACCAATGGAAACAAATAAATTGAGCATCCTTTATTAAGTAAACATTAATTCCATAGCCATGGCCATCGCCATCATCCAAAGAAGAAACAGAATCTCCTCATTCTCTAGTTGAACCATGATGGCACAATAAAAGTGAGACTTCTTGCTTCCATGGACAAAGTAAACCATAACCTCTACTATTTTAATGCAAAATCCTTGGACATACAACCCCATGTCTCCACCCTTGGAGTGCCCCATATCCACCAAAATTCATGTATATGTTTCCCAAAACAGAAAAGAAACAAAAAATAAAATAACATGCCCTACCTGCATATATTTCTACCATTGTTACAGAAACCCCTCAGTTTGGACGACCATCTTCAGTCACCACTCGCCATAATTCTATAGAAGCTCATCTATTTACACTCTGATGGAAACAAAATAAGTGCGCAGCCAAAAGTGGGCTGTATTTATAAATATCCAAAAATAAGGAATAAATAATCAGCTCTGAATCATAGCCATCCATTCTTCCTCTGATGTACATCCCACCACTCAAATAAAGCATGACCACCAACCCAAATGTACCAATCCCATTTTAACTTCAGTTGGGGGAAGAGGGGGGCAAGGAGCATGAAAATAAATTATTGCATGATACAACTCTGGCTGGTAAATGAATTATGTCTAGCTCATAGCTCCCAAGACACCCCCACCCCCATCCCCCCCCCCCCACCTGCCCAAAAAAAAAACCCTAAATGTCTTTTTTTCACTCATGGATATTTAAATTCCAAATGAACAAATAATTAACTGGAGCTAGAGGCAGTTCTGTGCAATTAGATCTAAAAATTAAATTAAACAGAAAAACTGGGCTTTCCATTTGGTTCAAAGTATGAATAAAGTGAGGTGAATGATATGGGTTCTAAAAGACCATATGATCTGTTGGGATAAATCCCGCTCCCGCCGAAGTCTAGCTCGATGCTCAGCCTAACCAGTAGCCGCAGAAGAGCTTCAGCAGACGGACTTCAGCCGAACCCCTAGCGTCCGAGCTCCTTCGAACCCGTTCAGCCGGCCAAACTGCTTAGCGGCCGAGCTCCTTGGACTCCAAGCGGCCGGGCTTTAACGGAATCCCTCGACGCCCGAACTCCTCAGCGGTCGCCCCTCGGCCGAACTCCCCAAGCGGCCATCCCTTCAGTCGGTCGAGCTCTTCCGAACTTCTCTACAGCCGAACTCCTTCCGAGCTTTCCCTTCAGCCGAACTCTTCTACAAGTCCGAACTCCTCTGGACGAACTGTCGCCATCAGTCTGCAACAGGCAACGAGACCGGACGATATGGCCGCCACTACTCTCTCCGTAACCAGCCCATGCGGCCCACGACTTGCCAGTATGGCTGTCACCAACCGCCTGACGACGTCTTTCTCTCCGTACCGAACTCCATGCGGCCCACGACTTGCCAGTATGGCTGTCACCAACCGCCTGACGACGCCTTCCTCTCCGTACCGAACTCCATGCGGCGGTATGGCCGTCGCTATCAACTAAGCTCCGCCTATAAAGGACCCTCCAGATACGCTAATCTCTAATCTCTCGGATCTCTAAGCTCTCCTCTTCTCCTCCAAGCTCTGAAACTCATTCCGCGCACTCCATTCCTGTTGGCCAGAGCTAACTTGATCGTCGGAGGGTCCTGCCGGAGCCACCCCCCACCGGCTCCGGACGGAACTTTATTTTGCAGATCCCCGGCGGCGACCTCATCGGCCTCAACTCCAGCAGACTCCGGTGACGACCAATTTCTGCGTCAACATGATCCATATTTGGGATCTAGATCTCATCACCAGATCTGATCCAAGCATCAAGATGGTTTAGAGCCATTTAAATCTCAACTGTAAGATCCAGGTCATGAACTATATCATCCTCACATAAATTCACATCCACCTTCCAACCAAAGAGAGTTGCATATAGATCCAAAAAAACTTTGGATAATTAATGTTGTTTTGCCTATTCTGCTCCCTCAGATATGTGCATTAAGGACAAAAGTAGAAAGGATAGTCAAGATGCTGCTACCTTTTTATTCTGCCATTGCAGCAAACTATGCACAAAAGCTGACTTACATTTCATGATTCACGGGCTGAGTTTCTACCTAACTTTCTACCACACTGTAAAGCCGCATGCTGAACTCAACTTGAAATACTCAAAAGCGAATCATTAGAGATCTAGACAATTCAAAGAAATGACAAAAGCTCCCAACAAGTAATTAACATGTCAACAATTTCCGTGCTCCTAAAGTTTATAAAAGACAGAAATGTGGTGCTTGAAGAAAAAAAGCTATTTTTCCATTTTTCATTGTTTACAGACAAATCAATTAACATAGTATTAATGACAAAAACCTATTCCGGCTATTAAGGGGACATCACAGAAAACATAAGATCTGCCATGTCCAAGTAACAATATGATAAAGACGGTCTAGTGCTGGTAAATTTAGTTATGATTCATAGCCTTTAAAAAGTGATCACCCATATAAATGTGAGTTATAAGATTGATAATCTGTTATATTTATTTGCTCTTTTTATGGAAATACATCTTCCTAATCAAACATCCAAATTGAGCTCAAGCACAAAAGTTATCAGATATTTCACAAACTTTTAATGCCTCTGTCCTTCCACAAACGCCAAGAATAAATGAAGCCCATTCCAATTATCATGAGATTTTTGTAAGAGCTACATTTGACTCGGTCTTGGAAAAGCCGTCTCTATTGGTCCTATCTAACCACGATCGAAGAATCTGATGCATGCTGAAAGCATCTAATGTGTATCCAACTTGTAGATATGTGTTCACATGAATTTTCCAAGATGGACATGACCATCCAGGTAATCTTGCCAACTATCATGAGAGGTTGTGTGAATATAAAGCAAAAGGATATAACATTTCAAAAAGGTTAACCAAAAGCCAACAAAAAAATAAAAATTGTATGCAGTAAAAAAATATATATTCTTTAAAACTCATAGATGGTCATGGATGTTATTTTGGTTCTAGAAAAAAAAAAGGGGGATAAAATTCTGCAGATTTACAGATAATGAATTCCCATGTGAGTTCATCCAAAATCAAAGAAACAGATATCCATAAGTCAGTGACTCTAAAGCATTTTAAAAAATTTTCATTTCTCGAACTAGTAATTACATAACTTATGCACGCTCTTTGGATTTGTTTAAAAAAATTTAATCAATGAGATAGAAGATTCCCACAAGTCCATTTTGAATCCATGAGGAAATCAGCAATGAGCATAGTCATAACCATAATCAACATGCCAAATCACAGATCAGTTTGGAGAATCCATACTCATTATTTATTCCTACCAAGGATTTTCAATGAGGAAATAAGCAATAAGCATAATCATAACCATAATCAACATGCCAAATCCCATATCAGTTTGAAGAGTCCATACTCAATTATTTATTTCTACCAAGGATTCTCGCTATGCCAGCTTAATGCTAATGGTCCATCTACAAGGATGGTTAAAAATGAAAATTGTTTACCCCTTAAGCTTGTCCAGATCCTTCGGTAGACTCAGATCTGCACTTGGCATGGACAATGGGGCCCAACTGTGACCTGTCTAAACCTTCACTATATCCCTCTGGAGCATTCAAATACACTGCCCCTTTGTACATCCACTCCTCAATATCATCACTATAAAAATCCTCAAAAGGCTCCCCGCATAATGCACACACTGTCTGATTTTCATCTGCAGGGACTGCCATTTCTTTATCTTCCTTCTTCTCTGTAACAGCTTCTGTAGGCAAAAAGCCAGGAACAACATCATTTCCAAGTGCTTCTGCCCCACTAAGCCATTCCTTTGCACTTACAAACCATCTGCGAGATGGCTTTGCTTGCGATACTTAGATATT
>QRFJ01000104.1:1557327-1656622 GCA_006176705.1 Cocos nucifera | reverse complement strand
ATCTCGTTTTTTAGTCACATTGCCAAATCCATGTGCATGCTGTGCTCTTCTTTGGCGCTTGAAACGTAAGCCACATGTTGTACATTGCCTTGGAAGATCAGTATACAAAGCATTAATAGCCGACTCACGCCGCGCCTTAAGAAGTTCAGCATTAAATTCAACCCCACAGAATTCCTATACAGTTAGATTTTTATAGTTAAAAAACCTAACAGTTATTTACCCTAAATTAGGGAAATCATGCAAAGACACAAATAGAGAAGTCACAAAATTCCAGACCTGTGATTGGGCTGTGGGATTCAGCAATATCAAACCCTGTGCCATAAGACTACTGATCAGCCAGAAAATGCACTCGCAGTTTGAGCTAGATACCACGGAGCCATAGTTTGAGAAACAGGTCCCATCTGTGATGAGGCAGGAGGTGGTCCTGGAGCAGAAGGAGGTTAAAATGCTGGCACCACATGTAAAGAGGTATCAGGCATATTGTTCACTCCACAGAAGAAGGTAACCGAGATAATGAATTGAGCATAACTGAAACATGGCAAACACCCTGTCTGCATGATTGTACCATGATTTAAGCGTGAGCCACTAGATGGATGAAGCTGAAGCCGTGCAGACTTGAAAAAAATCCCTCTGGTGTATTTTTGTAAGAGCTACATTTGACTCGGTCTTGGAAAAGCCGTCTCTATTGGTCCTATCTAACCACGATCGAAGAATCTGATGCATGCTGAAAGCATCTAATGTGTATCCAACTTGTAGATATGTGTTCACATGAATTTTCCAAGATGGACATGACCATCCAGGTAATCTTGCCAACTATCATGAGAGGTTGTGTGAATATAAAGCAAAAGGATATAACATTTCAAAAAGGTTAACCAAAAGCCAACAAAAAAATAAAAATTGTATGCAGTAAAAAAAAATATATTCTTTAAAACTCATAGATGGCCATGGATGTTATTTTGGTTCTAGAAAAAAAAAGGGGATAAAATTCTGCAGATTTACAGATAATGAATTCCCATGTGAGTTCATCCAAAATCAAAGAAACAGATATCCATAAGTCAGTGACTCTAAAGCATTTTAAAAAATTTTCATTTCTCGAACTAGTAATTACATAACTTATGCAAAGCTCTTTGGATTTGTTTAAAAAAATTTAATCAATGAGATAGAAGATTCCCACAAGTCCATTTTGAATCCGTGAGGAAATCAGAGCATAGTCATAACCATAATCAACATGCCAAATCACAGATCAGTTTGGAGAATCCATACTCATTATTTATTCCTACCAAGGATTTTCAATGAGGAAATAAGCAATAAGCATAATCATAACCATAATCAACATGCCAAATCCCATATCAGTTTGAAGAGTCCATACTCAATTATTTATTTCTACCAAGGATTCTCGCTATGCCAGCTTAATGCTAATGGTCCATCTACAATGATAGTTAAAAATGAAAATCATTTACCCCTTAAGCTTGTCCAGATCCTTCCATAGACTCAGATCTGCACTTGGCATGGACAATGGGGCCCAACTGTAACCTGTCTAAACCTTCACTATATCCCTCTGGAGCATTCAAATACACTGTCCCTTTGTACATCCACTCCTCAATATCATCACTATAAAAATCCTCAAAAGGCTCCCCGCATAATGCACACACTGTCTGATTTTCATCTGCAGGGACTGCCATTTCTTTATCTTCCTTCTTCTCTGTAACAGCTTCTGTAGGCAAAAAGCCAGGAACAACATCATTTCCAAGTGCTTCTGCCCCACTAAGCCATTCCTTTGCACTTACAAACCATCTGCGAGATGGCTTTTGCTTGCGATACTTAGATATTCTGTTTTTAGTCACATGCCAATCCATGTGACTGCTGTGCTCTTCTTGGCGCTTGAAACGTAAGCCACATGTTGTACATTGCCTTGGAAGATCAGTATACAAAGCATTAATAGCCGACTCACGCCGCGCCTTAAGAAGTTCAGCATTAAATTCAACCCCCACAGAATCCTATACAGTTAGATTTTATAGTTAAAAAACCTAACAGTTATTTACCCTAAATTAGGGAAAATCATGCAAAGACACAAAATAGAGAAGTCACAAATTCCAGCACCTGTGATTGGGCTGGTGGATTCAGCAATATCAAACCCTGTGCCATAAGACTACTGATCAGGCCAGAAAATGCACTCGCAGTTGAGCTAGATACCACGGAGCCCATAGTTTGAGAAACAGGTCCCATCTGTGATGAGGCAGGAGGTGGTCCTGGAGGCAAAGGAGGTAAAATGCTGGCATCCACATGTAAAGAGGTATCAGGCATATTGTTCACTGCCACAGAAGAAGGTAACCGAGATAATGAATTAGGCATAACTGAAACCATGGCAACACCCTGTCCTGATGATTGTACATGATTTAAGGGCTGAGCCACTAGATGAGATGAAAGCTGAGCCGGTGCAGATGGAATAAAGCCTCTGTGAGCCTCCTGAGCCTGAATTTGCATGGTAGTGCCTCGTTCCTGACTCTGACGATTCTCATGAGCTATGCCAGGCTGTTGATACGGTACTTGAAGCAATTTATTCAAGTTTGAGTTTTTTCTATCAGCAGTGTCATTCTGATGCTGAGAAAAATAGAAAGATGATTCTGGGCCTTGGTTCAGTAAAGGCTTGTTAGCTTCTAGAAAGTCAAAAGGACTTTTAAACTGTGTTTGATTTGGAGGAATAGGTAGTAGAGGCAGCGGCTGAGATTTATGAACGGGAGGCCATACAATTGGAGCATGAGGGGGTGAATGTGGTCTTTGCGGCAAATACCTCTCCAATGTGGATGTGTCCACATTAAAAGGGTCAGAATGAGAGCTTGATAATGTCTGAAATGCCACTTCCATATCTGGTGTATTTTCATATAGATTGGGCAATTTATTACCAACTGGAGGTGTTATTCCACTTGCTGCAACAGGCATCTGAGGAGCCCTTCCTCGCAACTGTGGACCAAGGGTCTGGTGTGAAGATTGTGGGAACATGTAAGGCAACTTCCGAGGTTCATGAGTCTGGTAAGAACCCTGACCGTGTGGCAAGAACTTGTTCTGATTTACTATGCCATCCAGATACTTCCTATTCATTGATCCATGAGCAGACTGCAACAAAATGTTTTCTCCAAAACTGTCAGTCCAACTATTCAGGATGGTTTATTAATATAACTAAATCAGTCAAAGGCGATGGTTTATTAATATAACTAAATCAGTCAAAGGCGTCAGGAAAGAACTCAATAAGTCTGAACTTACAACCAATATGATATTTCAAGTGAAATAAAAAAAGGAAAAAATTATAACTTTCAATCACCAAATGATGATGCTTAGAATGAGATTAAAATGCCACAAGATGTCCGAGAATGATGGTAGCATTATTAACTTTCCTTGCATAAAAAAAGGAATAAAAGGAGGCACACATATCCCTCATTAGTCAAGTATCTTGCACGACCAACACAACATATGCCTAACCCTAAAAGATGAATACAGATATGATTCTGCAGAAGTTCACATAATTTGTCAATAAAGAGAATCCCCCCCCCACCCACCCACCCACAAAAAAAAAAAAGCACAAGTCCAGTCACATGATTGAAATTGCATTAGAGGTCTTTTCCACTCAACAGAAGAATATTTATGTGCTGCAGATATACCACGTGACCATGCAATCTGACCAATCTTAAGGATGTATATCTGTAATTGTTTATCTACTATTATTAAATCTCAAAATTTTTAATGATGGGCAGGCTTGAATACATTGTTACAACTAAAGGCCTAAATACTTATTTTAATGGCAACAATACCAACTAACAATACAGAAGAGAAGGCAAAGAATCATACACCAAAGAAATGTATCCTGTCTTCAACAGTATAAGCAGGATCATCAATTGCAGGCAGCTGAGCTTGGCCAGGCCAGCTGTGCCTTCCAAAATCATGTTCTAGCAGTGAAGCATCTGGTCTAGGTAAACCACCCTTTATGCTTAAGCATCCAGTACTGAGCCCTAAGGGTGGCTGGCTTTTTCTTCTGCTTCGGTCCGATAAAGTTGGGCTCATATCCTCCCAAACATACTCTTCTTCCTCAGAATTCTTCCATTTTCTAGTGGCTGTCTCACTAGCTATGCCATTTACATCAAGCCGTTGTACCTTTGGAAGCTTTTCAAGAGAAGTTCTTTTCCCTCTACAATTCCCATATGCATCAATTAGGTCTCTCGAGTGTTGCTTGGCATATCCACTATTAAGGCTGAATGCCGTGGAAGATTTTACTTGCTCAGCAACATCATCAAAAGGCCAGCTCCTTCAAACCGACCATTCTGATTAGTCCCTCGGCCAGCTCCTGAATGAGATGGAGAAGTCCTTTCAAGCACCCTCCTGGGAGAAGTATTTCTTGAGAATCTGTCAGTGGGAGGTGATATTGACTTTCGTGGTCCAATTATTGGTGGAGGTGAAAACCTTGAAAACTTCCTCTTTGAATGATGGGTGGGACCTTCCACTTCAACTACAGAGGATGCACGTGTGACTGCCGGGTGTGGTGAACCTGTTCTTACTATCCCTCTTCGTGAAGGAAGCACCTCAGGATGATCAATATCATACTCGTTGCATTGCAAGGAAGATTTCTGCCCATAAACTTGTAAACTGGAAGAAACTCCTCTGGCATGTTCAATGTCCTGCGAAGATTACAATGCCTTCACACTATATCACAGTTGCAGTGGTCTCAAAGAAGAAAAGAACAAAGACCCACTTCTTCCATGCATTTCTATGTAGGACTTCAAAGACTCCAACTATGAAATATTCATGGGTTATGAATTCCACACCGAGAAAAATTCCTAGTAACAGAAAAGAACATATTAAATAATACTTTTCAGAATTTTTTTTTAAAAAAAAAAAAAAAAGGTTCAGTAGTTGCTTCACAAAATTCCATGGCAGGTTGCTTTGATGCCAAAGCTAAAACCTTTCCTCTCTTATCTGTTGCACTTATACACCTGATATTCATGCATACTCCACTAGGTCTTCTTTCCTCACAGTTGCACCTCTCTACCTCTCCCAATTTTCAGCCAAAACTTCTGGAGTTTTTCTTTTTATTTAATTCAGATCATTGATCAAACCTCTCTTTAAAAGTAATGATGCATCACCAAGCAAAAAGTGATCCTGATGAGATGAATGCAATAACAAAAGAAGTGACAAAGAAAATTTAGTTGCAAAACGGTCTCCAGATTGCAACTGTTTTGAATGTTTTATTGCACCATCATTTATCAACAATAAAAATGGGATCTATTTAACCTTATCCTTTGAAACAAACTTCTGCAGTAAGTACTAGAAGTTTCACAGAACCACCAACCTTGTTTTCATGTAAAGCTTCACCTCTTCTATGCAGCTACCTCATTTTTATATTATAAAGCATATTATGTGGTATCAACATGATGTGAAAGCATGTTTAGAGGAGTTTGTACCTCTATGCTGTAAAGGAAGCAATGATTTCAAGCACAGTACTTCCTTTCAAAATTTATTATACTTATTGGAAATGATTTCAGTGAGATTCACTCCATTATTGAGCTTTATAATACAGACTATGAATGCATTTGTATATTACACTATTTCCACAACTAGAAGGTAACTTGTTCCATGACTTTATGAAACCAGTCAACTATCCAACACAAGTCTTCAACCATTCCTAATATTCCCTTAGGGAAATCCACTTCCTTGAAGTTTGTGAAGGAATCAATTTCCTTCTACTACCTTCTCATTTTGCTTTGACTTTGAACTTTGCAGGGTTCTTCTGTTGCTTTAGCTTGACAATGAGCAAAATGGTAGGGGCAACCCATTTCCTTCATCTTCTTATTTGCTTTAGTCATGTCCATCTTTTGCATTTCTAGAAGTGATTAAGCTGTATATTAATTTATTAACACAAGAGAGAGAGAGAGAGAAAAGCATCTGCAAGGCAAAGATGACTTTCAAGCGCTTGTACTGACAATAACTATAAATCATCATCAGTTCCCTTTAGCATTTTGCACTTCAAGACTAAAATGATGAATATCAAAAAAACTTCAACAATTTGTTAAGAGATATAAGGAGAACTAGGAAGAGAAGGCTTGGACTGCACATGAAATTTTGGAGAAGCTCCAGACCATCCTTTGAGGCCCTCTGATGCATTTCCCTCCATTTGCTCCCCATCAAAATCAGTCATATGCGCCTTATCATGGCTATCTACTGCACTCATCTGCATCATGACAGCTTATACTCAGTCAGTTAACAAAAAAATGAATACAACGGTTGCAGATCCCAAAGGAAAAAAAATGCGAGAATTCAAATATTTCTTTCCCTTCCATGTTAAAGGCTGGGTTCTTAGGAGTATAAAACTTTTAGATCAAGAAACAAATGAACATTAAGGATGATTTTTCAGGTTACTGCTACACATCTCCACTCTGTTCCCTGTTTAGTTCCCCAGTTCCATGTGAGAATCAGGGATCAGTGCAACACTCGGGGGTAGGTAAGCATCAGCTGCAATTGGTCCATTCCCAGTGCAACACTGAGGCCCCAGTGCACCACATCAGCATTGACCACCCCATCAGCAGTCAGGAATGCAGCAGTGAAGTTTAGCATTTTTCTTTCTTCAATAATCATAAAAATAAGATATAGAATGGGGCTCAGAGTAAAGAATGGCTGTCACTTCATCTATAATGATTGGCTCTGCATATCTTATTTCATCATCTCCTAGTTGAAGATGAGACTCTAGAGCATGTTTTTCAAATCCCATATTTTTTCTCCTACCTGTCTTTCAACCCCTGCTACTATTTTTGATAGGGTCTAACACTCTACATGTAACATGTTAAATCACTCATAAGACCTTGCACAATCACCTTTTTATCCCCTTGACCTTGCCTTAACTTTAACCTGACTAATCTTAATTTTGTAGCAAAATTGCAAATATTGCAAAAGCAAGCCTGATATGGAAATGCCTAACTATTTACTTATTACCCACAGAGAATGAGAAACAGAAGAAATGGCATTAACACGAATGATAATTCCTCTTTCATTGCAGCAGACCCTTACCCCATGAGGATATGGACCTAGTATAATTCACCTTGAGTGGCCCCTTACCAGAATACTACCTAGTACCTACTGTTAAAGAATGAATGAAGAATCCTATGCACAATTACTTGCTAGTTAGCTCCTTTGCGCATAGATCGAAACTCATTTATGACTATCAAAAAATTTAGACCATTTTACATCTATTTAAGCATGAGTAGACATAGTTGATATTTCCCGAGCGCAATAGTAAACTGGATGCTGGCATAAGCAAAATTAGATCTTACCATTGTTGAATGTTTGAACAGATGTCGTGCTTCTAGGTATTTAGGATTTACATGAATGCCATGAGATGGGCGAGGAGATGGAGATTCAGAGTGCCTCATACTGGTAATTCTTGATGATTGGCTGTTCTTAGAAGGAGAAAATTGGAGTTCGTCCTCAATCCTACGAAGTACTGATAATGGGAAGACTTGGGACCAAGTCCCAAAAAGGTGGCGCATGGCAGGATACTGAGTAGGATGGACTTGATTGTACACCTCACAAAACACCTGGCAATAGAAAGAAAAAAAATCCAGAATTACACAATAAGATTCTCTTGATTGCAATCATGAGCAGGAAAAAAAATCAAAAAAATAATACAGTCAAAGTGAAATCACAAAAATTTTGTGATTGAAAAATAATAAATTAAGAAAATTTAGGGAAAACAGAAGTTTAATACTAAGCAGGTTTGAGAGTATAAAGGATTATGTTTAAATATGTCGGATCAAAAAAACATAAAGAATGCTATGAAAATAACCATAATGTGACATTAAAAACATGAGTCGGATTCCTTGTAGTAACTAACTTAAAAGTTCAAACTTTTAGCACAGGAACAGAATGACCATGGGAAAAGGATTTCAAGTATCAGAACAATACAATACAATGCTCACCTTGGGAAGGCGAGCTGCAAAATACCTCACATATTCACGACCTATGTTCTTCACAATACTATCCAGGAGATACAAGGAGGGTAGTTTTTGATCCAGAGGAACCTGCAAATAACCCTGTCACATATTAGTAGCAATTCGAAAAAAGAGAAAGGGCAGCAGCAGCTGCACTCATACTCAGAAAAAAAAAAAAAAAAAATACCTACATTACTCGAAATCCAAGTGCCATGGTTGCTGCAAATTACAATCCATGCTAATTTTACAATTCAGTCAGCATTATAATCGGTAAACTCATACATATGACTAAAAAACGGAGTGTCTAGCACTACAATTACATTGCTTGTGTGCTTTGAATATCCCAATACACAAGTTTTCCATCCAATACATAAGTTCCGCGATAAACCAAAAATCTAAACTTTATGCAATACATATTGACGAATCCGACAAAATACCATCATCATATAGTGAAAGAAACCATAAGAACAGGCAGCAATTGGTATCCAAAGCACGAAGAATTCAAAAGACAGACCTCAAGAACCCGAGCACAGATGGCGTCAGCGACCCCCTCCGCGAACTGGAGGTGCTGACCGGCGATGATGGTAAGCTCGGTGATGATGGGCTTCGAGTTGAAGGTGAGCTCCGAGAGGAGCTCCTCATAGAGCTGGACGATTTCCCCGGCGGTCGGGGGTGGGGGTGGGTCCTCGCCGGTCGCCTCCCGCAGCTCCTCGTCCCTCTCCCGAAGCATGGCACGGAACCGGTCGAGGATCGTCGGGAGTGGACGCCCCGGCGGCGGCTGCGGCTCCGCCGCCGGCGCCGGCCGCAGGGGGCGGTCCCCCTGCGGGAATCTAGGGTTCCCCCGTGAGGAGGAGAGCCCCTCATCCTCCATCCAAGCCCCGATCCTTCCCGCTCTCTCGGCTTTCTCGGCCCCTTCAACTGGGATTTTCAGGGTTAGGGCTAGGGTTTGGATCGAGAGGGGCCATGGGACCAGGAAGAGGGAAGGGAAAAAACGCGAGGCTGCGCTCAGTGTGGGGGAAGCGGGCGCATGTCCTGCTCGGAGATAATAACTTTAACGTGGTTTGATATTGCTGCTCCTGGGTTTTTTCATGTATTCCTCCCTGTTCGTTTTGCGAGTTGGCCTGTGGAAGAAGAGGCAAATGGTGTGAATACAAAAGGTCGGAGTGGATATATATACAAAGTGTTGCGATGGTTTTATTGCATCCCGCGTGAAGTCTTCGGGCTCAATGGTTTTGGGATTAGGAAAATACCTTCTACACCACGGGATATAGCTTCATGGATATTCATGATAATTAACGCTTGCATAGAATCGAAGCATGATATCCTAAAAAAAATCTACACAGAGTAAAAAAGAATTTTCCTTTGGATTTAGTTTTATTAGGCTGATGAGGGATGTCCCATGGAATTTATGAATCCTTAGCCATATAAAAAATTTTTTGCTCACCACGAACGGTGAGCACGCTATTGGGCTAACGAGTGACGCCCAATAAAATTCATGAATTCTTAATCATAAAAAAAATTTTTTGCTCACCATAGATAGTGAGCACGGATCATCCACAGTGATTGGCTCATCCACGGATTTGAATAGAAAAAAATTATTTTATAGGACATTATATTTTTTCAGTTCAGACCCATGTATGAGCCAATCACCATAGTCGATGAGCAAAACATTTTTCTAACCATAAACATCTTTGTATTATATAAAGTGCCAATTGGTCTAAGTTGATGAGGTCACCCTATATTAGATATTAATAATGTCTTCTTTTGGTCTCGCTACCATTCCAAGTTGAGGCTTTCTCTTATCTTGGTTCTTCAAATAATATAAACAAATATTTTTATATATATGTAGCATACAGTGACACATCAAGTTGAAGCTTCGAAGAGTTGTACAAGATTTCAAAAAACATAATCTAACTTGTAGATGCTGGTGATAGAATCTAATAGCTTGAAATTTACGAGCTTTAAAAAGTTACAGTGTGCTAGTTAATCTTATTGATGGCATTCTAGTTTTGAAGATGCAATATTTTAGGACTCATTTTGTTCGAGGGAACAACTTTTCTCCTCATGAAGTAACTTTTCAGGAAGTCAGTTTCTAAAAAGTTATTTTGTAGAAATAAGATTTTGATATGTTTGATTGATCATGAAAAATGACTTATTGAAAAGTGACTCATGTGTGGTTGAATATCTATTTTCCCATAAAAACTATATAGAATATCTATTATACCCTTTATAGATATAAAACCATACATTTTGCTCATAAACTTTATATACATAATAATATTATATTTATATTAATATAAAAATAATTTTAATATATTATAATATATTATTAGATTATAATAATTTATTATATTAATATAATACTAATATATTATATTATATTAATATAATTTTACTATTTTAATATGATAAATTTATTAATATCTTAATAAATATAATGTTATATTAATATAAACATTGATATATTAATATAAATACTATATTAATATTAATAAAAAATATTATATTAGTATAAATATTAAAATATAATAAATATTATAATATTATATTAAAATTAATATTATATTTATATAAATATTAGGATAATATTAATATTATATTATATTATCATTATTTAATATTTTATCTTTAATCATTCGTGATATTTTACAAAATCTTAGCCATAGATCTTAAAAGAATATTTTAGAAAAGAAAAAAGTACCACTACTTCTCATCTCATGGGAAGTGCCAAAACCTATCTCTTCCATAAGTTTCTACTTTTTATGAAATATGAAAATTGATTTCTCATGAAAAAAGCTTTTTCATTCTCTCTCATCTTAAAACTCCAACCAAACAAGAGGCTTCTTCTTTACTTTCTAAAAACCGTCTCTTTCCCCCTCCACTTCCTATGAATCAAACAAGTCCTCAGAAAGAGAAAGACCATTGGCAAAGGGAGTATTTTAGTTATCCATAAAAGTTGAAAGCAAAACTTTAGTTAGAGAAAAAATCTTTTACTCATCGTGGGACTGCCCGCGGTGATTGGCTCATGCATGGGCTCGGATGAAAAAAATATTTATGGAGCATCATGCTTTTTTTTTCATTTCGGCCTGCACATGAGCCAGTCACCGCAGGCAGTGAGTGCGGAAGCTCACCGCCCATAGTGAGCAAAGTATTTTTCTTAGTTAGAAATCAATATATCTAAGCTTGTAGAGACAAGAAGAGGGGGTATCAGATGTTTAAAATCTAAAAAAGAGAGATTGTTTTGGTAGTGATTAAAGAAATTTGAATGCTTGCTTTCTAGTATAGTGATTTAAAGGAATTTGAGTGCTTCCTTTCCAGATTTCAAAATTTTCTTACTATAGGAGGTGAGATATAGGGATAACAAGAGTGGAAAGGTGAGGGAAATACATCACCTATGTGTATGTGGCAACCCAAACTTAACTAACCTAATAAGCTGATATTGTGAATTAGACTCTTATGCCAATTGAACCCAATTGAACTTTAAAATAAAAGGTTTTGTTGGGCCAGGTCATATTGAATCACACTGCTTTGGAGAACATGTTCAATAAGACACGGCTTAAAATCATGTTATATTACTTTGTTAGTCTCAACAATGTGGACTCAAGGTAGATCATGCTATCTAGGCCATCAATTTGAGTCCAACCTACTTTGAACTAAAGTTTTCAATTTTTAGCCCATTCCAAACCTATGTTACATGTGTAACCAATGAAAATTGCATATATTATTTTAGTAAGGCTTATGATCATTTTGTCTTGCATGTGCAATGCATATCTATACAATACATGAAAGAGAAGTTCAGTGCTCTCCCAGCGTGCCATGTATCGAGCTCCAAACTCTCCATGATGTTTTTTTCCTCTGGTAGCATTTTTTTCACTTTGATCCTTTCTGAGCCCTCTAGAACCCTCGTGGACCTATCTCTCCTCTCTCATCACTGCCACCTCACATGGGTCTCCGCCATTGCCATCCTCCCCATCTCCTCGCTACCACCTCCTGTTGGTCTCCATCGTCGCCATCCTCTCCATGATCACTGACATCGGATTTTCTGCTCGAATCTCCCTCATATGCTTTCCTTTCCATAGATCTCCTAAAAGAGATGTCGATCTCCTTCATTTTCTGCTTGCCATCATCTACCATCAGTCTCCGTCGTCACCTTCCTTCCCATCGTTACTAGTGTTGGCCTTCCTTTCTGATCTCTCTCAGATGATTTCATTCCCTCTATCTATTTTTCTCTTGATAGTGTTTTCATTTTTTTTTCGAGCATCATGGACGCCCACCTTCTCCTTGCATTGGTCACCGTCGCTCTAGTCTCCACTTTTCTTTGTATAGATCTCTAAAATAGAGATGCAGACAACCTCCTGCTCTGCTCGCCACCATCTCCTGTCGATCTCCACCATCGCCTTCCTCCCCATCATGACCCGCGTTGGCCTTCTTCTTTGATCTCCCTTAAGTCCTTTCCTTCCTATAGATCTCTGAAACAGAAAATAAATGAAAAAAAGGAAAAAAAAAATCCAACACAAAAACCCAACCATCGTCTAAGCTTCCCTATTTGACCGTTCCAAGCCTTGCAGCATGGACGGCGATGGGGCAGGGCCATGATGGAGGCAGTGCGGACGATGGTGACTTAGGCCTCGTGCGACGGGGTGGGGGGAGGTGGTGGGAGAAAGGAAGGGGAGGGGGCTTGGTGGTGTCGGAGCCGGAAGAGGGGAGGCGAGGGGATTTGTTGGTCATGCGGAATGGGATGTAGCATGGACAACAGTGGGGCGGCACTACGGTGGAGGTAGCACGGACGGCCACAACTTAGGCCTCACGCAATGGGGGCCGAGAGGGGGGGGAGGTGGCAGGAGGAAGGGAGGAGGAAGGGGGAAAAAGAAAAGAAAAGAAAGAAAAAAAAAATTGGAGAGGAGAAAAAAAGATTAAAAAAATATTATTATTTTATTATTAATAATAATTTAGAATATTATTTTTAAATAATAATAAAATAATATTTTAAAAATTAAAAAAATATATTTTAAAGATAAAAGGAAGGGAGGGATAAGAGACAAAAATATCATTTTTTTAAAAATATTATTTTTTAAAAATAAAATATTATAAAAATAATAATAATAATTTTAGAAATACTAATTTATTATTTTTTTAAAAAAAATAACATATCATTTTTTTAATTTTAAAAATAATAATATTTTAATTTATTTTTAAAAAATAATATTTTTATTTTTTTTAAATAATATATTTTGAGATCTGAATTGATCCATCAGATTGGATCATACTTAATAAATTATCCATAAATAGAACATCGTACTCCATCGATGAAACTAATCCCTTCCATTCTCCGAAAGAAATATATGTTTTATAGTATCTTTTCTAAATATTTTTTTTATTTTTTCTGATTGTAGTTTTTTTGATATTTAGTTATTTTTTGAGATGATATAAAGAATTGAGAATTATGATGTTTTGAGTACTCGATAGACAAAAAATCGAGGAAAGATGAGTGCTGATTAATTTTTTTTTTTAATCTAAAACCTATCAAAATAGCAAACTAATTTTAATCTATTTTTTCTTTATTTTTCATTCACTATCTTGCTACATCAATATTTTCTAAAGATCAAATAAAGATATAAATTCTTTCTTACATGATGGTTTCCTCTGGGACTGGAAGGCTGTGATCTTGCAAATAGCAACCTTCGATGAACCTGATAAGAAAAAAAATAGACACAAAATTTTTCAAAAAAAATTTAGCAAAATCCTCCTAGCCTACTTAAGCTTTCATATCTATTAAACAATCTATCAATAAAAATGAAGAGTTGCTACAAGCACCATAGCAATCCTTTTAGAATCATCTCAGATGATGCTTTTAGAGTACAAAATTGATGTGAGGCTCTCTCAAATACATACCCTCCTACTTTCCTCGCCACTACCTCTTATGGATCTTCATCATTGAAAAAGAGGAAAAAACTAAATAGCCTATACAAAAAAAGGTTTGGTCTTTTAAATTTTTTATTTTTTAAAATTTTTACTATATTTTTTTATTCTTAAGAGTGTCAATCGGATGGGAGGCTCGAAGTGGCTAAATAAAAAAATTTAAATCCATCTCAATCGAATGAAGGCTTAGAGCAGACGAGGTAACTTTTCTCTTTCTTCCTATAAAATTTATTAAAATCTATTATTTTTTATAAATTATTTATTATTATTATTTGATAGTTAAAAAAATTTATTATTATCTTGATGTTGATTTGATTTTATGATTAGACAGCTTGAAGGTAATTAAATGATGAAAAAATTATTAGTATAGATTTTATTTAATAATTATTGATCCTATCTCAAAGTATAATAATTAAAATAACATTTATGGTATTGATATATTTTTTTAATTAGAAAAAAATGAGTTATAACTCTCTATTTTTTTGGATGATTTTTATAGTTTTGGATCTATCTATTAAGTAAATATCTTCAAGAATGTATTCATTATATTTTGCTCTATATTAGTTTATTGATAAATTTTAAAAAATATAATATTTTAATTTTTATTTTATTAAAATTTATATGTTGATCATTAGAACTAACCCAGTAACAAAAAAAAAAAGAAAAATAATGAGAGAAGATAAGATGGTGTGGAAGATTTTTAAAAAATTGAATTATTATGTATAGTTTTCATAAATACATATTATGAAATTGTAGTGTTTACTTATATGCTTTTATGTTGATTCCTTGAAGTTAAATATTTTGGATAATTTTATTATATAATTTTTTTAATTTATTTTTTTTATTTGCAGGAGTTTCAATCGGATGGAAGACTTGGAGTAATCGAATAGAGAATTTTAGATCCATCTCAATCGACTGAAAGGCTTGAAGTAGATGAGGTAATACTTTTTTTCTCACAACGAAATTTATTAAAATCTATTATTTTTTATATATTATTTGATAGTTTAAAAATTTATTATTATCATAATATTTATTTGATTTTAAGATTAGATAGCTTGAAGGTAATTAAATAATAAAAAATATTATTATAAATTTAATTTAAAAATTATTAATTTTTCTATTTTTTAATGGAATTTTTTGTAATAAAAAATAATATTTATGATATAGATATTTTTTTAGAAAAAAATTATTATAACTATTTTTTTATAGATAATTTTATAGTTTCGGATCCATCTATTGAGTAGATATCTTTAAGAAGTATTTATTAAATCTTAATCCATATTACTTTATTAATAAAATAAAAATTATAAGATTTTTATCTTTTATTTTATTAAAATTTATTTTATTATATTATTTATTATTGAAGTAAGTTAATCAAGTGATTTTTTTATATTTTATGTGGTTTTATTGATTTAGTTATGTTTGCTCATATCACTTTCAATCATTTAGATGGTTCTTTTTCTCCTATTATATTTAATTTTTTAAGCTAATTTAAATAAATTTTTAGGCTAAGATAAAAATATTATTCTAAAGATGCATGATGTATATGATGTTTAGCAAGTTTAAGAAAAAATATATCAAATTTTAAAATTTTTAACAAGATATTTTTAATGATTCTAGCTTCATAGTTCTAACCACAATTGTTCATTGTATAAATATTTTAAAATATATTTAAATTTATTTTTAATTATTTAAAATATTTATAAATATTTATTTTTTTTTAAAATTATAATTTTTTTAAAAAAATTATAAAAATTATTAAGAAACTTAGATTTTTTAAGTCAATATACAAATTTGATGTTCAATACAACGTAACGAAGTTATTGACCGCACTTAATAGATAAGACTGTGAATCTCATTATTATTTTTATTAATTTTTTATTATATTTTAAAAATATGTTATTATTTTTATTAATTTTTTATTATATTTTAAAAATATGTTATTATTTTTATAGTTTTTGATTTGTCAAAAAAATAAATGTTAAATCTATATGAAAAAAGGTCTTGGCTTTTATTTTTTTTATTTTTTTATCTTTATTTATTTTTTCATATCTTTTTTTGATTTTTTCTTTATTTTTACTATTTGCATGAGTCTCAATTGAGTGACAGGTTTGGAGCAGCCAAAAAGAAAATATAAAATAATTTTGAAGTTTTGAAGTTTTGGAGTTTTGGATCCATGTATTGAGTAGATAATTTTTAAAAAATATTTATTATATTTTATCATTTATTGATTAATAGAAAATATAAAATTTTTATCTTTTATTTATTAAAATTTATTATATTATATTATTTATTATTGGAGTAAATTAATTGAGTGATATTTTTTCATGTTTTTATGTAATTTTGTTGAATTAGTTATGTTTGCTCATATTACTTAACAGTGGAGTATTTGATCATTTAAATGGTTCTTTTGCTCCTATTATACTTAATTTTTCAACTCCATTTAAATGAGTTTTTTTGATTAAAATAAAATATTATTTTAAAGAGGCATATATTAGGCATGTTTAAGAAAAAATATATTAAATTTTAGATTTTTTAAAGATATTTTTAGTGATTTTAGTTCATAGCCTTATAAATATTTTAAAATATATTTAGAATTTATTATTGATTAGTTGTCTCTTAATTATAATTTCATAAATAAATATTGTTAAAATTTTATCAAAAAAAAATTTAAAAAAAATTATGAAAAAAATTAAAATTGCTTAAATCAATATATAAAATCAAGATTCAATGTAACATAATGAAGTTATTAATCGCACTCATCAGGTAAGACTGTGAATCTTATTATAGCATTTGGTTTATACTAAAATAAATTTTAAATCAATACAAAAAAAGATTAAAAAAATATCATGATTGTTATGCAAATATATAAAATATCTTGATTTATTATACGTGGATGGAAATATATTAGAAAATTAAAAAAATAAAGTGAATCGTATTAATTGGATGATCCTAATTCACTAGAAAAAGTTTTTTTTTTTTTTTAGAGGGGGTTAAGATTAAATTAAAGATTCTATATTGAAAGATATAGAAATATTTAAATTTATCATATGGTCTGAAAAGATTCAAGGATCGACATAAATAAACTTGATTATTTTAGTTGTATGAAATTAAAGCATGAATATACATATTTGATATAAAAATGATAATTAAAAAAATAAATTTAGAATTATAGATTATATTTGTTGATTGATTTTAAGATTTATATTCATTTAAATTTAAGATTTTATCATTCAAATTAGGTTTAATTTGAAAGAACAATTAAATTTTTAGTTTTGAAAGGTAGAGGAATCAACATATAATATTGCATTCATTTAATTCCACATTTTGTCATTCAAACCAGATTTATTATTGATTGTTTTAGATTTTTTTTATTATCATAATGCGTGTCGATGATTTAAATTTATAGAGAATTTTAGAGAGTGAAAATACTTAAAAGAAGAAGATAAGGTTTGAAAAAATTAGATATACCCATAGTATTTTGTTTGATCAGGTTTCACATGATGTGACTAGAATAACTCAGTTTTATTTTAGATATTCTATGATATATTTTTTTAAGTTAACTATAAAAATTATTTTCATGCATGATTAAGTACTTTATTATCAGTTAAGGATATGAATATCAATCATAATCCAAAATAAGTCCTCTCCAAGGATATTATATGTTTACAATGAAAAGCTATTTACATTTCTTTATTTCTTTCTATTTCTTGGATGAGCTATCTCGATATGTTACTATTTATTTTATTTTTTCTAAATATTATTAAATCTTGATTGAATGTCTTGCTATGAGATTATTTTAAAATAATAGGTAAATACTGCCTCTAAATTAATTTACTTATATTTTTTTGTTTATAGTTTTTGGAAGAAGATTTTGGTAATGTCAACTATCCATTTGCATATGTTTCATTTTGTAAGAAAAATCTTAAGAAAAAGATAGATCTTTTTATTTTTTTAATGTCAGTAGACATGGTTTCTTGATATTGATTTGTTTATTTTTTTTGTTAAGAGAATTTTGTACATACTTATTTCTTTTTTCTATGTTAAATATTTTTTGTTAACATAAAAAGAATATTTTTCATTGTGCAGGTGTAGCTTTCTTTGTATGTTGGATATGTTCTTTGATTGGATTACTGCAGATGATGGATATATACTATTTATATATTTATTTATTTTATTTTAAATGATTGTTCATCGTGGGTGTTTAACTTGGATTTCTTATGTGTAGTAGTTTATTTTGAAGGGATTTAGAGAAGATCCTATGCTTCGTCGAGAAGGAGTAGAAAAAATAAAGTGACCACTTGCTAGAATTTACTTTTGAGAAGGAATTGCATTTATAGGATTTGGCTATTTGGATTAAAAATTTTTTGATAGGACTTATTTCTTCTCATAAGAATTTGTTTTAGTTTTTAATTTTATTATTGCTAATAATAAAGAAAAAAATTATTTTTTAAAAAATTTTATACTTTTCAACTCAATATTTAATGACTATTATAATGCATGTTGGTGCAGAAATCCGTCGCCGCCGGAGGTCGCCCTTATCGAGGCTGCTGGAAGCCGCCGGGGACCTGCAAAACGAAGTTCCGTCCGGAACCGGTGGGGTGGTGGCTCCGGCAGGACCCTCCGACGGTCAAGTTAGTTTCCGACCAACAGTAATGGAGTGCTCGGAATGAGTTCCGAAGCTTAGATGTGAGGAGGAGAGCGAGTCGAGAGTTCAGAGAGCTTAGCCTTAGTATGTCGGGAGGGGTCCTTTTATAGCGGAGCTTAGTTGATGGTGACGGCTGTGCCGTCTGGCAGAGAGTCGTCGGGCAGCATGGAGCTTGGTACGGAGAGGAAGGCGTCGTCTGATAGATCGTGGGAGCCGTACTGGCGAGCCGTGGGCCGCATGGAGTCCGGTACGGAGAGGAAGGCGTCGTCCGGTAGATCGTGGGAGCCATACCGGCGAGCCGTGGGCCGCATGGAGTCCGGTACGGAGAGGAAGGCGTCGTCCG
The DNA here is from genome assembly GCA_006176705.1 of Cocos nucifera. Lineage (NCBI taxonomy): Eukaryota > Viridiplantae > Streptophyta > Magnoliopsida > Arecales > Arecaceae > Cocos > Cocos nucifera. The sequence continues at coordinate 1,637,742 of QRFJ01000104.1, read as the reverse complement.
GTAGATCGTGGGAGCCATACCGGCGAGCCGTGGGCCGCATGGAGTCCGGTACGGAGAGGAAGGCGTCGTCCGGTAGGTCGTGGGAGCCATACCGGCGAATAGTCGGCCGCATGGAGTCCGGTACGGAAAGGGAAGGCGCCGTCCGGTCTTGCTGCAGGCGACGGTTCATCCAACGGAGTTCGGACTTGTAACAGAGTTCGGCCGAAGGGGAAGCTGGGGGAGTTCGTCTGACTGAAGGGTCGGCCATCTGTAGAGTTCGGCCGCTGAGAGGCCCGAAGAAGCTCGGCTGGCCAATTGAAGGACTTCGGTTGCTAGTTGGTTCGGCCAGGGCTCGCTGAGGAGTTCGGTCGCCTAGGGTCGGTCCGAAGGAGGAGTTCGGCTGCGTGGGCTCGCCTGGAGTCGGTCCGAAGGAGTTCGGCCGTGGGAAGTCCGAGGGAGTTCGGCCGTGGGGTCCGAAGGAGTTCGGCCGTGGGGTTCGAAGGAGTTCGGCCGTGGGGTCCGAAGGAGTTCGGCTGCATGGGCTCGCCTGGGATCGGTCCGAAGGAGTTCGGGCTCGTAGGAGAGTTCGGCTGAAGGGAAAACCCGGGAGGAGCTCGGATGGCCGAACGGGCGTCTGGGAGGAGTCCGTCTCCTGAAGAAGTCCAGCCGCTTGGAGTCCAAGGAGCTCGGCCGTCAGGAAGTTCGGCTGGCGGTGGGAGTTCGCCCTCTAAGCAGTTCGGCCGAGACCTTGGTGCAGGGGAGTTCGGCCTCTAAGCAGTTCGGCCGTCTTAGGGGCTCGGCCTGGCGCTGAAGCTCTTCAGTAGCTACTGATTACATTGGGCTGAGCGTTGGGCCGGGCTTCGGCAGGAGCGGGATTTATCCCCAACAGTAGCCCCCCCTACTCCCGAGTTCAAAAATTGAAGGAAGGGAGTACCAAAACAGGCGACTGCCGAAGTCTTCTTCCAGGCTCCGCATCTGAAGCTCGGGGAGGTCTCATCTTCAGCCAAGATTAGTGAAGCCGACGTTGAGGCCGGAGTCAACGTCGCCCCCCGTGGTCAGGGTCGGAGTCGACATTGCCTTCATCAACCGAGGTCGATTCGGGGGAGACCTCCTTTTTTGCAATCAAGGTTATGATCGCTTGGGGGAGATTCCGTCTCCCGCTGATGCTGATACCGAAGTTGAATTCCGAGGTCTGAGGGAGACCTCGTCTTCTGCAGTGAAGCTTGCTGTAGACTCTGGGGCTCGGCCTTGGACCTTGCTCGCGTCGGGACGAGGTTCTCCTCTTGTTCCCAACGGGCTGTGGGGGCACATGGGGACCATCGTCCTCGTCTCTCCCCCCATCCCGTCCTTGGTGGACGGGGCCTTTGACTTTGCTCACGCTAGGACGAGGTTCTCCTCCTGTTCCTAGCCGGCTGTGGGGGCACATGAGGACCGTCGTCCTCGCTTCTCCCCCCATCCCGTCCTTTGTGGATGGGGCCTTCGACTTTGCTCGCGCTAGGACGAGGTTCTCCTCCTGTTCCTAGCCGGCTGTGGGGGCACATGAGGACCGTCGTCCTCGCTTCTCCCCCCATCCCGTCCTTTGTGGACGGGGCCTTCGACTTTGCTCGCGCTAGGACGAGGTTCTCCTCCTGTTCCTAGCCGGCTGTGGGGGCACATGAGGACCGTCGTCCTCGCTTCTCCCCCCATTCCCGTCCTTTGTGAACGGGGCCTTTGACTTTGCTCACGCTAGGACGAGGTTCTCCTCCTGTTCCTAGCCGACTGTGGGGGCACATGAGGACCGTCGTCCTCACTTCTCCCCCCATCCCGTCCTTTGCGAACGGGGCCTTTTGACTTTGCTCGTGCCAGGACGAGGTTCTCCTCCTGTTCCTAGCCGGCTGTGGGGGCATTTCCGCTCGCTTTTTTCCCAGTGACCCTGAAACGATAGTGTCGAGCAACAAGGTTTTATTGAGGGAAACTACTGGTAGTACATTCTCAGGTTTTCTGAGTTCCAAGGTCGGGGAAGCGCTAGTCCTCCGAGCTCCTTTAGGCGATAGGTACCAGGTCGGATGACCTCTACCACTTCGTACGGACCTTCCCAATTTGGGACGAGCTTCTCTTGATTCTGGGGCTGGGAGACGGCTGCTCGTCGGAGCACTAAGTCCCCAACTCTGAACGCCTTGCTTTTGACTCTGGAATTGTAATACCGAGCCACCTTCCGCTGGTAGGCGGCCATTCGGATGCGGGCTGCCTCCCTCCTTTCTTCCAGCAGGTCGAGGTTGGTTCTGAGGTCCTGGGAGTTGAGTTGCTCGTTGAAGCCCACGATTCGAGCAGACGGGAGTTTGAGCTCGATCGGGATGACTGCCTCGGTGCCGAAGGCCAAGGCGAAGGGTGTCTCGCCGGTCGGTACCCTCTGCGTTGTTCGGTATGCCCAGAGAACGTGGTAGAGTTCATCTACCCAGGCCCCTTTTGCCCTGTCGAGCCTCGTCTTGAGGCCTTGCAGCAGGGTCCGATTGGTCACTTCGGCTTTCCCCATTGGCTTGCGGATGAGCCACCGATGTGAAGTGGTGGGAGACGTTTAGTCCTTCGCAGAACTCGGCAAACCGGGCTCCAGCGAACTGTCGCCCATTATCGGTTATGAGAGCTCGGGGCAGACCGAACCGGCAGATCAGCGTCTTCCAGACGAAGTCCTGCACCTTGGCCTCGGTGATCTTCGCTAGTGGTTCCGCCTCGACCCACTTGGTAAAGTAGTCGATCGCGACCAGGAGGAACTTCCGTTGTCCGGACGCTGTTGGGAAGGGGCCGAGGATGTCCATCCCCCACTGCGCGAAGGGCCAGGGTGCAGTGAGCGGAGTGAGTTCGGATGCCGGCTGCCTTTGCACGCTGGCGTTCTTCTGGCAGCGGTCACACCTCTTCACGTATTCCGTGGAATCACGAAGTAGGGTCGGCCAGTAGTACCCTTGCCGAAGTAGTCTTTTGCGATAGGGATCTGGCTCCCGCGTGACTTCCGCAGAGTCCTTCGTGGACATCCTGTAGCGCGATGCAGGCCTCAGAGGGTCGGAGGCACCTCAGCAACGGGAGGGAGTACGACCTTTTATATAACTTGCCCTCGTACAAGACGTAGCGGGAGGCTTGACTCCTGAGCTTCCGAGCTTCTCTCCGATCGTGGGGGAGAACCCCTTCTTCGAGGTAGGCGATTAGCGGATTGATCCAGCTGGGCTCGAAGTCCGTCCGCAGGACGGCCGGAGGTTCTTCGGTGGTCGGGCGCTTCAGAGTTTCCAGAAACACCTCTTTTGGTAGTTCGGCCGGGGCAGAGGTGGCCAACTTGGAGAGGAGGTCGGCCCTTGTATTCCCGGTCCTTGGGATGTGCCGAATGTCGAAGCTGTCGAAGGCTGGTATTAAGTTCTTCACCTTCCCGAGGTACATCACCATGCTTTCCTCCCGCGCCTTGTAGCTGCCGCCGACCTGACCGACCACCAACTGAGAATCGCTATAGACTTGAAGCCGACCCACCTTCAATTCCCTGGCTATCTGCAGTCCGGCTATCAGCGCTATCAGCGCTTCATACTCGGCCCCATTGTTGGTTGTGGGAAACTCGAAGCGCAATGCGTACTCGGTGACGATCCCCTCGGGGCTAACCAGGACCAGCCCTGCGCCGGCCCCGCTAGAGTTGGATGAGCCATGCCAGGCCGTCCGAGGTTGGATGAGCATCCACATGCAGAACCCAGGCGCCTTCAAGAAGGTCGGCCAGGTCGGTTTCTTTCAGGGAAGCTCGACCGCCACAGCTCGGCTTCGTCGGGGCCTGGTCTCCACACTGATGATAGTCTCGCTTGATTCAAGCTCGGCTTCAATTGCTGGTGCGGTGCATTCCAGCACGAAGTCCGCCAGTATCTGAGCCTTGATCGATGGCCTGGGCCGGTAATTGATGTCGAACTCCGTGAGCTCGATCGCCCATTTGGCGATTCTTTCCTGAAGCGTCTGCGCGGTGGAGGACGGCTCTTAATGGTTGGTCCGTGAGGACCGTGATGGTATGCTCCTGAAAGTAAGGTCGGAGCTTCCTGGCTGCGATCAGAAGACAGTAAATTAGTTTTTCTAACTTGGAGTACCTGGTTTCCGCGTCCCTCAAGGCTCGGCTCACGTAATAGACTGGTTGTTGCGCCTTCGCATCTTCCCTGACCAGGACAGCCGCCAGGGCCATTGGAGAGACAGCTAGGTATAGGAGCAGCCCTTCTCCAGGTTCGGGCTTTGCCAGCAGTGGAGGCGTGCCGAGGTAGTTTTTAAGCTCTTCGAATGCCTGTTTGCACTCCGCTGTCCAGCAAAAATCTTTCGATCGCCTGAGGACCTGGAAGAAAGGCAGGCACCGCTCGGCCGACCTTGAGACAAAGCGGTTCAAGGACGCCACCTTCCCAGCCAGGCGCTGAACTTCCTTAATTGTTTTCGGGGCAGTCATCTCCTGGATGGCTCGGATTTTCTCGGGATTTGCCTCGATTCCGCGTTCGACACCATGAATCCTAAAAATTTTCCGGAGGTCACGCCGAAGGCGCATTTGGTCGGGTTCAACTTCATCTTGTGCCTCCTAAGCGCACCGAAAGTTTCTTCAAGGTCGGCGAGGTGGTCTGTCGAGGCTCGGCTTTTGACCAGCATGTCGTCCACGTACACCTCCATGTTGCGGCCGATCTGCCCCTTGAAGACCTTGTTGACCAAGCGCTGGTAAGTGGCTCCTGCATTCTTGAGTCCGAAAGGCATGACCCTGTAACAATAGAGACCTCGGTCAGTAATAAAGGTGGTCTTTTCTTCATCCTCGGGCGCCATGCGTATCTGGTTATAACCAGAAAACGCGTCCATAAAAGTAAGGAGCTCGTGGCCCGAGGTTGCGTCCACCAGCTGATCGATCCTCGGCAGGGGGTAGCTGTCCTTTGGGCAGGCTTTGTTCAGCTTCTTGAAGTCGACGCACATCCTCCATTTGTTGTTTGCTTTTTTGATGAGGACCACGTTCGAGACCCAGGTCGGGTAGTTGACCTCCCGGATGAGTCCAGCTTCAAGGAGCTTATCCACTTCTTCGGCTACCGCCTTCTGTCTTTCTGGGGCTTGGCGGCGTAATTTTTCTCTGACGGGTCGGTGCCTTGGGTCGATGGCCAGCCGATGTTCTATGACATCGGCGTCGATCCCCGGTACATCCGCCGGGGCCCAGGCGAAGACGTCCGCATTCCTTCTGAGGAAGGCGACGAGCTGTCCTTGACCTCGGCCGCTAGGTTGGAGCCGATCCGCACCTCATGCCCCGGGTCTCCATCGCGTAAGGACACAGGGACGAGGTCTTCCGCAGGTTCGCCCCGTTCTTCAGTGAGGTCGTCGCGGACGTCCAGTCTGTCAACAAGGCAAGGGTCGGGCCGGTCTCCCTCGCGCAGGGCGATTGAGTAGCAGTACTTTGCCAGGGCTTGGTCTCCTCTGACTTCGCCGACTCCATGGCTCGTCGGGAATTTCACCTTTAAGTAGTAGGTTGATACTACCGCCGTAGCGCGTTAAGGCCTGGTCGCCCAAGGATTGCATTATAGGCGGACGGGGTCCTTACGACAAAAAAGTCGATCCGCGCCTTGGCCGATTTTGGGGATTGGCCCGCCGTCACTGCCAAAGTCACCATGCCTTCGACCGGAACGGCGTGTCCAGCAAATCCCACCAGGGGGGAATTTACAGGTCCTAAGCGGATGTCAGGTAGGGACATTTTTAAGAAGGCATCGTAAAACAATATGTCCGCCGAACTTTCCATTATCCACCAAAACGCGGCGTACATCATAATCAGCGACGTTTAAAGAGATTACAACCGCGTCGTTGTGCGGAAATCTGATCCCCTGGGCGTCTGCCTCGGTGAAGGTCACGGGCTCCGAGGTCCTCTGCCTCTTTGCCGATCCCTCGGGTTCGTCGGTCTTTCCCTGCTGCGGTCCTCCCGAGATGGTGTTAATGACGCCAAGAGACGGCCGGTTCTCCTGCCGATCTTCCCCAATCGGCGGCAACATTCTCGGCCGATCTTCCTGCTCTTTAGATCGTCTTCGCAGGAATCGGCCAAGCCTGCCCCGCCGGACCAGCTCCTCGATTTCGTCCTGGAGCTGGATGCACTCCTCGGTATCGTGACCGTGGTCACGGTGGTAAAGGCAGAACTTGTTGGGGTTGGCGTTTTCTGGGATGGGAACGCATCCTCTCCGGCTCCGGAAGTCGTCCCTTGATCTCCAGCAGCACTTGAGCCTTCGGGGCGTTGAGGGGGGCGTAGCTGTGAAAACGCCGTCGGAGGGGAGAACCTTGGCGCGGGGAGGGACCTCGTCGCGAGGGAGAACCTCGGCGCCGGGGGGAACCTCGGCGTCGGGTGGGACTTCGGTGCCGAGGAGGACTTCGGCGCGCCCTTTCCGTCGGTGGCTTCCCGCCCCCGAGCCTGAGGTGGAGTCCGGGCACGCCCGCGACCAGGGGGAGTTCGGGAACGCGGCCAGGCTTCGGTGCGCTTTCTTTCCTCGGCAGGCCTTCCCGCTCTGCCTACTCGTCGCTTGTCGCGAGCTTCACCATCCTTGGCCTCGAAAGCCTCTTCTGCCCGGGCATAGCTTTCGGCCCGAGCTAGCATGTCAGCGAAGTCCCTGGGATATTTCTTCTCCAGGGAAAACAGCAGGTCGTTCTTCTGAAGGCCGCCCTTGAGGGCGGCCATAGCAACTGATTGGTCCAGGTTCCGGACTTCCAGCGCGGCAGTGTTGAACCGGGTGACGTAAGCCCGGATGGGTTCCCCCTCTTTTTGCCTGATGGCCAACAGGGAATCCGAGCCTCTGCGCGGCCGTTTGCTGCTGACGAAGTGGGCCGCGAATTGTTGACTCATTTGGTCAAACGACAGGATGGTGCCCGGCTTAAGCGCCGAGTACCAATTCCTAGCGGCTTCCTTGAGGGTAGAAGGGAAAGCCCGACACAAAATGGCATCAGGCGCGCCATGGAGTAACATCGTCGTCCTGAAGGCCTCCAAATGGTTGACCGGATCAGTGGTCCCATCGTAGCTTTCGAAATGTGGGAGCTTGAAGTTCGGTGGTACCTGTTCCTGCATAATTTTCTGTGAGAAGGGAGGATCAGTGCAAATATCGTTACCGCGGGAGGAAGGAGTACGACGAAGTTCTTCTATGCGCCGTCCCATCTCCATGAGCCTTTGGTCCAGGAAATCTTCGCGATCCTTAATCCCCAAGGTCTTCTCGCGGAAGGGGTGCGAAGCTTCTCCCTGGGTTGAGCCGCGGTCCGAGCAGGGGCTCTTTGCCGGCTGCCCCTCTCTCCCGAGGGTCGGAGGTTGGGTAGCCCACATCGGTCGCTCCTGGACTGGATTCCCGGGCTCCGGGGAACCCCGCGCCGGTCGAGTGGGCGCTGGACCTCGCGAATGCGTGGCTTGCACTGCCTGCACCGCCTCCGTAAGATCGCGGACCTGCTGGGCAAGCAGGTCGAACCGCTCCGCATCTACCGCGAGTACGGAGCGGGCCCGCGTCGCCGGGGTCGGAGTGGGAGCGGATGGACCCGAACGGGATCGGGCCGCGGAGGCTGCCGACCTCCGGGTCGAGGTTCTTCTGGGAGGCATTTTTCTTTTCAGAAAAGGAATACTGAAGAGGGAGGAGAGAGATCCGGAGCAGGAGAGGGAAATCGTCGCCGAGCACTCCTTTAAGAACAAGGAAACCTCGAAGGTTCAGTCCCTCGTTCCCACAGACGGCGCCAATCTGTTGGTGTAGATTTCCGTCGCCGCCGGAGGTCGCCCTTATCGAGGCTGCTGGAAGCCGCCGGGGACCTGCAAAACGAAGTCCCGTCCGGAACCGGTGGGGTGGTGGCTCCGGCAGGACCCTCCGACGGTCAAGTTAGTTTCCGACCAACAGTAATGGAGCGCTCGGAATGAGTTCCGGAGCTTAGATGTGAGGAGGAGAGCGAGTCGAGAGTTCAGAGAGCTTAGCCTTAGTATGTCGGGAGGGGTCCTTTTATAGCGGAGCTTAGTTGATGGTGACGGCTGTGCCGTCTGGCAGAGAGTCGTCGGGCAGCATGGAGCTTGGTACGGAGAGGAAGGCGTCGTCTGATAGATCGTGGGAGCCGTACTGGCGAGCCGTGGGCCGCATGGAGTCCGGTACGGAGAGGAAGGCGTCGTCCGGTAGATCGTGGGAGCCATACCGGCGAGCCGTGGGCCGCATGGAGTCCGGTACGGAGAGGAAGGCGTCGTCCGGTAGATCGTGGGAGCCATACCGGCGAGCCATGGGCCGCATGGAGTCCGGTACGGAGAGGAAGGCGTCGTCCGGTAGGTCGTGGGAGCCATACCGGCGAATAGTCGGCCGCATGGAGTCCGGTACGGAAAGGGAGGCGCCGTCCGGTCTTGCTGCAGGCGACGGTTCATCCAACGGAGTTCGGACTTGTAACAGAGTTCGGCCGAAGGGGAAGCTGGGGGAGTTCGTCTGACTGAAGGGTCGGCCATCTGTAGAGTTCGGCCGCTGAGAGGCCCGAAGAAGCTCGGCTGGCCAATTGAAGGACTTCGGTTGCTAGTTGGTTCGGCCAGGGCTCGCTGAGGAGTTCGGTCGCCTAGGGTCGGTCCGAAGGAGTTCGGCTGCGTGGGCTCGCCTGGAGTCGGTCCGAAGGAGTTCGGCCGTGGGAAGTCCGAGGGAGTTCGGCCGTGGGGTCCGAAGGAGTTCGGCCGTGGGGTCCGAAGGAGTTCGGCCGTGGGGTCCGAAGGAGTTCGGCTGCATGGGCTCGCCTGGGATCGGTCCGAAGGAGTTCGGGCTCGTAGGAGAGTTCGGCTGAAGGGAAAACCCGGGAGGAGCTCGGATGGCCGAACGGGCGTCTGGGAGGAGTCCGTCTCCTGAAGAAGTCCAGCCGCTTGGAGTCCAAGGAGCTCGGCCGTCAGAAAGTTCGGCTGGCGGTGGGAGTTCGCCCTCTAAGCAGTTCGGCCGAGACCTTGGTGCAGGGGAGTTCGGCCTCTAAGCAGTTCGGCCGTCTTAGGGGCTCAGCCTGGCGCCTGGCGCTGAAGCTCTTCAGCAGCTACTGGTTACATTGGGCTGAGCGTTGGGCCGGGCTTCGGCAGGAGCGGAATTTATCCCCAACAATGCAGATTGGTATATTTTGTATGGTCCTTGAAATAGAGAAAGAGTGATATAATTTTATAATTATTTATTGATCATATATATGAAATATTCAATAAATAAAGAATAAGTATAATGCTATTTTTTGTTTATATATCATCTAGATCTTGACATAATATTTAATATTTAATATAACTCTTACTTTTGTTTATCATTATATTTTAACTAATTTTTTATTAAATTAATTGAATTTTGTTGCATAGCACGAGTTATTTGCTAGTAGTAAGAAATAAATTGGATGTTTTCTTTTTATTCTTTTTTTAATTTTGCTATTTCTTTTATGGGAGGAGGGGGGATGCACTTGCACAAGCCCTAAGCCTACAACGCCATATTAATGCATGCTATCAGTCATTATGGTGTACCGTTGTAGAACAATTATTGAGATAAGCGCACAATGAATAGAACCGATCCACAAGCATATGGTAATTGACCTATGGTGATACACTGTAGTGATCTGTAGCCTGCACCAACATAACCCTAATGCATGCAATATATTCGGAGAGGGAAAAGGGGGAGGGTCGTGCACTAGAGCTAATATCCAATGGAAAAACAAATGATGGAAAAATTGATATTAATTTATTCAAGATCTAGTTAAAAAAGATTTGAGTAATAGATCCCGTGGTCCCATCATACATCAGACTATAAAATGATTTATTTTTTTTTTAAACTTTATTATTTATTTTATGATATTTGATAACAATATTTTTAAGCCATCAGATAAGTTTCTAATTCCACTAGTATATTAACAAACTCTATGCCGTTTTTCATCACATGTTTATTATATTTTTTAAAAATTATTCTAATTTAAATTATAACAAGGGCTCTTGTCATCAGAAGTAGGGTGAGCAAATAACCAAACCCCAAAGAACGCATCCAATTCAATCCGATAAATAAACATCGATTTCGATCGATTAAAAGATTTGAATCGAATCATGATTTATAAAAAAATTAATTAATTATGATCAAATTTAATTTTTATATTTTTAACTTATATGAAATCGAATCCGATCGATCGATATAGTATTTTTAATATTTAGTATTGGTGCAGAAACTGGTTGACGTCGGATCGAGCTGGAGCGGAGGAGGACGAGGTCGCCATCGGAGATCTGCAAAATAAAGTTTCGTCCGGAGTCGATAGTGGTGGCTCCAACAGGATCCTTCGACGGTCAAGTCAACTCTGGCCAATAAAAATGGAGTGCTCAGGAATGAGTTCGGCAGAGTTTAGAGGAGAGCAGAGCTTAGAGCTTCTAGAAAGCATATCTGGAGGGTCTCTTTTTATAGACGAAGCTTATAGTGGGTTGATGGTGATGGCTATATCGTCCGATCATGGGTCGTTCGGGACCGCATGGAGTTCGGTACGGAGAGAAAGACGTCATCAGGCGGATAGTGACAGCCATACTGACGGGTCGTGGGTCGCATGGGGCTGATTACGGAGAGAGTGATGTCGTCAGTAGTGGTGGCCATGTCGTCCGATCGCGTCGCCTGTGGCAGATTGATGGCGATAGTTCATTTAGATTTAATAATCGTGGCTCTGAGAAAGCAGGCATTGATCGGTGGATTTTGGTATGTATCAATTCTAGAGGAGTTCGACTGAGGGAAAGCTCGGAAGGAGTTTGACCGAAGGAGTGTGGAGAGAGTTCGGCTCTCGTAGGTGTCTGGCTGGAGGAGTGCGGTTAAGGCTCGGTCGTTGGAAAGTTCGAAAGAAGCTTGATCGGCCAAAGGGGATGTCTAGGAGGAGTCCGGCTCTTTAAGAAGTTCGACCGAAGGAGAAGCTTGGAGGGAGTTTGGCTCCCGCAGGCGTCTGGCTGGAAGAGCATGCAGGGAGTTCGGCTCTCGTAGGAGTCCGACTGAAGCTCGATCGCTGAGGAGTTCGATCGGAGGAAGGAGTTCGGCTAAGGTCCGACCGCTAGGAGTCTGAAGGAGCTCGACCGCTGAGTTCGATTGACTGAAGGAGTTCGGCTAAGATTCGTCCGCTGAAGCTCGTCCATGGCTACCGATTGCATTAGACTGAGCATCGAATTGGACTTCGACAGGAGCGGAATTTATCCCCAACAATAGTCCCCCCACTCCCGACTTTGGAACTCGAAGGAAGGGAGTACAGAAAAGACGACTGTCGAAGTCCTCTTCTGGGCTCCGTGCTGGTTCAGATTGAAGCTCGGGGGAGATCTCACCTCCAGCCAAAGTTGATGTTGAAGTTGAAGTCCGGGGGAGATTTCATCTTCAGCCGAGATTGAAGTAGATCTCGTCTCCTACGGTCGAGGCCGGAGGTTAAGCTCCTCGAGGGCGATATTATCTCCAGCAGTCGAGACTGACTCAGGAGAGATCTCCTCTTCTGCAGCCAAGGTTAATACGGACACTCGGGAGAGATCTGATCTCTGGCCGAGGTTGACGCGGTCGCTCGGGAGAGGTCTTATCTCTGGGTGAGGTTGTCTCTGATCTTATCTTCGATCGAGGTTGTCTCAGTCGCTCGAGAGAGATCTCATCTCTGACCGAGGTTGGCTCGGTCGTTCGGAAGAGATCTTATCTCTAGCCGAGATTATCGCGGTCACTTGGGAGAGATCTTATCTCTAGCTGAGGTTGGCTCGGACGCTTGGGAGAGATTTTATCTCTGGTCGAGGTTGGTTCGGACGTTCGGGAGAGATGTTATTTCTAGCCGAGGTTGTCACGGTCGCTCGAAAGATATCTTATCTCTAGCCGAGGTTGGCTCGATCGCTCGGGAGAGATCTTATCTTTGACCAAGGTTGTCACGATTGCTCGGGAGAGATCTTATCTCTAGCCGAGGTTGTCGCGGTCGCTCGGGAGAGATCTTATCTCTGGCCGAGGTTGGCTCGGACATTCGGGAGAGATCTTATATCTGGCCGAGGTTATCACGGTCGCTCGGAAGAGATCTTATCTTTAGTCGAGGTTGTCACGGTCGCTCGAGAGAGATTTTATCTCTAGTCGAGGTTGGCTCGATCGCTCGGGAGAGATCTTATCTCTAACCGAGGTTGTCACGGTCGCTCGGAGAGGTTGTCGCGGTTGCTCGGAAGAGATCTTATCTCTGGCCGAGGTTATCGCAGTCGCTCATGAGAGATCTTATCTCTGGCTGAGGTTGACTCGATTGCTTGGAAGAGATCTTATCTCTAGCCGAGATTGTCGCGATCGCTCGGAAGAGATCTTATCTCTAGCCGAGGTTGACTCAGTTGCTCGGAAGAGATCTTATCTCTGGTCGAGGTTGTCGCGGTCGCTCGGGAGAGATCTTATCTCTAGCTGAGGTTGACTCGGTTGCTCGAAGAGAGATTTTATCTCTAGTCGAGGTTATCGCGGTCGCTCGAAAGAGATCTTATCTCTGGCCGAGGTTGACTCGGTCGCTTGGGAGAGATCTTATCTCTGGCCGAGATTGTTGCGGGCGCTCGAGATCGGGAGAGATCTTATCTCTAGCCGAGGTTATTGTGGTCGCTCAGGAGAGATCTTATCTCTAGCCGAGGTTATCCAGGTCGCTCAGAAAAGATCTTATCTCTAGCCGAGGTTGGCTCGATCACTCGGGAGAAATCTTATCTCTGACCGAGGTTATCACGATTGATCGGGATAGATCTTATCTTTAGTTGAGATTGTCGCGATCACTCGGAATAGATCTTATCTCTGACCGAGGTTGTCACGGTCGCTCAGGAGAGATCTTATCTCTGGCTTAAGTTGTCACGGTCGATCGGAAGAGATCTTATCTCTAGTCGAGGTTATCACGGTCACTCGAGAGAGATCTTATCTTTGGTCGAGATTGTCGCAGTCGCTCGAGAGAGATCTTATCTCTGGTCGAAGTTGACTTGGTCACTCGGGAGAGATCTTATCTCTAGTCGAGGTTGTCACGGTCACTCGGAAGAGATCTTATCTCTAGTCGAGGTTGACTCAGTCGCTCGAAAGAGATCTTATCTCTGGTCGAAGTTGTCGCGGTCACTCGGGAGAGATCTTATCTTTAGCTAAGGTTGTGGAGGTTGCTCAACTTCGATCGCTCGGAAGAGATCTTATCTCTAGTCGAAGTTGTCATGGGCACTTGGGAGAGATCTTATCTCTGATTGAGATTGACTCAGTCGATTGGAAGAGATCTTATCTCTGGTCGAGGTTGTCGCAGGCGCTCGGAAGAGATCTTATCTCTAGCCGAGGTTGTCGCGGGTGCTCGGGAGAGATCTTATCTCTGGCCGAGGTTGGCTCAGGCACTCGGGAGAGATCTTATCTCTAGTCGAGGTTGAAGGTCTTTAACCTGCTCGTGTTAGGACGAGGTTCTCCTCCTGTTCCTAATACGACAACTATTGACTGCTTCTTTTCTGTCATCACATAGTTTTTGCATCCAAAAATAATATTATTAAAAGGGAAAAATTTTATCGAGAGAAAGTTACTGACAGCATATCCCCATTTCAAGGTCATGGGGGCATTGTTCCTCCGAGTTTTCTCGAGCAGTAAGTCCCAAGCTGGACGACCTCCTCTTTCTCATGCTAGTCTTCTCAATTTGGAGCAAGCTTCTCTTGGCTTTGACGTTGGGAGATGACATTCCACCGAAGTACCAAGCCCCGAAGATAGCGTTTATGATGTCGGGAGGTGGTCGATCTTTTTGCCGTTCCTCCCTTAATAGTGGTTCTAGCTTCTAAGGGGAGGACTTTTTCGCGTCCTTCCATCGGAGCTTCTTTGATGATGAGATCAAGAAGTTCGAGCCTTACTTGCATTGGGGAGGTCATGAGCGTGGCTGAACTTCATTCCGTCCTTCTATGAAATCTGCAGTGGAACTTTATGCCCCTTTGTTGGGGCTTCCTCGATGACGAGCTCGAAGGAGAGTTCGACGATCTTGCTTACGCCGAACTTCATTCCGCCTCCTGTGAAATCTTTGTCGGAGCTTCCTTGATGACGAGCTCAAGGAGGAGTTCAACCTCGCTTGCACTGGAGAGGTCGTGAGCATGGCCGAACTTCATTTCGCCCTCCTGTGAAACCTTTTAAGGGAGAACTTCTGCTATATTTCTCCTCCCTAAGGACTATTGGTATGCTAGGCCAAATGCTCTTCCTTAAGGCCGATTCATGGCATCCTCATGGCGGATTTGCTGGCAAAATCACCGTCGGAAGCTGTCGCATGGCCTGCATCATCTCGACGAGGCCACAAACCTACTGGACTAGCAGGTTGAACTGCTCCACATCTATGGTGACTTCAGATGAAACCTGGATTACCAGGGCTAAGGCGAAAGCAGATGGATTTGGCACGGAGGCCGCCGATCGTCGAGTCGAAGCTTTCCTGGGAGGCATTTTCTCTTGAAAAAGAACTCTGGAGAGGAAGGAGGGAGATCTCTGGAGAGAGATCGTCGCTGAGCACTCCTTTAAGAATAAGGGGGTCTCAAAAATACCTCAAAAATAGAGGCTGCCCTTCCTCTAGCACCAAATCTGTTGGTGCATAAACTGGTTGACGCCGGATCGAGCTGGAGCGAAGGAGGATGAGGTCGCCGTCGGGGATCTGCAAAATAAAGTTTCGTCCAGAGTCGATGGTGGTGGCTCCAACAGGATCCTCCGACGGTCAAGTCAGCTTTGGCCAACAGAAATGGAGTGCTCAGGGATGAGTTCGACAGAGTTTAGAGAAGAAAAGGAGAGCTTAGAGCTTCTAGAAAGCATATCTAGAGGGTTCTTTTTTATAGACGGAGCTTGTAGCGGGTTGGTGGTGATGGCCATACCGTTCGATCTTGGGCCATTCAGGACCGTATGGAGTTCAGTACGAAGAGGAAGATATCGTTAGACGGATAGTGACAGCCATACTGACGGATCGTGGGTCGCATGGAGCTGGTTACGGAGAGAGTGGTGTTGCTAGTAGTGATGGCCATGTCGTTCGATCGCATCGTCTGTGGCAGACTGATGATGATGGTTCGTCCAGATTTAATAGCTGTGGCTCTGAGAAAGCAGGCATTGATCGATGGACTTCGGTATGTATCAATTTCAGAGGAGTTCAGACTCCTGGAGGAGTTCGATTGAGGAAAAGCTCGGAAGAAATTTGGTCGGAGGAGTATGGAGAGAGTTCGACTCTCGTAGGCGTCTGGCTGGAGGAGTGCGGCTAAGGCTCGATCACTGGAGAGTTCGAAAGGAGCTCGATCGACCGAAGAGAATGTCTGAAAGGAGTCCGGCTCCTGAAGAAGTCCGATCGAAGGAAAAGCTTGGAGGGAGTTCGGCTCCCGCAGGCATCTGGCTGGAAGAGCGCAGAGGGAGTTCAGTTTTCGTAGGAGTCCGACTGAAGCTCGACCGCTGAGGAGTTCGATCGGAAGAAGGAGTTCGGCTAAGGCCCGACCGCTGGAAGTCCGAAGGAGCTCGACCGCTGAGTTCGGTCGGTTGAATGAGTTCGACTAAGATCCGTCCGCTGAAGCTCGTCCGTGGCTATCGGTTGCATTAGGTTGAGCATCAAACTAGACTACAGCAGAAGTAAAATTTATCTTTAATATTTAGATTATTTAAAAATTAAAAATTATAAATTATAAAATATTATGTATTGATTTATAGATGTTATGAAATTATTATATCCTAATTTATATATGAATTGAATGGTATATTAATTTGTAATACTTAAAATCAATATTGAATCAACGTTGAAGCTAAACCAATATAATCCATTCGAAACTACTATAAATTATTAATTTTAATTTTAAATAATTTATATATGATAAATAGTTGATAATAAATTAGATTTTTTAAAGTTTGATTAGAGTTAGATGGCCGGCCTCTTGGGTTGGTAAGGGGCCGCCAGATGCTTCATGCCCCTAATTTCCCAGAAAGGCCATCTAGGGGCATTCCAGGAATAAAATGGTCAAATTCGGGGCGAAACTTTTCCCTCTCTCTTTCGCTCACCAACCCCACTTTCCCATCTACTCCGGAAACTTCTCTTCTCCCATGTTTCCATGCCGAGATCTCCAGTCTCCCATATTTTTAGAATAGGGCTTTATAAAATCCCAGAGTTGGGTCTATAATCTCTCCTATCCACTTGCCTCGTCCTAGGATTTTTCTTCTCCCCATTGAGCTTCGTTGATTGAGGAGTATCGCTCGATCGTTTTCGATTTCTTTTCTTGGTGCCTCTGCTCGGAAAACCAGAGAAAGCGGCGGTTTTCTTGGGGTTTTCTCGGGATTTTAGGCGCCGGAACGAGGAGAAGAGGTATCTTTTTGGGTTCCTCGGTTACCCTTGTTCTCATCGCCGGGAGAAAACTTGATCGAAACGCCTCTTTTAAGTCTTCCATCGGTTTGTCCGCCTTTGGGAACCCTACAGTTCGGTTCTTGATCTCTTCCTCATTCGAACCGATCGCTCGGAAACATGATCTCCTCTTTGAAGCAACCCGCGGCGGCCTTCGGCGTCGCCGATCTCGTCCGGTCCAAATCGGCAGCTCCAAGACCTAAGCTTGCGATCCTTCCTTCCATCACGGCGGTCAAAAACCCTAATCTCTCCCTTTCCTCGCGGAGACCCCTGTACCTCGCATCTCCGGAGGGCTTTGGCTTCTCCTCCCGCGATGGATTCCTCTCCGCCGCGAAGCCCTGGGGGCTCGGGTTCAAGCGCGAGGCCTACGAGGCCGATAGTTCGGAGAACGTGGAGATTTCCCATCAGGAGACTCCTTCGGCCGCCGCCCAGAAGGTAAAGATCGGGATCTACTTCGCCACCTGGTGGGCTCTCAACGTGGTGTTCAACATCTATAACAAGAAGGTCCTCAATGCCTTCTCTTACCCTTGGCTCACATCCACCCTCTCCCTGGCCACCGGCTCCCTCATGATGTTGATCTCCTGGGCCATCAGGATCGCCGAGGCCCCAAAGACGGACTTCAACTTCTGGAAAGCCCTCTTCCCGGTACTAAAAATCGAATCTTTAGTTGGATTTGGAGTTTGTATTCCTTCTCATTGGCGTTATTAGAGATTGGTTTTCTTTGCACCAGGTGGCAGTGGCTCATACTATCGGGCATGTGGCAGCGACGGTGAGCATGTCCAAGGTGGCGGTGTCGTTTACTCATATAATTAAGAGCGGGGAGCCGGCGTTCAGCGTGTTGGTGTCGAGGTTTCTGCTGGGAGAGACATTTCCGGTGCCAGTTTATCTGTCTCTTGTGCCAATTATAGGGGGTTGTGCTCTTGCCGCGGTCACGGAGCTCAATTTTAACATGACCGGTATGAAGAGGAATGAAAGAATTTTCTTTAGAGAAGTTCATGCAGTTTGTGTTTATTTGATTTTAAATTGCTGTTTCAATGTTCTTATAAATCGTAAGATATGACTTTATATGTGAATCTGGATGTTAATACTTGTTTTGTCTCATGGATTAGTATTCACTGGCCTAATGCTCGCAAACCAATTGAAAATAAATTTTATGTATTTGATGGTAAAGGTAACCTAGATAACCTTTTTTTTTTAATTTGATTTACTGAAGAATTGACTTGGACGTTTCAACTTTTTTATCTGAAACTTTGTATCTAGTCAAAAATATTGAAGCGGAAAAAAAGAAAGCTGGAAAATTTGTTTAGTTGATGATTTTGTCTTTTAAATCAGTATAGATACACTCCCCATTTTCTTTTTATGACCCTTTCACTTTTAGGGCTTCTTTATTGCCTTCCAAAGTCCAAACCACTTTAGCTGAACTGGGTCCATTGCTACTTACCTTTCAAACCAATATTGTTGAATTGTCAGAGTTCAAGGGCAATTTGAGTACTTCAAAATTTGAGGGCTATTATGGGAACTTCTCAAAGTTCCAATCTTTTTCGGTCTATTTCATATGGTCAGTTTGTTGGTGAGGTGTCAGTGAATGTTTGTTTTGATTTCAGGCTTTATGGGTGCTATGATATCCAACCTGGCATTTGTGTTCCGGAACATCTTCTCGAAGAGGGGAATGAAGGGGCAGTCAGTTAGCGGGATGAACTACTATGCCTGTCTCTCGATGCTGTCATTCCTCATACTCACACCTTTTGCTGTTGCAATTGAAGGACCCCAGATGTGGGCCGCTGGCTGGGAGAAGGCACTTTCACAGATTGGTCCCCAGTTCATCTGGTAAGCACAACCCTGTTTCTTGGTCTCTCTTTTTCAAACTTTGTGCTATTGTTAGCAGAAGTTGAAAGGACGTGTATTTTCCAAATTGTCTTTGTCAGGATGGGAGATGATTAAATTAGTCAACTGTCATGCAGTCCTAAAATTTCACAGTAATCTATTGTAATTAGAAGATTTAATTTTGTGTGCTTGCAGTAAATGTTTCATGTTATTCAGTTGATGAGTGAAGGTTCTTGTGACTCTTTGGTTTTCTAATTTAATTACTAAGTCTTCCAATCTGTATTTTTCTAATTTGTCGTGTATTTATTGGTTAGAAGGTTCATATTGAATTACACCATTGACCAATTTTCAATGGCTTTTTTTTTTTTCCTTTGACTTTCTGATTCCAAATGGTTATAATTTTGTTTATCGTTGCACTTGACACGTAGAACGAGCTTCATTGAAGCCAATTTTGGATTTACTTCCACTATATTAGGTGTACATTTTCTTTAATATGTTTTGGTAATGACGAAAATTTTGTGGCTTTGAAACCACAAATGGCAGGTGGGTTGCAGCCCAGAGCATCTTCTACCACTTGTACAACCAGGTTTCCTACATGTCCTTGGATGAAATCTCTCCCTTGACATTTAGTATTGGTAACACCATGAAGCGGATATCTGTCATTGTTTCTTCCATCATAATCTTCCACACACCTGTCCAACCCATCAATGCACTTGGAGCTGCCATCGCCATCCTTGGGACTTTCTTATACTCTCAGGTATTCCTTTTTTATATTTATTGAAAATAGGATATGGTCGCAATATTTTTTTGAGAATGATAGAAAGGCCCTTACTTGGGCTGCTAGTAGCTGGACGCTCGTGCATCTTGTTGAATAGTCCAAACTACAAATTGTGCATTTTGTACATATATGTTTGTTGATTGTCTGTATGCATCACTTCTAAAAATAAAATTAGACTACTGATTTCTCACAAAGTATTACAGTACGAACCAAGAGACAGATTGCACAAATCTATGAAAAATCTGAATGAGTGAAGCAATGTTACATGTTTAATTTAATGCTTGAATGGGTGGTAGTAATAAATATAATTGGTCCTCAGGTCAATATCATGCATGTTGTGGAGTTATGTAGGTCCATTTTTTTGGCAAGTGTTCTGGAAGCAGGTCTGTACAAAACATTGGAATAAATGTGTTGGACTATATCATTATTTCCTTATTTTCATGATTTCATTTTGAATTAAGTCGCAACCAATGACTGCAGAAAATTAATTGATAAACCTTTTCTTGTGGAAAATTTGCTTTTCTGGATATTAATTTCTGCGATATCGATATTATAAAATAATCAACCAGAAAAGTGCATTTAAAGATTCATGATTACATTCTAAGAACCTTATTACTAGAATTTGCAAAAGAAGAAAAAACATTAGGATATATGCTACTTGAGAAACATTTCTAGGTTTTAGCAATTAGATGCAATAATATTTTATAATAGCCACTACATTCTGTCCCCCAGTACATGCCATTAATTTAGGCCCACATTGGACTGATCTTTTGACCATCTGTAGTCAGCCTTTGTGAAAAAATTTTGAATGTGTTGAAATTTCTTTTTCCTAATAATGACAGAATAACATCATATACAGATGCCTTGTATGAGTTTTACCATCCCAGTCCCATAAACTGTTGAAATTAGGACCCCCCTCCTCCCAAGTCCCTTATCCGGCAGGAAATCATGGTCATGATGCAAGTCAGACATTATACTTTGGTTTTAGGAGGAACCAATGATTTGGCAGTGACAACTGTTGCTGATGGCATGTGATTCTCTGGGGCTAAAGTTAATTTAGCATGATTTTTATATATGCTAGGTTCGCATGGATGATTGCAAGTTAGACATTATACATATGTTAAAAGAATTCAGGGAGGACCAATAATTCATTGTGCAACTATTAGTGGTAGCTTGTGATATCCCAGGGACAAGTATATTTTAGTACAATATCTCTACATTGTCGATTCATTAATTTTTGTAAAAGGCTTCATAATTATAGTGCTTACTATTAGATATCATATACATGAGTGGTGGTAACGGTAGCCAGTGTAGTAACTCCAACAAATTTTGGTCTTGTGATACAGGCAAAGCAGTAAGGTTCAAAGGAATTGGAGGATCCTGTAACAAGATCGGTTTTATATGTGCACAGCCGTGCGACATAATTGTGGTGGCTGACTCGATTTTGGGCAGGGTTCAGCAGCAGCTTGTTGTGGATATAGTTTATATAGTGAATAATTACAGATTGAAGATCTGTGCTGTTTTTCCCCAAGAGTCGTTGGTATGATCATCATCATACGCAAACCTCTTTTTTTTTTTTTTTTTCTTTCTTTCTCCATTTGAGCCACAAGCAAGTGTAGTTTGAAATAATGGTTGCAAATTATTTGACAATGTTTCTTCGGTGAGGCAAACCTATATATTTAACAGCTTTGCTTGCACGATTATCTTATTCTTCCTTCTTCGTGGCTGCTGCTTTCTGTGCCCTTGCTTTTCTAAAGAACAGGAAGTGCAAAGGGATTAGTACTTCACTAAGGATGAGCTGTTTGCTCCCCTAATTTGGATAGAATCAATTATTTATTCGTTTCATGGTCAAATGGATTATCAAGGTTATATATATATATATATATATATATATATATATATATATATATATATATATATATATATATATATATATATATATATATATATATATATATATATATATATATATATATATATATATATTGGAGTGGTCTAGACCTAAATTTTTGTTTGTTCAGGTATGGGTCAATGTTTTGTATATTGACCTTCCAATCAATTGCCACCCCTGTATAGAGGCACGATGGTACTTACCCATGTTGGTTGGTTAGCTCAAGGGTTCGACCTTTGTGTCGGGTTGAGCTGGCAACATACTAGCCCATGGAGGTTCAATTCCACCATGAGATTTGGTGGTCCATGTCATATGAGATTTAGCATGGAAAGCAAAAGGGACCTGCTACTTACCATCTATAAGTTGCAATGGAGGATTAGGGGTTGCATGTGCGGTTAAAAAGTTACTCTACCTGTAATAATCCAAAAATTTTAGAGGACCTCAAAATAAGAGGAACCAATCGGTTGGCCAAGCATTGGGCTGGAGGAACTAATGTAATCCAATATTTAGTAAGAACATGCTTGATGCTGCTCGAAGAAAGCATTTCTGTAATTTTCAAAATAAAATTGCATTGTTTTTAGGAAAAAAAATATATTTGATAGCACTATGTGATAAGTCGGGAGGACGAAAAAAACTTCTAGCCTCCGTAGAACTCGTTTTTTTTTTTTTTTTTTTTTTTTTTTTTTTTTAAAAAGCAGGAGACAAATCATGCACATCATTTGAGTAGAAAAAAAAGGTCATATCAAGTGGATGGCGGTTCCCAAATGTCCTTCGACCAAAAAGTTTAGTTTTACACCATCGGAGATCATAATCCGATCCGATGCAGCACTAAGTGGCTTGCTTAGCAACAAAATATCGAGAAGAACCATGACTCGTTGATTAGGCATTTCCTCCCGCCACATCACCTGGAATGGAAATCCTACCATCATATATGATGTAGCATGACACAAATAGTACATCCATGCCCTCATTTCTGCATGCAGGTTTCACCTGAAACAAGAACCTCCTTTGATAAATAAAATTATATATAAGTAAACTTACTTCAAGATAGTAGGAAGTAAATGTGCTAAGGCTGCAATGATAGAGTATTTGAGTATATCCTGCATGTCCAATATCACAGTTTGTAAGAGCGAAGGTTGTGGCATCGACGGTGTGTTGGTTGATGCATATAAAACATTATGGGAAAAGCTTGCTGCACCATGAAGTTAAAAACAGAAGAGACCCACTTTTGAAGATGAGAAATGCATGAAACATTTGAGCTGTTGTCTGATCAGAAGAAAAACATATAAAACAGGTGGAAAGGGACTTAATAATGGAAGCCATTGGCTCACACTTCTATAATTAACTTTGCAATAGAGAAGATGAACATAATAACTAGAATATTGCCAGCTAAAATGATATAGAAGGAAGTCTCGAGTGCTCTGTTGACGGACTTTTCCTTTAGCATAACCTGTGACGTATGAATTAGTATCATTTGAAATATATATGATAGGGTACAGAGCATGTCCAGTATAAGGGCTGAAAATATCGGTGTTAATGAGGGTTGTCCAGAGAGAACAAGTTACTATGTAGACCATCGTGTGACAATAATTATTGTGGTGCAATAAGTACTCGAGCTGATATCTAACCATGTCTGGCAAAAATAATTTGGAAGGCATCAGCAGTCAAAATTCAAGCTAACTACCGGTGTAGCCTGTCCTCTCTAGCGAACAAGATATCCTCCTGTAAGGCATGGTTAGCAGTCCAGTCAGCTGCTTGGTTATCCTCCTTGCAAATATGCTCAACTTAAAAATTAAGGCACAGATGGGACCACATTTTAATATCCCTGAGCCAAGGGGAGTTCTGAAACCTGGCAGCAGATATGTTAGATAACCAGAAAACAACAGTGGCTGGATCACCTTGCAATTGGATGTAGCTACGGGAAAGAAGAGAAGAGATGGTTAGGAGGGCAAGCCAAGGACCAATGAGTTCCACATGTGGGATAGCACCGTAAGGTAAGCTTTTGCCGCCCACAAATAACATGTCTCTATCGTGTTTACGAATGACGAATCCCGCTGCAGCAGAGTTAGCTTTAACCGTTCCATCAAAATTCAAACAAATTACTGTAAGGAGAGGAGGCACCCAAGAGATGAGGAAAGCTGCTGAAGAGTACCCCAGTTCCTTGACTGAGTAGCATTGAGAACAAAATAATCATATGGAATTTGAGTGAAGTTATCATGATAAAAGCATTTACACTGCCTAAGCAGGAGGTCATCAGGGGATCTTTGCTCATGCCTAAAGAGGCGCATGTTTCGAGAGTCCCAGATTTGAGCAGCTATATAGGCAGTTAGAGCCTTATATACTTTCACAAATTTGGTATCGGCTAAGTAATTTTATAGATCAGACAGAGAGCTAGGCTTGAAACTGGTGATCTCAGCTGTAAGACGGGTCCAATAATCCTCAGCAAAGGTACAAAGAATAATAGCATGTTAGCAGTCCTCAAGATAAGCAGAACCAAGGTCACTCATAGGGAATGATTGATGAAGAATACCACGAGAGTTGAGAAATTCTTTGCAAGAGAGCCTAGACCATTGCAACTTTCAACAGAAAAATTTAATTCTCATGGGCACTAGTAAGTTCCATATCCAAGAGAAGCTCATTGGAGCTGTAATAGAGGAAGGATTTTGACAAATGTGAAGAATATCCTTCATTTAAATTGAGGAGGAGCGAGTGAAATCCCAACCAAGTTGATCAAACCATTATCCTTGTGCAAGGAGCAAATTAGATACGAAGGTCATCATTTCAACATCAAAGACCCCAGATAGAAGTTCATAATTCCAATAGTTTCCTAATGCAATGAAGTCATTGGGCTTCAAAGTTCTATTAGCAATGGGCTGTAACGGTGAGGTTCGTGAGAGACCAAAATTGGGTTTATCAAACGAAACAAAAATCGGGAGGTCTGTTATTAAAATAGACGCGTATGGTGTTGCAGATGGGTCTATAATTTGTTGCTTTTCTGCACGGCAAGTAACGTGCTTATGGCATTGATTAACACTGAAATTTGATATTTGTTTAGGGTTGTAGTTAAAGCTAGGACTCGTTTGTAGGAAGAATTTTTTTATTAAAATATTTTTTAAAAAAATTAATTTATATATATATAAGTTTAAAAAAATAATTTTGATATATTTGATTAATCATAATAAAATAGCATATTACAAAATATTTTCTATTTAATTATTTTTTTAAAAAATATATAAATATATATTATATTTTTAATTTTTTTTTAAAAAAATCATCTGTTTATAATTTTGAGAGCATTTTTGAAGAAAAAAGACTCTAATTTTCCTCTGTAAAAAAATAAAAAATCTATGTCCTATGAAAGAAGAGAACTTTCTCGTTGCCCGTACTTTCTTCCCTTCTCAGTTGGTTCGTTCCCTCATCTTTCTGCGAACCAAATGAGTCCTCACGCTATTAAGAATAAAATGACAAGTTTGTCCTTAATTCCACCAAGTTCCTGACATGCTTGGGCACACCACCAATTTAATTAACAAGGTGCTAGTTTATGTGAAAATTGACAAGGCTAGGTTCCTGAAATGATGAAAAACATTTCAATCAACAACTTTTAATCTGGACCAAGGGAGAAAGATTTCAATAGTTCATTGTTTGCCCCTCATTTATTATTTAAATCCATATCCTGAGCTACTACCTTTATTTGGGGAAAAAAAGAAAAAAATAAAGAAATAAAAAACCTGCTAGCTTCGGCGACGCTGCTTTTTTTCAATAATAAGAACAATGGACAGCCACCAATGATACATCAAAAATGATTGACAAAGAACCTGCTCCCTTGAAAGGGGTGCAATTCTTTTTTTTTTTTTTTTTGGTACAGGAGGGCGGTCACACCAGTCTTGTGCAAGAGTAGTCCAAAAAATTAAGATACATAAAATCTCGTAAGACCAGCGGACAGTCGTCATCCTGTCTCTATATCCAATTTTCAGAGTGCTCTGCAATAAATACCGCAACCCAATCAGCTGCTATATTCACCTCTCAGTAGACATGTCGGACTTTGACTGCAACAACTTGTCGAAGAGAGATCCAGATATCCCGGATCAGTGGATGGCTCCCAAGATGCCTGGCACCTCTCTGAAATCAAGAGACGACAGTAGCAGAGTCATTCTCTAGGAAGATCCTCTCCGTGCGAAGTTGCTGTCTGACAAAGATGACACCGACCTAGGTAGCATGAAGCTCCATAGTTGGGATCGAAGGCTCAAAAAGGTGAGAGCCACCAGCCACCACCAGTCTTCCATCAGGGCTGCGGATGACAAAGCTAGCACCGCCCTTTTCATCCCTGACACTGTCATTAAAGTTAACCTTGACAAACCCTGTGGGTGGGAGCTCCCAAGAGATGGATAAAATTCTATGGATCGCTATCGAGGCAGCCAAGGAGCTCCAAAGATCGGGGATATCGAGGGATGAGGTGGCCGTATCCAGCTGATAGTACTCGTGAGTCAGACAGACAGCTCTCTCCAGAACCCGACGAGCAGGGGTCGCCTCACTATCAAAGACTAGACTATTCCTAGACAACCAAATCTGGTAAGCAATATAAGCCATACACCCACCTATAGCAGGCATCCTATCTATTACACTCTATCAAATCAGTTCAAGGAAGGGCACCAGCCATGGATCAGTATTCGTCTCCCATGAGTGATCATCTGCCTGTCTCCAAATGATCCTCGTCCTAGGGCAATGCAGGACAGCATGCTCTGTAGATTCATCCTCCACCCCATAGCTTGGGCACAGGGTCGGGACCTCCATGCCTCTATCCTTGAGAAGTGTATAGGTTGGAAGTCGATTCCAAGCAAGCTTCCAAAGAAAAATCCTCATCCTAGGATGAGCGGCAACTCTCCAAATTCAGGCAGCATCGATCCTCCTAAGAGTCATCGGTCTGTATATACTAGAAAGGTTCTTTAAGGGAACCTTCAAGCAACAAGACCATCCCCAAATCCTCACATCCTAAGTGGGGTGCACAGGAACCGGGATGGCCAGGATTCGCTTAGCAAGTGGGCCTCCAAAGAGTCGAGTGATCTCCTATGCTCTCCACCTGGATCTATTGGCAGTGATGAGGTCAGAGACCCTTATGTGGTCATCCATCTTGTTACTGACAAGAGTCGGCCATCAAGATAGAGGAATACTCGAAATCCAAGCATCCTGGAGCACCTTCACCGAGCGGCCATTGCCAATCAGACATCTGATTTGATCTATAACATCAAGCCCCCGGGCATAAATCTTCCTCCAGATGAAAGAGCAACCATGGGCAGCCTAAATAGAGGTACTGTGGCTCCACTCACCATAGCGGGCTCTCGTCACCTTATTCCAAAAATAGTTTGGTTGGGTCAAGAATCTGGCCGCATGTCTGGCAATTAAAGTCTCCCTCCTCGTTAGTAGGGAGTGGATCTTCAGACCACCATGACGCAAAGATTGGCACACTACCTCCCAGGAGAGCAGATGGACCCAGTGCCAATCAGGCCAGAACCCCATAAGAAGTTTTGAAACTACTGTTCCATTTGTTTGATACAATCAACCGGCACAATCATATTGGTTAAGAGGTAAACCAGAGTAGAGGTTGGTACTGATCTCACCAAAGTTGAACTGCCCATGAAGGAGAGGGCATTGGCCCGCCAGTCCTGAAGATACTCTTGGATTCGCTGCTCCAAAGATCGACACTCAGCCCGCCACAACCGATGGTCAGTGATCGGAACACCGAGGTAGGTCAACATTCCAGACTGCTCCTGAATTCCCAAAATCTCCCTGATTGCCAATTTGACCTGGGGCTTCATCTTCAGACTGAAGGTGATTGCAGACTTCTAAATATTGACCCACTGCCCCGATTACCGACAGTAGGCCCTAACAATAGAGGCAAAGCGCTTTGCATTTTGGGTCAAAGCACGCTCAATAAGGAGGCAGTCATCTGCATAGAGAAGATGCGACAGAGGCAAGGCACCCGGGATAGGCCAATACGACTCCAAAACCTGCCCGTGAATCATAACTCTCAGCACCCTAGATAGGGCATCAATACATAAAATGAATAGGTAAGGAGAGAGAGGACAACCTGAGCGAAGGCCAACAGAGGAAGGAAAGAACTTCGTCGGGGTGCCATTGATGAGGATGGCAAAGCTCGAGCCCTCAACGTAGCCTAAGGTCCAATCAATTTAGCCCTCCCCAAAGCCCAGCTCCTGAAGTGTCCGTCGAAGAAAGGCCTAACTCAT
Source organism: Cocos nucifera (assembly GCA_006176705.1). Classification (NCBI taxonomy): domain Eukaryota; kingdom Viridiplantae; phylum Streptophyta; class Magnoliopsida; order Arecales; family Arecaceae; genus Cocos; species Cocos nucifera. The sequence continues at coordinate 1,610,756 of QRFJ01000104.1, read as the reverse complement.
TCGATTATAGGTACACTCCATATTCAGCTTGATCGCCATGAGGCTTCGACGGCAGGGAGCTCTCTAGAGGTCATGCATGAACTCTTGAACAAGCATGATGTTGTCAATAATAGTCCGACCTCTGACAAAGGTGCCCGACTCAGGACTGATTAGATGAGGCATCAACAGCTTCAGCCGTCCAACCAGTATCCTTGCACACACCTTGTAGAGGGTATAGTATAGAGGCTGATAGGTCTAAAGTGCTCAGGGATCAAGGCATCGGGCCACTTCGAAATTAAGGTAATAAGGGTTCGCTTTCATGCCGCTGGAACACCCCTGGATTTGAAGGCCACCTGCACCACCTCCACAACCTCCTTCCGGATGATCGACCAGTACCAACGAAAGAAGAACGGAGGAAAGCCATCAGATTCTGGGGCTTTATCCTCTCTAAGAGACCAAAGGGCTCTATGCACCTCCTCAGAAGACACCAGGCTAGACAAAGCCTCGTTCTCTGAAGCAGATATATAGACCATCGGCTAGGCACCCGAGATGGAAAAGTCTTTACCTAGTGACCTCGACCATCGATCCCTAAAGAAATGGAGGATCTCCGCACGGACCCCTCCACTATCATCCACGATAGTGCCATCACTCCTCCGAATCTATCTGATATAGTTAGCAGACCTTCGAATTATGGTGGATTGATAGAAGAGTCTGGTATTCCAATCTTCCTCCTGAATCCACTGAATTCTGGACTTTTGCATTCATAAGATCTCTTGCTGTCTCAGAAGAGAATGATGCTCGAAAAGCTTACCATACAGCACCCCCAACTCAGGTTCAAGCAAGCTACCCTCCTGGTCCTCCTTCAGCTGCAACTCCATAATATCTTCCTCAACCTGCTCAATCCGATGAAAAATGTTGCCCACCTCCATGCGGTTCCATCTAAGGAGCCTGCGTCTGACCAACTCCAGTCAGCAGGTTACCCTATACCTCGCATCCCCATGGATCGACTTCCTTCAAACCTCCTGAACCAAGTCCTAGGATCTCAGATAGCAGATCCAAAACTTCTCAAACTGGAAGGGACCCCTGGGTTGGTGAGGGCCGTCCGTCGAGATAAGAATCGGGCAGTGGTCCGAGGCGATCCTCGGAAGGAGCTATACGGAATACCTCGGATAGTACCGGATCTAATCGACAGAAGCAAGTGCTCGATCAATCCTCTCCTAGATCCTAGCGGACCCAAGCCAGTTGTTACACCAGATGAACCTCGGGCCAGTGAATCCAAGATCAATCAATCCAGTGCTGCTGATGAACTTCCTGAACTCTCTGGACCCCACGTAGTCCCTCTGCTGCCTACCACCTTGCTTCTCATGGGGGCTGATGATGCAGTTGAAGTCTCCAGCCACTAGAGAAGGCAAATCCTGCAATAGGTGTCTAGAGATCTCTGCCCAAAGCGCCCTCCGATCCCTATGCTCAGTGCTCGCATAGACACCAGAAAGAAGCCAGGGCTGCCCAGACTGGTCCATGATGACAAGAATCACCTACTACTCACATCTATGGAAAGCATCAACTCTAATCGAGCCTTGTCGCCACATCACCAGGATGCCTCCTGACAGACTCTGAGACTCCACAGCATAGGAGCTCCAGGCTCTAGGGATCCTCTATCTAGCTCGGGCCAATCCAATCCCAGAGAGGCGAGTCTCGCTCGGCACACAAATATCTGGACCATACTGCTGCATCAAGCTACCGAAGGTCGACCTGAAAGAGGGCTTTCCTGCTCTCCAACAGTTCCATAGCAGGATCTTCATGGAGAAGACTTACCAGGAGGGGGGCTTGCACACATACCCCCCTCGCCTTGCGAGTCCACCTCAACCTCGTCTTCCATCGACTCCACTAACTCGACAGTCATCCCTGCACCATGGATAACTTGCCTGAGTCTGACCACTGCCACCTCATAAGTGAGACCCTGGTCGACGACTGATGCCTCCGTATGCTCCAATCCCTCAGTCATCGAGCCATCGGGTTGGAGATCCTCCATCCCAAGCTCGAACCTCCGCTCCGACACCCCTGCCTCCACTGGGACGATGGACTCCCGAGTCACACTGTGACACTCCTGTGGAACAGCCTCCGCCTCCATCAGGATCTTGGCGGCAAAGATAAAGACACCAGAGCCCTGGAAGCCCCCTGACACCTCCAGATCCATAGCCGATTGGGCCATAACCTTTCTTTTACCTTTGTTTTTTCTGTTTTCCACCTTTTGTGGGCCCCTCCATACTCAAATTGAGGTTGTTGGGCTGCACCGAGACCCAGCCTGCATCAAATTCAGGCGGTTGGGCGCGCTTGGGCTGGCTCGCCCCCCCGCTCCCGGCTCACCATGCCCGCCCGGCCCGCTACTGGCTGGGCTGGCCCAGCTGCCGCAGCGCCCCACGTGGGCGCACGCCCATCCCCCGCTAGTGGACCGAAGGGGTTCGGGCCCAGCGCTTGCCCCCCGCCTTCAGCACAATGCACCACTCCCCCCGATGCTCTCCGCCGTGCAATCTTCGCCGGCTGGACCCGGCCATCAACCCTAGGCGTCGCGTTCGCCCGGTCAGAGAGAGGCCCCCCTCATCCCTGCCCGGGTTGACTCATCGTCGACTCGGGCTGGGATAACCCGACCGTCCTCCTTCCGTCCGCCGCAGCGTCCTGCCTCAGCTCCTGCTGGCGAACGGCAGGCCCAAGGGGGGCCCACCGCCCTTAGGTCACCCTTCGCCTCCTCCGGCCGGAGGAGATTGTCCAGATCCAACCCCGCCGCCACAATGCCAACCCCCGGCCGACATTGTTCCTCAGACAGGTGGAAACGCCCGCATCGGAGACAAACTCCGTCAAGGCATTCGAAGACAAAGTGTTGCCGAAAGGTACCGGCGGGCCCCTTCACCAAAACCCTCGGCCGCAATGGGCGATCGAGATCAATTTTAAGGCACACCCAGGCAAACCCCAACCGCCGGAGGTCCGCTGTGCACTCATCTAAGGACACCAGTTTGCCGGCGAGTCGAACTATCTCCCGGATAGCTTCCACATCCCAGAACTCCACCGGAAGCCTTCCGAGGGAGGCGCACCCAAACCAACGCCGTTGAGATCACGTCTTCCGTCGGGAAAAAACCCGGCCTCCACGGTTCAAGGGCAAGCACCTGCCCCGCCACCGTCCACGGCCGCCGGAGCACCAGATCTCGCTCCGCAGCCTCCCCAAACCGGAAGAGGAGAAGGCCCCTCTCCAGTCCGTACGCCGTGATGTCGCCTTTAATGGCTTCCCGGAGTCGGAACTCCCTGACCGCCATCTCCATCTCCGGGGACACCCGATGACCCAAACTTCTTCCAACCAGCGCCGTCGCCTCCCAGCGTGCCGAACGCTCCCGAAGGGCCGCCGCTGGGGCCTCCACCACCTGCAGGAACCACTGGGTAAGCTCCATCACCACCTCTGCTGATGGATCCGGTGAAACCCCCACAGTCCTCCCAGTAAAGCATCTTTTCAACTGCTCTCCGACCGATCTCCGCCCATCGACGCATTCGGACAGTCCCGCGACTCCACCATCAGCCACCGCTTGAGCAGCTCCGGTAACAAACCAAAACGCCGGCAATCACATCCCAAATAATGACAACACAAATCTTAAAGCATGCCAAAGGGAACGTTCACCGGTAACAAACCTCTATATCGGAAAACCCCCTCCCATCCTTGCGATACCCGTGTTTGCTCCTGTCCATTAAATTGTGAAATGCTGTCACCTCTTTATTGCCAGCAGAGTCCCACCTTTTTATCAGGCAAGCTCATTTTTAACCCACGTTGGCATCCTTTTGTCATCATCGAAAAGGGGCATGACACTCTTAAATGCATTGTAAAAACAAAACAATGCAAAAGTTTTACTGATCATTTATTCCATTCAGAACAAGGTACACATATCAACACTGTTCAACCAAATAAATAAAACTTGAATTTTTCTCCTGTTATCCGCCACATGAAAAATGGAAGGTTCTGATCATCTTTCAGATCTCAAGGTATTTCGCAGCAGTTTGGACATCTTTGTCTCCTCTGCCGCTGCAGTTCACTACCACCTTTGTGCCGTTGGGTAGCGTTGGGCAGAGCTTTTCCAAATAGGCCAATGCATGCGAAGTCTCAAGGGCTGGGATGATGCCCTCCAACTGAGATAGACGCTTAAAAGCTGCGGACGATGAATCACCATGAAGAAGGAATTTAAGAAAAATAACATATAATATGATTTTATGGTAATAATAATTCTTACTCCTTTGACAGTAAAGAGCCTGTTATATTCTCATTCTCCAAGAAAAAGAGGGTTAGATAAGCATCCCAAAAGCAGTAGAAAAGGGAGGAAAGGAAGTTGACAGAGAGAGAGAGAGAGGCATTGTTTATAATAGATGACCATTTGAGACTATCATATTTGATGAAAATTTTGAGATATTAAAAATTGTTTGGGAAAAGATGCGGTGATCATGAATTATATATGGATGCAGGCTTCACAATGTTTTCTTGCAATAGATGCTCCACCATACATGGAAGGTGACAATACCCAAGTTAGTTTTCAGTCATAAATGCACAAAGTTGAGAGGATCTAACAATTATTTACTAAATAAACTAAATGTAGTTGACCATATTATATAGCTAGGCATTCTTCTTCAATGAGTGACATGAGCTTTATCCCCATAACGTATTTCTTCAAAGAGTGAGATGGGCTCTAAGAACACCACGATATTTCTTTCCTTCTTTCTTCCTTTGTCAAATACTAATGACTACAATAGTATAATTAAGGAATACCATCACTATTGCACCTTTACTGGAACAATATTTAGGTTCTACAACTACATATACTATGAGCATCTGCTTCCTGCTGCGTAATTAAAATTTTCTGCTATGATTATTTAGAAGTTAATAAACTAAGGTTATTATACAAAATGTCAATGGTCTTGTTGTTGCTTAACATTTAAAGTATACTTATTTTTTTACAAAGTTTTTGCTTTTATTTCCCAATAAACTTAATTCATATCCTAGTCTTCAAAGAGAAAACATGGTCCAAGAAATGTTGTCTATTTTCTTTATTTGAATATATAATGTCAATCTTCATCCACCCACTAAAACCCATGCATTCTCAGAACCTTGAATATAAGCTTACAATCTCAAACACTTTTTCTACAACCTCATCTGAAACATACAAACCTGCAAGTTCCTTGTTAGTGACAACTTTTGTATCTTGTGATTGCAGAGTTATATTTGCAAAGCAAAATGGCAGTTACATAATCAGATGTTCAAAAACATTTATTCCTTGAAAGATCTACTAAAACTGAGAGATGCTAAGATGTAGTTCAGATGCACCATCAAAAAATACTCACAAAGCGACAAGTGAAACATTTAAATACAGCAGAGAGTAAAATTGGCATTTCTCCTTATAATAAGTATATCATCTAGCATAAGAGCAACATAAGAATCACAAATAAATATCCACAAGATTCATAACTTCTACTACCTTCCAAAGCCTCCTGATCGGTGACACTATAGTATTCCGCACGTCCAATATCCTTCAAATAGCTGTGCTCTGGTCCAACACCAGGGTAGTCCAAGCTAACATATGAAACAGGAAATAATTCAGAGTTAACCTAGAGATGGCAGATCAATATATCACAAAAAACCATCTGAAAATCAATTATTAGAATCATGATACTAACCCAGCACTTATGGAATGAGGCTCGATTATTTGTCCATCATCATCTTGCAATAAATAACTCATGGCACCATGCAGAACCCCAACCTCTCCTTTTGTTAAGGTTGCAGCATGCTTACCACTGTCTAATCCATAACCAGCTGCCTCTACACCAATTAACCTTACGTCGGCATCATCAACAAACTCATGAAAGAGTCCCATCGCATTTGAACCCCCACCAACACAGGCAACAAGAACATTTGGCTTTCCACCCCACTTTTCCATTGCCTGTTTTCTCGTCTCTCTGCCAATCACTGCATGAAATTCTCTAACCATCATTGGATATGGATGTGGCCCTGCAACGGAGCCCAAAATGTAATGTGTTGACTCAACATTAGTAACCCAATCTCGAATGGCCTCAGATGTGGCATCCTTCAGTGTCGCAGTCCCAGAATGGACAGCTCTTACCTGCATAGAGGCAATAGTTAGCGTAGTTATAAAATGCACAGAGTGCAATATGTAAAAAGGTAGTAAACAGAAAAGTCAAACAACACTTCTTGTTTTAATAAGTTCCATGTCGTGTCCTTCCCAAAAAACAGCACATTTCTATACATATTATGACAGAGTTGGCAACAAAAGGATGAAACAGAATAATAGATCAGAATGACTCCAGAATCCAGATGACCAAGAAAAAGAAATTTCTATCACATTCAAACACACATTGATCTGAGAGACCGAAGAGTTGTTTCTTATATCAAGTGTTAAATAGTCCCTTGTGTTAGTTAAATGTTTGAAAAGATAAGTATATAAAGGAAAGGTGTACAAAACAAAAAAAAGGTTCAATGGAAGGTTGATGTATAAGTCCTAAAGCCATGAAACATGGTCCAACATGGAGCATCTCCAAATTCAAATATACTGCTTTGGAGATGAAAAAAATGAGGAAAGAAAGCCCTTATGGAACACACAGCAAAATGCATATGCATGGTGATGAAAGAAATATATCAATTACGGCCTGCTATACATAACATACTAGAACATAGGTAGATCTTAATGAAAAACAGATTTCTTGAAGTAATCATTCACACAGTTCAAGATGAATGCTTCCTACAAACCTGGGCCCCGAGAAGCCTCATTCTGAAAACATTGAGCGCCTGCCTCTCCATATCTTGGGCACCCATGTAGACTACGCATTCCAAACCGAATCTAGCACATACGGTAGCAGTGGCAACTCCATGCTGACCAGCTCCCGTCTCAGCTATGATGCGTTTCTTTCCCAAACGCTTAGCAAGTAGTGCTTGTGCAACAGCATTGTTAATCTTGTGGGCGCCAGTGTGGTTAAGATCTTCCCTTTTCAAGTAAATCTGTGGGCCCTCTCCATTAGAGCGTCTGTAGTGATCTGTAAGCCTTTCCGCAAAGTACAGTGGACTCTCACGACCAACATAATCTCTAAGAATCCCATCCAGTTCTTTCTAAAAGAGAAGAATCCAAAGCAGATATTCAGAAGAATGCATAAAACTTAGCAAATCAACCATTCCTTAGCTAAGCCGGGGGGGATACACAAGAGTCAAGCATATATAAAATTTAGCAAGTCAACCATTCATTGGCTAGGGATAAGAGTTTACAGAGAAAGAACGTATAGAAGTCAACCTACCATGGTATCACCAATTAAACTGTATCTCTCAATCAACATACCAGAAAAGAACTAAGAAGAAAAAGGATACATGTATTTAACAACTGACTCATCAGAATTTCCGAAAGTGTGACTTTTTAATCAATATGCAAACATGGATGAGCATGGAAAACAAATTCTAATATATATTCCACAAATAGAAGGAAAGACACAGTTTAGGTGATTTAATGAAACTAGGCACCACAAAGAAAAACATATTCACTAATAGCATGTTTCAGAAGTGAAAGAAGCTACTGAATCCTACTGGATTTCCAGAACCTGAGGATAAAAAATTCATGTGGTCCTGTTTGATTCTTTGTATCACCAAACCTGGGGTTAAAAGACTTGGAGGAAAACCCAATCCACTTGATTAAGAAGAATTCCCTTGGGAACTTTAATTTAAGGCTGCAAGTGTTGAGCTCATTTCTCCGCTTTTCCTTTCATCTCATCTCTAGAACATTCTTCATCCGCACTGGCTTTGCCTCACACCACCTTCAACCACTAATCCTCCACCTCTTTCTCTACCACAATGACAGCCACCTGACCACCACCTTCCACCACTCGCACCTCCTCCTCTACTTATCTCTTTCACTCTCCTGCTTCTGGTGCCATCCACCACCATCCAACCTCTGTCTTCTCCTTCCCCTTATCCACCTCTTATCATAGCCAGGCCACCAACCATCACCAATACCATCCAAGCTCCTCTTCCATGTCCCCTTTACAATCTCCCACCATGACTATCACCTTCTCCTTGGCCCTTCCCACCATTGTTTTTTTTGAACAGTGAATATTTGATTAAATCTCTAAATCATAAGTTTACTCTTATACGACATAATTTAATTATTGTATAACTTAATCTCCTTTCATTGGTTTTTATTTAATTCATTGCATTTCAGCATTTCTCCATACAAAATGACTATTGCATGACAGATCTTAGTTCTCAGGTTTTTCTTCCTTCTTTCGTCCAGACATAGAACTGGATTTAAAACCTATGTGGCTTTTCATACATGGGATATCAGGTCTCTTCCCATATGGGATGAAAACCTGAATCCCCTGACTTTTTAATCCTATTCTTCACCGTAAGAATCCCAACCACCAAACCGGCCCTAATGGGAATTATCCGTATCCTCATACATCTGGATGGCATAAAAAATAAACTAACATCACCGAAAAAAAACTACTTAGAAATGTTCAAGATGAACAAGCAAAAAGATCGAGCGAATCAAAACCAAAGCTTTCACCACTCTATCAAATATTCAATCATAAATTTTATGAAAACACAAAATTCAACTCAAAAAAAAAAAGAAAACACACACAGAGAGAGATGACCTGAAAATCCGCGTCGTCAGAGAGCGTCCGGAATGCGGACTCTAGCTCGGTAAGCGCGTACATTAGAGTCTCCGGGACGTACTTCCCCCCGAACCGCCCGAACCGACCAAAGGAGTCGGGCCTCTGGGCCACCGTCCGCCCTCCGTTCTCCGCCGCCACCACGGCGGCGGGCTCCCGGGTTAGGGTACAGGACACGGGAGCCGGCGGCGGCATCGCTGAGGTGATCGACCGGGACTTCTGGGGCTTTAGGGGGATCCGGACGCCGATGGAGGAGGAACAGGGCTTGGGGAGGGAAGAGGCGAAGGGACGGCTAGGGTTTCTGAGCGCGGAGCCATTAGCGGCCATGGGGTTTTGCCGGCTTGTTCGCGGGTTCGATAAAATCTCCATCTTTGGACGGGCGTGTTTCTATTTTTGTTTTTTCAGCGTACGCCATTTTTTCGTTCTATTTTTGTTTTTTCAGCGTACAGCATTTTTTTCAGCTAACGAATGGAATGAGTCAAGACCAAAGCTTTGACTACGCAATCAAATATTTAATTATAAGTTTTATGAAAACACATGATCCAACCTAAAAGGGGGAATCTGAAAATCCGCATCATTGGACAGGGATCGAAATACAGACTCGAGCTCGTGAGGATGTACGTCCCCCATACTGTCTCCAGCCTTTGGGCCACCCGGCTACCCTCCACCGTCTCCAAGTTAGCACGTCGGACATGAGTGTTGGGCAGTGACGTCACCAATGGAGATGGTAGTGGTATAATATAATCTATATATATTCATTTTCATAAAAATTTAAAATTTTAATTAATATTAATATTTATATTTATATTTATTAAAAAAATATAGATATTATTGAGAGTATTTTTGCATCGATAAAAAAACGTAGGATCAGAAGAGCTTTAATGACTGCATTACTCATCGTGCATATGCTTACAAAATTACTTTGGGTCATCGGCTCTGACAGGCTACGTTAATTTCCCCTATCCCTCTATCCCATCCTTCCATGGGCATCACAACAGAATAAAAAAAACAAAAAGGTAGGAGAGAGAGAAAAGATGGTGTTGGGAACATGGAGAGAATGTACTCACGTTCGGTTTCTGCCCGTAGGTACCCGTGCTCCATGCACTCTTTCGACCTTCGTCTCGGCTTGCGACCCCCTCGACAGTCTTAGCTCTTACATCGATTGCTGACTAATCCTCGGTTAACAGATCCTCCCCGGCCAACAGGCCTTTCCTAGCTAGAAAAAGCCTTAGCTCTAGTATCTTTTCTGAAGATTTTTAGTCGATCCTTACTTCTAATCGGCCTCGGAGCTATTCACTAATACAAATTACTTTGGGGGGATCGACCCTCGCACGGCCCCATCAGGCCATGTCACCCCATGTAAGATCAGGCCGCTTCGGTATCCAATTCGGACCAGTGGACCTCAAACTTCGATCCTCGACTAATAGGTCCTCGGCCAGCATCGGCCTCCACTCCCAATCTCGAGCGTTGATTTCTTTAGAAGCCTCATCATGGCCCTATCACATTATTCCATTAATAAACGAACGTAATCATACATAAAGCGAGTTATCCACGCTCTCTAGCCGCTACTTGTCAGCTCATACCATTAATAGAAAAGGTTCTCACATCCTATGAAGTGGCTACTCGTCAAACTCAAGAAAGCCTAAAGACTATGCATGGATTTTGAGGATATTTAATGAGAGGTAAAAGATCTCTGACATCCTCATATTTTCTTATGGCTCTAACCTCCCTCCTAAAAATAGATAAAAAGGAGATCCCCAAGGTATGCTATCCTCCTCTCTCGAACGCTTCTATTGGCCGAATGACTGACTTGAGCGTTGGAGGATCCCCGTCGGAGCCACCTCCAATGAAAACTTTTCTTGCAGATTCTGCTTTCGACAATCTGACGCTCCACCAACTCTAACTGCTCCGACGTTCGACAAAAATTCATATCAACAGAATGGCACTAGAGGAAGGGTCATGAACCTATTTTTAGGAAAAGACTACGTTGTTCGAGACATACTGTCCAGTGGAGGTTCAGTCGGACATCATGCTCCGTGCTAATTATTGGAGGCATCTCCACTGCTTTTTCTACCAGCTACGTCATTCGAGACATGCCATCAGGTGGAGGCTCCAACCAAAAATCATGTTATATGCTAACTGCTAAAGACATCTCCACCGCTCTCTCTATCGGCTTCCAAAAGCAACCAGCACCAACTCAATAATACTCTTGCCATCCAGATGCGGGTGCTGGCTGTGGCGGTTCACACCATCCAGCGATCAAAAAGAGAGAGAGGAAGAAAGGCCTCCTACGCACCCAGCTTTGGCCCTGGCCAAAGCCATCCATATGCAACCACCCATGCTTTGTGCGGGAAAAGGTGCCACATCATTTTCTTATTTTCGGTTTGTGTATGTTACAGGAATCACCGCCGACCACTTGTGCCTAGCATTCTCCCTCCCCTCTTATTCTCTGTCACAAGTGACAGATGGAAAAGAGGGAGGGAAAAGAAGAAAAGAGGGAGAGGTAGCGGCCATGGGCCTCCGCCCATGCGTCTCTTGCGCCCTCGACCTACATTGAAAATAGATCGGCAATCTTCGACCTCCCCGCATGCTTTGCCCCCAATCGAGCCTTCGTTGGTCTCTCTGCACATCCCGCTTCTGGCCAAGACCCCATCAACCCTTGCACAACAATTCTCGAATGCACATCATCGTCGCTTGAGTTTGGCACGCTTGTTAACTTTTCTTCTCTCTTGTCCTATCTGTCACATATGTCAGATAAAAAAATAGAAGTATGTATATGTAAACAAATAAAAAAAAAAGAGAGAGAGGAAAAAGATGATGTGTCTGACATGAAGTGATATGAGGGACTATTGTAAGGGGTGATTTGGTCCTTTTGACATACTTTTCTCTTCCCCCCACTCCTTTCTCTTTTTTTGCTCGTCTCTTTTGTTTTAGATAAAAATGAGGCCAGGTCCATGCACCTCTTTCCCATCTTCCTTGCGCGTCCGTGCGCTCGACTGGCACCCAGGCCTGCCACCTAGCAAAGAAGAAATCAAGACCAAGAAGAGCAGGAACTTAAGGCCAAGCTCAAGGTTGAGAAGAGCAGGAACTCAAAGCTGAGAAAGCTAATCTGAAGAGATCGACCAGAAGGAAGCTGACCTCCGAAGATCGATCAAGGAAGTCTTCACGAAGGAAGAAAATTCCCGCACGTATCATCAGTAATGTTTTTTTAAAAACATTCTTCAATAAGAAACTTTTATTTCAAGCATACGGATCTTGTCTATTCATTAATCTACAGGAAAAGTAGGAGAGGCCGAATGGCCCATATGTGTCCCAGGGGAGAGGTCGGTTGGCCTTTATGTGCCCCTCGATAATGAAGATAGGGAGAGGCCATATGCCCATTTGTGCCCCAACCCTGTGAGGACCTCCAGATCCTTGAGGCTACTACGGACCAGACCATGTGGGGACCTCCGAATCCCCGAGGCCACAGTGGACGAGAACCTGTGGGGACCTTCGGAACCCTGATGCCCTTTAGGCAGAAAAGATCCTTTTCCACCTCACCTTTTCCCAAGGATACAGCATCGATCCCCACCTTAGCTGTCAGCTTTCGACTTTGACAACTGCTCTAAACTTTGACAAACAACCTCGGCTCGGATGATTGATGCTTACCTCAGCCAAGCCTTAGCTATCGACCCAAAAGTGACATTCGAATGTCGGACACCAACCTAAGGGAGGCCACACCTCGAGCTTCATCTTCAAGGGTCCTTAGCCGATCCTTACTCCTAATCGGCCTTAAAGCCATTCATTATTATAACCCATCTCTCATGAGATCAGCTCTCACATGGTTCCATCAAGCCATGCAGCTCCATGTGGCCCCAAGCCACTTCGGCATTCGATCCAAACCAGCGGACCTCGAACTTCGATCCTTAACTCTGACTCTCGCATCTGCACTAAGCTCGCCGCCCGCAGGCACATGGCTTGCCCAAGGCCTATCTCTCCCGACTTGTGGTTCGGCTGCTACTCTTGGTGTTATTCTTCCGAACCTCCCATACAACTAACAAGCCAAGCCATGAAAGTCATAATGACTCTGAGGGGCTTTTTAACAATCCTTATGTGCCCCAATGAGGAAGGTCCCTGATGACTAAGGAGCAGGGGCTAATCGACGAGGATCCCCAAAGTCCATCGATATTCATCCAGGCCGAAGATTGAAATGGGGACTAACCAGCGAGGACCCTCAAAGCCCATCGATATTTATCAGGGCCATTCGTCAATTTTCAACTGAGCTAAAGATTGGAGTGGGGCTAACCGACGAGGATCCCGAAGCTCGTCAATATTCATTCGGACCACCCGTTGATTTTTATTTAGAACAAAGATTTGAGCAGGGACTAATCGATAAGGACCCTTGAAGCTCATCGATTTTCATCCAGGCTGCCCATTGATTTTCATTTGAGCCGCCCATCAATTTTCATCTGGACTGAAGATTTGAGCAGGGGCTACCCGACAAGGACCCCCGAAGCCCATCGATTTTCATCCGAGCCACCCATCAAGTTTTCTCAAAGCTTGTTGATATTCATCCAGGTCGAAGATTTAAGCAGGGGCTAATCGATGAGGACTTCTGAAGCCCATCAATATTCATCTAGGCAGCTCATCGATATTCATCTGGATCGAAGATTTGAGCGAAGGCTAACTGACGAGGACCCCTGAAGTCGACTTTCATCTGGGCCACCCGTTGATTTTTATTTGGGTTGAAGATTGGAGCGAGGGCTAACCGATGAGGACCTCCAAAGCCCATCGATATTCATCCAGGCTAAAGATTTGAGTAGGGGCTAACCAACAAGGACCCCCAAAGCCCATCAATTTTCATCCAAGCCGCCCATCGATTTTCATCCAATTCGAAGATTGGAGCATGGGCTAGCTGACGAGGGCCCCCGAAGCCCGTCGATATTCATCCAAACCACCCATCGATTTTTATCAGGATCGAAGATCCTCGGTGTATAAAGAAAATCCTCGACGAGATCTGAGGTCACCATGATAAGATCCACGGCATAAGAAAATCCTCGACAAGATTCAAGGTTGCTGCAACAAGATCCTCTGATCAATCCATCGAGAAAGCCTCTAATCGACTTTAAAAATTGACGGTCCTTGATCAGCATGATGCATGCTATGATTTGCTATCTAACATATTTGGCGCATGCAATAACTTCACTCAAAATGAGGAAGAAAAAAGAAAAACGAGAGAAAGAAAAAGTGACAGAAAAGGAAAAAAGGAAGATTCTTACATGCTCAGCTTCAGATGATATTGAGGTCGATCTCACATGCATCTGACCATGCACAGGACTTGAGCTCCCAACGGCCCCAGTAAGGAATGGCCTATTGGTCCTGACATAAAATGACCTTTGATCAGCAAAAATTTTAAAGCAGACCCGAGATCAAAGCTAGAGTAGGCTACTTCTCATGAGGGAGAAAGAGCTTGGGATGCCTATTTCCTCTGATGCCTGTATCCTACTCATGTCAGGAGGACACTGATGTGCAACATACAGTGTTTCCTATGAATCCCCGCAATACGCCCTCCTTGGCTTCGAGACTGCTCAAAAATTTTTGCATGCTTTATTTGGAACAGCACCTGGGCTGTTCACGTATGATCCCATGAGCACTCGTTCACAGGCCCATGAATTGGCAGGTCTTAAAGCCCCTCTGGCCATGTCCCATCATCCAGCGAGCCATCTAACACAACAAAGGGAAAAGACAAGAAAAAATAAAGAAGAGAGGACTTGGTGAGAAGGAGCACCTGCTGTCGCATATCCCTCCCATGCGCGTGCCTCCGTTGGCGCCAGGACCAATAGCCCCAGATAGCCTCCAACTTCCAACTGACCCTCTGCGCGTGCACACACCTCCATCGATGCCTGGACCGCCAACAAGGGAGGCCCCTAGCTCTTCCACATGCCTTCACCGGTGCTTGGGCCAACTTCGGTAACCCATGCGACCCTGCATGTGGCTCCAATGCCAAGTGTTAGATATATGTGCCCTAGAAGCCAAAATTGGTTGACACTTGTAATACACTTCTAAAGATAAAATTATAATTTTGACTATAAATAATAAAATAGATTATTTTCTATCACATATGTATATTTAGTGTCTGTGATACATCCTTGAGTTAATGGTAATGATAATTCTTATTTTCAAGAGTTGAAAATTTAAGATAAGAATTTTTATTATTAACTCATAAAATGCTCCTGACCATAGGATCATCATTAGAATGGTGATTGATCCGAAAGGTTAGTGTACAATCGCTTCTTTATAGTAGATGAATCTTGAGTCTATAGTGTAGAGACACCGGAGCGAGAGTATAGGTACTCGTTAGAGAACGAGGGCACCGCGCGTGATCATCTTGAGTAGTCATAAGAAAGTCTATCTTCTCATCGATGACTGATTTGAAGCTGTAGTGGTGTATCTGATTCTTTGATCTGAGATGCATCGACAGTTCACCTTGAGGATGTTATAGTTTGACTACATCATGACTCGATCTCCTAACCATTTAGAATCATGAGATGTATGTTGGTTATAGCATGTTCATTGTAGGAATTGGATTGCACCAAGATGGAATATATCTACCTCGGTAGATGAGGAGCAGCCCTATTATGATCATGAGAATCAAGTCCATAAGCCCATGGCCATGGCAAAGAGTGAAATAATAGAAAGAGTTTCTATTAAGATTTTTACATCGGACTTGAATCAAATGATTGAATCATATGATAGAAATTAGGATTTGACGAGTTCATCTTAACCCTAATCTGATCGAGGCTTAAGATAGAAGAACTTAATCACACAAGTAGCTGAACTGAGAGGTTCTTTTTTAGTTTTGATGGATTGCCACCATATACTGCTAGGTATCATTGGTAGATTTTGAGAGCAATTAGAATGATTTAGATGATCGATCATTCCAATTATCTGAATCAGAAGAGTTCTGATCCATCGAAAGAAGTTTTGATGATATCGATTGTTGATGCAGAAACTGATCATCGTCAAAATTTGCTGGAGTGGAGGTCTATGAGGTCGTCGTCGAAGATCTACAAAACAAAATTTCGTTCGGAGTCGGTGGGGAGTGGCTCCGACAGGACCCTCCGACAATCAAGTCAACTCTGGCCAATAGGAATGGAGTGCTCGAAAATGAGTTCCGTAGAGCTTAGAAAAGAAGAGGAGAGCTTAGAGCTTAGAGATTAGAGTTAGCATATCTGGAGGATCCTTTATAGGCAGAGCTTAATTAATGGCGGCGGCCATACCATCTGGTAGCGAGCCGTTGGAATCACATGGAGTTTTGTATGGAGAGAAAGACGTCGTCAAGTGGATAGTGATAGCCATACTGATAGGTCATGGGCCGTATGTGACTGATTACGGAGAGAGTGGTATCGCCAGTAGTGGCGGTCATATCGTCCGATCTTATCACATGTTACAGACTGATGGCGACAGTTCGTCCAGAAGAATTTGGACTTGTAGGAGAGTTCGATCGAAGAAAAAGCTCGGGAGGAGCTCGACCGCAGAGTAGTTCGGCCGACTAAAGGAGATGTCTGGGAGAAGTCCGATTCCTAAAGAAATTCGATCGAAGAAGATGTCTGGAGGAAGTTCGGCTCTTGTAGGCATCTGACTAAAAGGGCACGGAGAGAGTTTGTCACTCGTGGGAGTCCGACTGAAGCTCGTTGCTGAGGGATTCGACTAAGGCCCGATCGCTGGGAGTCCAAAAAGCTCGGCCGCTAAGCAGTTCGATCGACTGAATGGGTTCAAAGGAGCTCGACCGTTGGGAGTTCGAGGAGCTCGGTCGCTAAGCAGTTCGATCGGTTGAACGGGTTCTAAGAAGCTCGACTGCTGAAAGTTCGAGGAGCTCGACTGCTAAGCAGTTCGATCGGCTGAATGGGTACGGCTAAGACTCGCTCGTTGAAGCTCTTCCGTGGCTACTGGCCACATCAGATTGGGCACCGAACTTGACTTTGGCAAGAGCGGGGTTTATCCCCAACAATAGTCTCCCCCACTCCCGAGTTCGAAACTCGAGGGAAGGGAGTGCAGAAAAGGCGACTGCCGAAGTCCTCTTCTGGGTTCCATGCTGGTTTAGGTCGAAGCTCGAAGGGGAGATTTCACCTTCAGTCAAAGTTGATATCGAAGTTGAGGCCCGGGGGAGATCTCATCTCCAATCAAGGTTGAGGTAGACCTCGTCTGCTGTGATCGAGATCGAAGGTTGAGCTCCTCGGAGGCGATATTGTCTCCAGCAACCGAGATTAATACGGGCGCTCGGGAGAGATCTGATCTCAGGATGAGGTTGTCTCCGATCTTATCTCTGGCCGAGGTTATCTCGATCGCTTGGAAGAGATCTTATCTTTGATCGAGGTTGAAGTTGAAGCTCTCCAACCGAGGTTGATGCGGACATTCAGGGGAGATCTTATCTCCTACAGTCGAGCTTGGCCCAATCGCTTGGGGGAGATCTTATCTCCTTTAGTCGAGATTGACTCGATCGCTCGAGAGAGATCTTATCTCTAGTCGAGGTTGACTCGATCGCTCGGGAGAGATCTTATCTCTAATCGAGGTTGTCCACGGTCGCTCGAAAGAGATCTTATCTCTAGTCGAGATTGACTCGATCGCTCGGAAGAGATCTTATCTCTAATCGAGGTTGATTCGATCGCTCGAAAGAGATCTTATCTCTAGCCAAAATTATCCACGATCACTCGAGAGAGATTTTATCTCTAGCCGAGGTTGTCCACGGTCGCTCGAAAGAGATCTTATCTCTAGCTAAGGTTGTTGCTTGTGTTAGGATGATGTTCTCCTCCTGTTCCTAACGGGACTGTGGGGGCACATAAGGGCCGTTGTTAGGGCCTCTCCTCCATCTAGTCCTTTATGAATGAGGCCTTCGCTCGGGAGAGATCTTATCTCTAGTCGAGGTTGACTCGATCGCTCGGAGAGATCTTATCTCTAGCCGAGGTTGACTCTATCGTTCGAAAGAGATCTTATCTCTGGCCGAGGTTGTCAACGGTCTCGCTCGAGAGAAGATCTCCTCTCTAGTCCTAATGAGGTTGACTCGATCACTCGGAAGAGATCTTATCTCTAGTCGAGGTTGACTCGGTCGTTCGGAAGAGATCTTATCTCTAATCGAGATTATCAACGATCGCTCGGAAGAGAATCTTATCTCTGACCGAGGTTGTCCACGATTCGCTCGGAGAGATCTTATCTCTAGCCGAGGTTGTTGCTCGTGTTAGGACGAGGTTCTCCTCCTGTTCCTAACGTGTGGGGGCGCTTGTCGGGCCTCTCCCCATCTCATCCTTTATGAGATCTCGGGAGAGATATCTCTAGCTGAGGTTGTTGCTCGCATTAGGATGAGGTTCTCCTCCTATTCCTAACAGATTGTGGGGGCACATAAGGGTCGCTGTCAGGGCCTCTTCCTCCATCTCGTCCTTTGTGAACGAGGTCTTCGCTCGAGAGAGATCTTATCTCTAGCCGAGGTTGACTCGGTCGCTCGAGAGAGATCTTATCTCTAGTCGAGGTTGACTCTGTCGCTCGGGAGATCTTATCTCTGGCAGAGGTTGTTCACGGTCGCTCGGAAGAGATCTTATCTCTAGCCAAGGTTGACTCGATTGCTCGAGAGAGATCTTATCTCTAGCTGAGGTTGTTGCTCGCGTTAGGTCGAGGTTCTCCTCCAATTTCTAACGGGCTGTAGGGACACATAAGGGCCGCTGTCAGAGCCTCTTCCTCCATCTCGTCCTTTGTGAACGAGGCCTTCGCTCGGAAGAGATCTTATCTCTAGCCGAGGTTGACTTGATCGCTCGGAGAGATCTTATCTCTAGCCGAGGTTGACTCTGTCGCTTGGGAGAGATTTTATCTCTGGCCAAGGTTGTCAATGGTCGCTCGGAAGAGATCTTATTTCTAGCTGAGGTTGACTCGATCGCTCAAGAGAGATCTTATCTCTAGTCCGAGGTTGTCAACGATCGCTCGAAAGAGATCTTATCTCTAATCGAGGTTGTCAACGGTCGCTCGGGAGAGATCTTATCTTTGGCCGAGGTTGTCCATGGTCGCTCGGAAGAGATCTTATCTCTAGCCGAGGTTGACTCGGTCGCTCGGAAGAGATCTTATCTCTAGCCGAAGGTTGACTCGATCGCTCGAAAGAGATCTTATCTCTAGCCGAGATTGTTAACGGTCGCTCGAAAGAGATTTTATCTCTAGCCGAGGTTGTCAACGATCGCTCGAAAGAGATCTTATCTCTGACCGAGGTTGTCCATGATCGCTCGGGAGAGATTTTATCTCTAGCCGAGGTTGACTCGGTCGCTCGAAAGAGATCTTATCTCTAACCGAGGTTGTTGCTCGCATTAGGACGAGGTTCTCCTCCTATTTCTAACGGGCTGTGGGGGCACATAAGGACTGCTGTCAGGGCTTCTCCTCCCATCTCATCCTTTGTAAACGAGGTCTTCGCTCGGAAGAGATCTTATCTCTAATCGAGGTTGACTCAGTCGCTCGGAAGAGATCTTATCTCTAGCCGAGATTGACTCGGTCGCTCGAAAGAGATCTTATCTCTAATCAAGGTTGTTGCTCGCGTTAGGACGAGATTTTCCTCCTATTTCTAACAGGCTATGGGGGCACATAAGGGCCACTGTTAGAGCCTCTCTCCCCATCTCATCCTTTATGAACGAGGCCTTCGCTCGAGAGAGATCTTATCTCTGGCCGAGGTTATCAACGATCGCTCAGGAGAGATCTTATCTCTAGCCGAGGTTGACTCGATCGCTCGAAAAAGACTTATCTTGAGCCGAGGTTGTCAACGGTCGCTCGAGAGAGATCTTATCTCTAGTCGAGATTGACTCGATCACTTGGAAGAGATCTTATCTCTAGCCGAGGTTATTGCTAGCGTTAGGATGAGGTTCTCCTCCTATTCCTAATGGACTGTGGGGGCACATAAGGGCTGCTGTCAGGGCCTCTCCCCTATCTCGTCCTTTGTGAATGAGGTCTTCGCTCAGAAGAAATCTTATCTCTAGCCAAGGTTGACTCGATCGCTCGAAAGAGATCTTATCTCTGACCGAGGTTGAAGATCTTCGATTTGCTCGTGTTAGGATGAGGTTCTCCTCCTGTTCCTAACACGGCAACTATTGACTGCTTCTTCTCGGCAGCACGTCCCTAAATTCTTCATATTTTAGGGTCGTGGTAGCATTGTTCCTCCGCATTTCTTTGATCGATAAGCTCTGGGCCGGACGACCTCCTCCATCTCCTGTCGGCCTCCTCAATTTGGAGCATGCTTCTCTTGGCTTTGACGTCGGGAGATGACGGATCGTCGATATACCAAGCTCCTCTCAGGGATAATGTTGATGACATCATGAGGCGGCCGACCTTATCATTTTTGATTATGACAGTGTCTTTGGCCGATCTTCTCCTTATCATTTTTGGCTATGGTAGCGCCCTTGGCCGATCTTTCAATTGGTGTCAAAGGAATTTATCCGATCGCCCCTTTCTAACGAGCTCCTTAATTTCATCTCGGAGCTGGATGCATTCCTCAGTGTCGTGGTCATGATCGTGATGGTAGAGGCAGTACTTGCCATGATTGCGCTTGTTTGGGGGAGACTGTAACCCTTCTAATCTTGGCAGCTGGCTCTTAACTTTGGTGAGAATCTGAGTTCGAGGAGTATTTTCACGAGGAGGGCTTTTTCGCGCCCTTCTATCGGAGCTTCCTTGATGGCATACACGAGGGGGAGTTCGGCCTCACTTGCACCGAACTTCATTCTGATGATGAGATTTGAAGGGGAGTTTGGCCTCGCTTGCGCCGAACTTCATTCCGATAATGAGCTTCGAGGGAGAGTTCGGCCTCTCTTGCGCGGAGAGGTCGTGGACGTGGTCGAGTTTCGTCCTGCCTCCTTACGAAATCTTCTATGGGAGAACTTCTGCTCTCTGTTTCTCCTTCCTAAGTATAATTGGTATGCCCAAATCCTCTTCCTTAAGGCTGGTTCCTCGCATCCTCATAGCGGATTTGCTGACAAAGTCTCCGCCAGAGGTTGTCGCATGGCTTGCATCATCTCGGCGGAGTTGCAAACCCGACCAGCAGGTTGAACTGCTCTACATCTACGATGACTTCGGATGGAGCCTGGACTGTCGGGGCTGCAACGGGAGCAGATGGACCTGGTGTGCAGGACGCTGATCGCCGAGTCAAAGCTCTCCTGAAGGCATTTTCTCTTTGGGAAAGAACTCTAGTGAGGAAGAAGAGAGATCTTCATAGAGAGAAAAATCATCGTCGAGCATTCCTTTAAGAATAAGAGAACCTCGGAGGTTTGGGGTTGCCCTCCTTCTAGTGCCAATCTATTGATGTAGAAACTGATCATCGTCGGAATCCACTAAAGTGGAGGCCGATGAGGTCGCCATCGGGGACCTGCAAAATAAAGTTCCACCCGAAGTCGGTGGGGGGTGGCTTCGGCAGGATCCTCCGATGATCAAATCAGCTCTGGTCAACAGGAATGGAGTGCTCGGAAATGAGTTCCGCAGAGCTTAAAGAAGAAGAGGAGAGCTTAGAGCTTAGAGATTAGAGTTAGCATATCTGGAGGGTCCTTTATAGGCAGAGCTTAATTGATGGTGGCGGCCATACCGTCTGGTAGCGAGCTGTTGGGACCGCATGGAGTTCGGTACGGAGAAGAAGGCGTCGTCAGATGGATAGTGACAGCTATACTGGTAGGTCATAGGCCGTATGGGGCTGGTTACGGAGTGAGTGGTGTCGTCAGTAATGGCGGCCATGTCGTTCGGTCTTATCATCTATTGCAGACTGATGGTGACAGTTCGTCCAGAAGAGTTTAGACTTGTAGGAGAGTTCGATCGAAGGAAAAGCTTGGGAGGAGCTCGACCGTAGAGGAGTTCGGTCGGCTAAAGAGGATGTCTGGAAGAAGTCCGGCTCCTGAAGAAATCCGACCGAAGAGGATGTCTGGAGGGAGTTTGGCTCTTGCAGGCATCTGGCTGGAAGGGCGCGGAGAGAGTTTGTCACTCGTGGGAGTTCGACTGAAGCTCGCCGCTGAGGGGTTCGGCTAAGGCTCGACTGCTAGGAGTCCAAGGAGCTTGGCCACTAAGCAGTTCGACTGGCTGAATGGGTTTGAAGAAGCTCGACCGCTAGGAGTTCGAGGAGCTTGACCGCTAAGCAGTTCGGCCGACTGAACGGGTTCTAAGGAGCTCGACCGCTGGGAGTTCGAGGAGCTCGATCGCTAAGCAGTTCGGTTGACTAGATGGGTACGGCTAAGACCCATCCGCTGAAGCTCTTCCATGGCTACTGGCCGCATCAGGCTTGGCATCGAACTTGACTTCGATAGGAGCGGGGTTAATCTCCAACATCGATGATGGAGATCACGACATATCCCATTACCATATAGAACTGAATCTAACTGGATCATACAAATAAGGATTTGGATCTGGATATCATCAATTGGACTAACCCAATTCAATTAATTTGAATTAGATTCAAGAAAATCGTGCTAGCACACGATTGAGCCTAACATTTTTCTTTTTCTATTATTAAAAGTTGTCTCAACTGAGCCAAATATTTTTGTGCTCACTTAGATACCTTTACCTAATTTGACTGGAGCTTGTCCAAGTTAGAAAAAGGTTGTCTTAATTTATGAGATAAATTTGAGACAACACCTACCATTTTCCATCACCTGCTAATTCTTATCATTTGACTTTGGTCAAACATTGACCTTTGACCCTTAGACATCTGCCCATGTGTCATGCACCTATAGGAGAGATTTATTGACCAAGTCCACCTATCATTTGGTAGGCAGATGGAGGGCACACGCCTAGGATGGCGTGTGCCTCATGTGGATAAACACTGAAGTCTCATATGGATGGGACTCCAGGTTGCTTCTTGGATTCAAATTAGGTGACCCTTACCTATAGACTTTGATCAGTCTAAGGCACCATCTAAGGATGAATCTCTGGGGCTCTCATCTGATTGGATCAGATAACGTCATTTCATAAATCAAATTTAGATCTGATTGCACGAAGCAACGCGATTGGCCGGGATGATGCAGCATTGCATGGCGCAGCAGGGTCTATAAATAAACCCTATCTGCGCCCAACCAAAAGAGAGTTCCTCTTAGCCCATGCCCTAAGGCTGCCCCTCTCCCTCCTTCATGCCATCTTCTGACCCTCTCTCTCCTCTCCACATCCAAGAAAGTTGGGCTTTAGTTTGGTGTGATCCAGGCAAGAAAAGACTGACGAGAAAAGAAGAAAGCAGCACTGCTGCAGAGACGACTGCTGATCTTTAGAAGATATTTTGAAAATCCTCCAAATCATATCCAAATTTAATTTTTGGAGATGTGATAAAGAAGAAGAAGATCTTCAGATCCAATCTAAGTGGATACTGGTAGAGGCCAGATGCTTGCATGGTTAGATCCAGAATCTCAGACAATCAACAGGATCATCAATGGATAATCGGATTATCCAATATCAAGATAATATTAATTTAAATTTAATTTAATTTAATTTTTTTATTTATCAGATCATAAAATTAGATCTAATTTGGATCTAAGAGAAAATTTTTGAAATATGTCTCTTGATCCAATCAGATTTGATCGAACCTGATCTGAAAAAATCTGATTTTTTCCTTCAACTGGTATCAGAGTCAGGTTGCATAAAATTTATTTAGATCTGATTTAATCTGATAAATTAATAATTTTAGATATCACATTAGATGTGATTAGATTTAAAATTAAAAAATTAAAAAATTAAAATTAATTAATCTATATCTAAAATGTATGAGATACATAACTAGACTAGGAATAAAATTATTCCATATGTAGTCTAGTGTAATCATAATTTTTATTTGATTAAATCATATTTTAGATCTATTTATTTACTATTTTTTGATATTATAAATATTATAATTAGATCTAAAAATAAAAATAAAAATTATTTAATTTTAAATATCATATGAGATATGATAGATGCATGTTTAGACTAGTTGTAGAATAGTTCTACATAATTAGTCTAGATTAGAATTTTATTTTGATGTAGATCAATTTTAAATCTAATTTTTTAGATGATTATGAGATAATTTAGATCTAAAAATATGCATGATATGATGTATGCAAAATATGTTTTGATTAGATCTAATTTTTATATGAGATATATGATATAGATCTAATTAGTTTTGTAGATTAGTTGTATTTCCTGATTAAGGCGTATTCTCCTTGACCGTCTGGTCATAAGAATAAAGTAAGGATTTAAAGATCCCTTCTCTTCCCATTTGATGGGATGTTCTTATGATGTGTAGGGTTGCTGCACGTTCGTTCCTTAATCAAAAATTAAAAACTTACTTTCTGCAAAACCCTAGATCCTGAAACCCTAGGATTTATTGTGCATATTTTATTTATGAACCCTAAACTTAATTAAGAATTAAGATTATAAAATATTAATTAGATCTAAAATTGAGAATTTTCAGATCTAAGACATATTCATAATACTAGGTTCGGGCTTGGGTAGCTCAATTAGGTCTAAGCGGTTGATCAAACCGAATCAAGAGTTGGTTAGATGGGATCAACAATGCTTAAATTGACCAGCCTAATAGGATTAAGTCTGGGTCAAGATCGAGTCACGTGATGATCGATCAAGCAAGACCTAATTAGGCTCAGAGGTTAGAGTCTGGATTGTAGGCTAACCCAATTGGTTCTGGCTCAATAATTTGGTGTCTAAGGTAAGTTTGGCATAGATACGACCGACTGATTTTTAATTGGAAGCTACTCGACTCTGAATGCGTTCTTATACGAGTTAATGGCATATTCCTTCCACCGATCTCACTTACCTGGCCATATTTGTTGACACAGTTCTGATCTGAGGTGGTCAATAATCCGAGCTAACCCATGCCACTAGGTTAGTCATAATTGTTATGACTATGACAAGTCTAGTTTAATGAGACCTAAATCAATTCTTCCTAAGAAAAGATTAAGTCTGAGGTCTTCCACCATTGTAGATGTGCGGGCCCTTTCCAGGGTTGATTATTTTCGGTTGGATATAGTGGCTCAGTTGCATCCGAAAAGATGCAACCATGTCTATTAGGCATTGGATGCTATGGGCTGGAGGATGAGTTGGGCTCAATATTTTGGATACGGTGAGAGACTCAATTAGGAATCCAAGTCTATGCAAATGGTGGGTCTGACTTAACTAAGGAGTGGATCAATATTTTGGATACGGTGAGATTCATGAATTAGAGACCAAGTTTGGGTGCACCATGATTAGAGAATCATTGAACAAGAGTTGTTCACTCATTGGCTAACCCATCACCAATAACTGTTAGGTGAGGTGATGAGTAAGTCAGTGGGACTGCATCATGCACTAGAAATCAGTAATCATGAAAATTTTTGCATCTCTACAAAGAGAGTGTAGGGATCCAAAAAAATAGTGAAAGCTAATTTATTTAAAAATAAAATTTTTAAATAAATTAATTAAGTCTTAATTATAATATCTAACTAAAAACTTTGACTCTCTACAGAAAAATATCTGCATCCAATCCATTAGCTCGAATCCTAGACACCCATATATTGATCGGACCAAATTATAAGGATTGGCTTCAAAACTTCAAAATTATTTTGGATTCCGAGAAGTTAACTCATGTATTAGACCAGGACCCTTCCATCTTACCAGCTCGTCCATTCGCTGAGCAGAGAGCATCTCTGAAAAAATGAACAGACGAAGATAATAAGGCCAGATACTATATATTGGGCTCGATGTCTGATGAACTTTAGCGACAACATCAAGATATCAGGACTGCTCACTAAATATTAGCTCACCTATAGGAGATGTTTGGTGAATAGAGTCGTACAGCCAAGTATCAAGTCAGTAAATAATTGTTCAAGACTAAGATGCATGATGGGCAATCAGTTCAAGATCATTATCTGATGATGATTAAGGACTTGGAAGAGCTTGAGAAGCTCAGAGTAAAGTTGGACTTGGATCTGTAGAATGATATAATTCTATAATCTTTGACTGATGCATATGGGTAGTTCATCATGAACTACCATATGCATAAACTTCAAAATTTTTTGGTTGAACTTATGAACATGCTGGTTACCGTTGAGCTTTTCATGAAAGCTTCTAAAGACTCAGTGCTTGCTATGGAATGTACTTCTTCCAAGAGAAAGTCTTTTGGAAAGAAGAAGAAGTCTGTGAAAAAGTAGAAGATGAAAGAAAGAAAGAAGAAAAAGGTAGAGCTGAAAATGAAGGCCGCTGATAAAAAAAATATTTTTATTGCAACAATGATGGCCACTAGAAGCGGAACTGTCCTACTTATCTGGCCACCCTAAAGAAGGAGGCAAGTCCTTCTAGAGGTATGTTCGTTATTGAGTCTAACCTTATAATTTTTTCTGCATCCAGTTGGATGCTTGACTCTGATTCTAGTGCTCACTTGTGCACTTCTATGCAGGATCTTGAGGATAGCAAGAGGCTGAGGGATGGTGAGATGATTCTGTACGTCAAAAATGAAGCAAGAGTTGCTGTCATGGTCATGAAAATATACCCTCTTCGACTACCATCTGATTTAGACTTAGTGTTAAAAGACTGCATTATGTGCCTACAGCAAGCAGAAATTTGATTTCTGTTTCTTGCCTTGCATTAGAAGGCTATGTAATTAGTTTTCTTAAGGATCATTATAACATTCTTTATGAAAGAAATAAAATTGCAAGTGATTTTCTTATTAACGATCTTTATCAGTTACATGTTGATGTATTTATTTTTAATTTCGAGCAAAATGTGAATGCCATAAAATCAAAATGAGCTAGGGATAGTCTAAATGATAAGTATCTATGGCACCTAAGATTAGGTCATATAGCAGAAGATATGATTAACAAATTGGAGAAAATTGGACTATTGAGTTTGTTGACTTTCGAGTCATATCTAATTTGTGAATCCTGTCTTCATGGCAAAAATGACTAAGCTCCTTTTTATAGGACATAGGAAAAGGGCCATGGATCTTCTTGTCCTAGTACATACTGATGTATGCGGTCCATTTGATATGCCGGCTAGAGGCAATTTTGTCTACTTTATAATCTTTACTGATGATTTATTTAGGTATGGATATGTGTATCTTATGAGACATAAGTCTGAAGCTTTTGAAAAGTTTAAAGAATTCAGACATGAAGTAGAAAAGCAAACTGAAAAGTCCATGAAGGTTCTTCGATCAGATCGAGGAGGTGAATACCTTAGTTGGAAATTTTTGGACTATCTCAAAAAAGTGGCATAGTCTCTCAATAGACTCCACCTGAAATACTTCAATCCAATGGAGTTTTAGAACGGAGGAATCAAACCCTATTAGATATGGTCCGATCTATGATGAGCTTCATAGACCTTTCTGATTTTCTTTGGGGATACTGTTTGTTAACTGCAATATACTTGCTGAATAGGATTTTCTCTAAAATCGTTCCTACCACACCGTATGAGATATGACATGATAGGAAACCAAGTCTGAGTCATCTCATAATTTGGGATTGTTTGGCTCATATTAAGAAACAACAAATGGACAAGTTAGACTTTAGGTCTTTTAGAGCTCGATTTATAGGATATCCTAAAGAGTCATTAGGATATTATTTCTACATTTCAGAAGATTACAATATGATTGTGAGTCGACATACCATCTTTCTTGAAAAATAGTTTATTCAAGATGGTGGTTGTTGACGCAGAAACTGATCATCGCTGGAGTCCGCTGGAGTGGAGGCCGATGAGGTCGCCGTCAGGGATCTGCAAAATAAAGTTCTGTCCAAAGTCGGTGGGGGGTTGGCTCTGGCAGGACCCTCCGATGATCAAGTCAGCTCTGGCCAACAGAAATAGAGTGCTCGAAATGAGTTTCGGAGCTTAGAGAAGAAGAGGAGAGCTTAGAGATTAGAGAGATTAGCGTATCTGGAGGATCCTTTTTATAGCGGAGCTTGATGGTGACAGCTGCAGCCGCGTGCTGGCGGGCCGCTCGAGGTTCAGTGGAGTCAGTCTCATGAAAAGGTATCGTCTGTGGTGGGTTGATGGTGACAACCATCGTCGTCTGATAGCGGATCGCTATCGCTTGCGACGGACTGATGGTGATGGTTGCAGAGTCAGCCGAATGAAGGGTTGAAGGCCTTCGTCGTGTGCCCATTTCGGAGGAGTTCGGACTTCTGAAGAGAAAGCTTGAAAGAAGTTTGGCTCTCGTAGGCATCTAGCTGGAGGTATGTGGCTAAGGCTCGACCGTTGGAGAGGTCGGTAGGAGCTCGGTCGACCGAAGGAGGTGTTAGGGAGAAGTCTGGCTCCTGAAGAAGTCCGTCCGAAGGGTGTCTGGGGTGAGTCTAGCTCCCGAAGAAGTCCGTCCGAAGGGTGTCTGGGATGAGAATGCATTCTCTCCAGTCTGATGGTGGGCCATTCGAGGCTGCACTAGATTTGATACAGAGAGGATGGTGTTGTCAGATCGACCGCGATAGCCAACCATCCGATAGTGGTGGGCTGCTCGAGGTCTGGCGGAGCCATTGTAGCATTGCCTGTGGCAGACTGATGGTGACCGTTCATCTAGCTTTAATAGCCATGGCTCTCAGATCGATGGGCTTTGGCATATATCAGTTTTGGAAGAGTTCGACCGAAGGAGAAGCTTGAAGGGAGTTTGGCTCCCGCAGGCACCTGGCAGGAACGATGCGGAGAGAGTTCGGCTCTCGTGGGAGTCTGAACTGAAGCTCAGCGGTTGAGGAGTTTGGCTAAAGCCCGGCCGTTGGGAGTTCGAAGGAGCTCGACCGCTGAGGAGTCCGAAGGAGCTCGGTCGGTTGAAGGGATGGCCGCTTGAGGAGTTCGACCGAGGAACGACCACTGAGAAGTTCGGCCGCTGGGAGTTCCAACCGTTGAGCAGTTTGGCTAAGGCCCATCCGCTAGAGCTCTTCCGTGGCTACTGATTGCATTAGGTTGGGCATCGAACTAGACTTCGGTAGGAGTGGAGTTTATCCCCAACAATAGCCCCCCCACTCCCGAGTTTGAAACTCGAAGGAAGGGAGTGTAGAAAAGAAGACTGCCGAAGTCTTCTTCTAGGCTCCGTACTAGTTTAGGTCAAAGCTCGGGGAGATCTCATCTCCAGCTAAAGTTGATGTTGAAGTTGAAGCCCGGAGGAGATCCCATTTTCAACCGAGGTTGAGGGAGACCTCGTCCGCTACGATCGAAGTCGGAGGTTGAGCTCCTCGGGGGCGATATTGTCTCCAGCAGTCGAGGTTAATACGGGCGCTCGCGTTAGGATGAGGTTGTCTCCGATCTTATCTCTGGCGGAGGTTGTCTCGGCCGCTCGGGAGAGATCTTCTCTGATCGAGGTTGAAGTTGAAGCTCTCCGACCGAGGTTGTTCCGATCGCTCGGGGGAGATCTTATCTCCAGCCGAGGTTCAAGTTGAAGCTCTCTAGCTGAGATCGACACGGTCTCTCGAAAGAGATTTTATCTCTGGCCGAGGTCGAAGTTGAAGCTCTCCGATCGAGGTTTGCCCAGTTGCTCGGGGGAGATCTTATCTCCAGTCGAGATTCAAGTTGAAGCTCTCCAGCCGAGGTCGACACGGTCTCTCTCGAGAGATTTTATCTCTGGCCAAGGTCGAAGTTGAAGCTCTCCGATCAAGGTTTGCCCGATCGCTCGGAGGAGATCTTATCCAGCCGAGATTGAAGTTGAAGCTCTCCAACCGAGGTTGGTCCGATCACTCGGAAGAGATCTTATCTCCTTTGGCCGAGGTTGATGCGGGCGCCTTTGCTCGTGTTAGGACGAGGTTCTCCTTCTGTTCCTAACGGGCCGTGGGGGCACATTCGGACCGTCATCCGTCTCCCCCCATCTTGTTCTTCATGAATGAGGCCTTCGACTTTGCTCGCATTAGGACGAGGTTCTCCTCCTGTTCCTAACGGGCTGTGGGGGCACATACGGACCGTCGTCCGCGCCTCTCCCCCCGTCTTATCCTTTGTGAACGAGGCCTTCAACTTTGCTTGCGTTAGGACGAGGTTCTCCTCCTGTTCCTAATGGACTGTAGGTGCAGATTCGGACCATCGTCCGTCTCCTCCCATCTCGTCCTTTATGAATGAGGTCTTCGACTTTGCTCGCATTAGGACGAGGTTCTCCTCCTATTCCTAACGGGATATGGGGGCACATACGGACCATCGTCCGTGCCTCTCCCTTCGTCTCATCCTTTGTGAACGAGGCCTTCGACTTTGCTTGCGTTACGACGAGGTTCTCCTCCTATTTCTGATGGGCTATGGGGGCACATTCTGACCATCGTTCGTCTCCCCCATCTCGTCCTTCGTGAACGAGGCCTTCGACTTTGCTTGCGTTAGAACGAGATTCTCCTCCTATTCCTAACAGGCTGTGGGGCACATACGGACCATCGTCCGTGCCTCTCCCCATCTCGTCCTTCATGAACGAGGCCTTTCGTTGTTCGGTCGTTCGAAAGAGATCTTATCTCTGGCCGAGGTTGTCCACGGTCGCTCGAGAGAGATTTTATCTCTAGCCGAGGTTGTTGCTCGCGTTAGGACGAGGTTCTCCTCCTGTTCCTAACCGAGGTTGACTCGATCGCTCGGAAGAGATCTTATCTCTAGCCGAGGTTGACTTGATCGCTCGGGAGAGATCTTATCTCTAGTCGAGGTTGTCAACGATCGCTCGGAAGAGATCTTATCTCTAGTCGAGGTTGACTCGATCGCTCGGAGAGAGATCTTATCTCTAGGCCGAGGTTGTCCACGGTCGCTCGGAGAGATCTTATCTCTAGCCGAGGTTGTTGCTCGCGTTAGGATGAGGTTCTCCTCCTGTTCCTAACCGAGGTTGACTCGGTCGCTCGGAAGAGATCTTATCTCTAGCCGAGGTTGTTCAATGGTCGCTCGGGAGAGATCTTATCTCTAGTCGAGATTTGAACTTGGTCGCTCGAAAGAGATCTTATCTCTGGTCGAGGTTGTCCACGGTCGCTCGGAAGAGATCTTATCTCTAGTCGAGGTTGTTGCTCACATTAGGATGAGGTTCTCCTCCTATTCCTAACGGATAGTGGGGGCACATAAGGGCCGCTGTCAGGCCTCTCCCCCCATCTCGTCCTTTGTGAACGAGGCCTTCGCTCGGAAGAGATCTTATCTCTAGTCGAGGTTGTTGCTCGCGTTAGGATGAGGTTCTCCTTCTATTCCTAACGTGGCAATTATTGACCGCTTCTTTTCTATCATCACATAGTTTTCGCATCCAGAAATAATATTATCGAAAGAAAAAAAATTTATTGAAAGAAAGTTACTAGCAGCGCATCCCCAAATTCTGTATTTCAGGGTCGTGGTAGCGTTGTTCCTCCACATTTCTTCGATAATAAGTTCCGGGGTGGACGACCTCCTCATGCTGGCCTTCTCAATTTTTCGTTGGAAGACGATGAATCGCTGATGCACCAAACTCCTCCCAGGGGTAATGTGGATGATGCCGTAAGGTGGCCGACCTTCTTGCGGTCTCTGGCTATGACAGCACCGAGCTCCTTGCCGTCTCTAGCTATGGTAGTGCCTTTGGCCGATCTTTTTCTGCTTCAGACTGGTGCCGAAGGAATTTACCCAGCCGCTCCTTTCTGACGAGCTCCTCAATTTCATCTCAGAACTGGATGCATTCCTCGGTATCGTGGCCGTGATCGCGATGGTAGAGGCAGTACTTATTTCGATCGCACTTGTTTGGGGGAGACTGTAATCCTTCTGATCTTGGCAGCTGGTTCTTCACTTTGGTGAGAATCTGAGTTC
Source organism: Cocos nucifera (assembly GCA_006176705.1). NCBI lineage: Eukaryota > Viridiplantae > Streptophyta > Magnoliopsida > Arecales > Arecaceae > Cocos > Cocos nucifera. The sequence goes on along the minus strand of QRFJ01000104.1, from coordinate 1,579,406 downwards.
GAGGAGCGTTGAGAGGGGCATAGTCGCGGAACCTTCCAGGAGGAGGACTTCTTCGCACCCCTCTGTCGGAGTTTCCTCGGTGGCGAGTTCGAGGAGTTTGGGCCCGCCTACTTTCGGAGGGAGTCCGTGAGCACGATCGAACTTCATTCCGTTTCTTTAGAAAACCTGCGGGAGAACTTCATGCCACTTCATCGGGGCTTTCTTGGAGTCATACTCGAGAGGGAGTCCTCGCTTGCCCTGGGGTGGTTGTGAGCTCGATCGAACTTCGTCTTACCTCATGTGAAATTTTTGTAGGAGGCTTCCTTGGTGACATACTCGGGCGGGAGTTCGGCCTCACTTGCGCCGAACTTCATTCCGATGATGAGGTTTGAGGGGAGAGTTCGGCCTTGCATGCATCGAACTTCATTCCGATGATGAGCTTCGAGGTGAAGTTCGGCCTCACTTGCACCGAACTTCACTCTGCTTTCCCACGAAAGCTTCCGCGGGAGGACTTCATGCTCCTTTATCGAAGCTTCCTTGATGATGAGCTCGAAGGGGAGCTCGACTTTGCTTGCTCGAACTTTACTCCACCTCCTATGAATTCTTTGTAAGGGGTTTCATTGATGACACATTCGTGGGTGGAGTTTGGCCTTGCTTTTGCCGAAGTTCGTTTTGATGATGAGCTTCGAGGAGGAGTTCGCCTTCGCTTCCGTCGAAGTTCGTTCTGTCCTCCTTGTGAAATCTTCTGTGGGAGAACTTCTGCTCTCCATTTTTTCTTCCTAAGGGCGATTGGTATGCCCAAATGCTCTTTCTTAAGGTCGGTTCCTCACGTCCTTATGGCGGGTTTGCTGACAAAGTCTCCACCAGAGATTGTCGCATGGCCTGCATCATCTCGATGGGGCCGCAAACCCGACCAGCAGATTGAACTGCTCCATATTTACTGTGGGTATGGGTGGAACCTAAGTTGTCGGGGCTGAAGCAGGGGCAGACGGATCCGATGCATAGGACGTCGATCGTCGAGTCGAAGCTCTCCTGAAGGCATTTTCTCTTTGGAAAAGAGCCCTAGTGAGGAAGAAGAGATCTTCGGAGAGAGAGAAATCATCGTCGAGCACTCCTTTAAGAATAAAGGAACCTCGGAGGTTCAGGTCCTTCCTCTAGCGCCATTCTATTGATGCAGAAACTGGTCGTCCCTGGAGTCCACTAGAGTGGAGGTCGATGAGATCGCCGTCAGGGACCTACAAAACAAAGTTTCGTCTGAAGCCGATGGGCGGATGGCTCTGACAGGATCCTCCGACGATCAAGTCAGCTCTGGCCAACAGGAATGGAGTGCTCGGAATGAATTTCGAAGCTTAGAGAAGAAGAGGAGAGCTTAGAGATTAAAGAAATTAGCGTATCTGGAAGGTCCTTTTTATAGCGGAGCTTGATGGTGATAGCTGCAGCCGCGTGCTGGCGGGCCGCTCGAGGTTCGATGGAGTCAGTCTCATGAAAAGGTACCATCTACGGTGGGTTGATGGTGATAGCCATCGCCGTCTGATAGTGGATCGCTATCACTTGCGGTGGACTGATGGTGATGGCTATAGAGCCAGCTGAATGAAGGGTTGAAGGCCTTCGTCGTGTGCCCATTTTGGAGAAGTTCGGACTCCTAAAGAGGAAGCTTGAAAGGAGTTCAGCTCTTGTAGGCGTCTGGCTGGAGGTACGTAGCTAAGGCTCGATCACTGGAGAGTTCGGTAGGAGCTCGGTCGGTCGAAGGGGTTGTCAGGAAGGAGTCCGACTCCTAAAGAAGTCCATCCGAAGGGTGTCTAGGGTGAGTCCAGCTCCCGAAGAAGTCCGTCCGAAGGATGTCTGGGATGAGAATGCATTCTCTTCGATTTGATGGTGGGCCGTTCGAGGCTGCACTAGATTTGATGCGGAGAGGATGGTGTTGTCAGGTCAACCATGATAGTCATACCGTCCGACAGTGGTGGGCTGCTCGAGGTCTGACGGAGCCGCTGTAGCATTGCTTGTGGCAGACTGATCATGATCGTTCGTCCAGCTTTAATAGTCATGGCTCTCAGATCGATGGACTTTGGCATATATCGATTTCAGAAGAGTTCGATCGAAGGAAAAGCTTAAAAGGAGTTCGGCTCCCGTAGATGCCTAGCAGGAACGATGCGGAGAGAGTTCGGCTCTCACGAAAGTCTGGACTGAAGCTCAGCGGTTGAGGAGTTCGGCTAAAGCCCGACCATTGGGAGTTCGAAGAAGCTTGACCGCTGAGAAGTCCGAAGAAGCTCAACCGACTGAAGGGATGGCCGCTTGAGAAGTTCGACCGAGGGACGACCACTGAGAAGTTCGGCCACTGGGAGTCCCGACCGTTGAGCAGTTCGGCTAAGGCCCATCCACTGGAGCTCTTCCATGGCTACTGGTTGTATTAGGCTGGGCATTGAACTAGACTTCGACAAGAGCGGGGTTTATCCCCAACAGCGGTATTGGAAAGCAAATCAAGCTCGAAGAGAAAGTCTCACAAGAGCAACAAGCTAAGGACCAAATGGAACCGAATCATGTTGAGCCAATCTATTCACTACCTCCTCCACCTCATAGATCGAAAAGGATTTTTCGTCCCCTTGAGAAGTACTTAGGTACTATTTTAGAGAAAGTAGAGAAAATATTCTTCATATGTAATAAGGTTCATGATGATGATCCCAAAACCTATAATGAGGCGATATCGGATATCGACTCCGAGAAATGGTTAGAGGCAATGAAGTCAAAAATTAACTCGATGCACTCAAACTAAGTCTGGACCTTAGTGGATCCAGCAGAAGGTATAGTACCTATTGGGTGTAAATAGATCTACAAGAGAAAGATTGGTGCAGATGAAAATATGAAAACATTCAAGGCTAGATTAGTGGCAAAAGATTATAGTCAATACGAAGGCATTGACTATCAAGATACCTTTTCGCTAGTAGCTATGCTTAAATTCATCCGCACATTGCTTACTATTGTAGTTTATTTTGATTATGAAATATGGCAAATGGATGTAAAAATAGCATTCTTAAATGGATATCTTGAGAAAGATATCTATATGGAACAGTCGCTACGTTTCACATCCAGTGATGATGATCATAAGGTATGCAAGCTGCAAAGATCCATATGTAGACTTAAGCAAGCATCTTGGAGCTGGAATACTCATTTTAATGATGTGATCAAATTATTTGATTTCATCAAGAACGAGGAGGAGCCATGTGTATTCAAAAAAGTCAATGGGAGCGCTGTTGTCTTCCTCGTATTGTACGTGGATGACATCCTCCTTATTGGGAATGATATTCCCATGTTGACCACAATTAAAATATGGTTATCTAAAGAATTTTTCATGAAAGACCTAGGAGAAGCATCCTTTATTCTAGGAATTAAGGTCTATAAAGATAGACTGAATATAATGCTAGGACTTTCATAGAAGATGTACATAGAGAAAGTACTAAAGATGTTTAGCATGAAAAACTCTAAGAGGGGTTTAGTATCATTCAAACATGGCATTCATCTTTCCAAGAAGATGTGCCCTAGCACACCTGAAAAAATAGAACGCATGAGCAAGATCCCTTATGCTTCAGTAATAGGGAGCCTCATGTATGCCATGTTATGTACACGATCCGATATAGCCCATGCTGTGAGTATCACGAGCAGATATCAGTCAAATCAGATGAAGAACACTAGACTTTTATGAAATGTATCCTTAAGTACTTAAGAAGAACTAAAGATATGTTGTTGGTCTTTGGTAATGGAAAACTCCAAGTCTAGGGGTATACATGAAGGAAAATCCTGATTTCTCGGTCCAGGTTCATTTAGATCTGATCAGATCAAGAGATATATTTCAAAAAAATTTTCTCTTGATCCCAATCAGATCTTGATATGTTTTAGATCCGATTCTTATTATTTTAATAAAATAAAATTAAAAGATAAATTAAATCAAATTTAATTTAACTGATCTGGGTAATCCTATTACCCTGTTGATGATCCTGTTTGCAGCGGAAGGTTCTGGATCTTAGCCATGCAAGTGCCTGGCCTCTATCGGTATCCACTCAGATTAGATCTAAGATCCTCTTCTTCTCTATCATGCCTCCAAAAATCAGATCTGGATCTGATCTGGAGGATCTTCAAAACTCTTTTGAAGATGAGCAGTCGTCCTTTGCAGCAGCGCAGCCTTCTTGTTTTTGATCGCCTTTCTTTGATCTGAATCGCACCAACCAAGGTCCAAAACTCCTTTTGGACGTGGAGAGCAAGGGGAGAAGAGACTATGGCGTGGAGAAGGAGGGGAGAGGCAGCCTTGGGGCGTGGGGTTTCTCAATTGAATTGCTTCTTCTTCAGAATCTGAGTTGGGCGCAGGGTCTTATTTATAGACTAAGCGTGATCCAACTCCTCTTCCTCCCAACCAATCACAACCCTTTGTGAAATCAGATCTAAATCTGATTGGTGGGAATAGAGACCCCTGGATTCCTCCTTAGAGGGTGCCTAAGACCAGTCAAAGTTGGTTTCTTAGAAGAACTCTAATTGGAATCCAAAAAGGGAGATGGAGTCCTTGTCCAACAAGGACTCCTAGGCGCCTCCAACTTGGGCACATGCCTAGGGTGGTGGCGTGCGCCCTTCTCCTTGCCAGGTTCTGGCAGGGGGACAGGCCCCCACCAGCTCTCCAATAGGTGCATGACATGTGGTCAAAAGTCAAAGTGTCAATGGTCAACGTTTGACCAGTCAAAGGTAGACTTTTGACCAAAGTCAAAGAACAAGAAAATGGCAGGTGACCAAAAATGGCAGGTAATGTCTTACAAATAATAAGACAACCTTTTTCTGACTTGGACAACCTCCAGTCAGACCATATGAAGGCCTCTGATTGAGCACAAACTCCTTTGGCTCAGTCAGGACAACTTATTTATGATAGTAAAAGAAGAACGTTAGGTTCAATCGAGTGCTAGCACGATTTTCTTGAACCTAATTGAATCTCATTCAGATCAATTGAACTAGATCAGTTCAATTGATGATCACCAGATTCAAACCCTTGTTTGTGTGACCCAGTTAGGTTCAGTTCTGTATGGTAATGGATGATATGTCATGATCTCTATCATCGACATCATCGAAACTCCTTTCGATGGATCAGAACTCTTCTGATTCGAACAGCTAGAATGATCGATCATCTAAATCATTCTAATTGCTCCCAAAATCCACCAGTGACACCTAGCAGTATATGGTGGCAACCCATCAGAGCTGAATGCGAACCTCTTGGTGCAGCTACCTGTGTGATTCAGTTCTTCTATCTTGAGCCCCGATCAGATTAGGGTTAAGGTGAACTCGTCAAACCCTAGTCTCTGTCATATGATGTAATCATTCGATTCGAGTCCAATGTGAAAATCTAAATAGAAACTCTTTCTATTATTTCACTCTGCCATGGCCATGGATTTCTGGACTTGATTCTCATGATCATCATAGGGCTACTCCTCTACCAGAGTAGATAGATTCCATCTTGATGCAATCCAGTTCCTACAATGAACATGTCATAGCCAACATACACCTCAGGGTTCCATATGGCTAGGAGACCGAGTAATGGTGTAGTCAAACTATAACACCCTCAAGGTGAACTGCCGATGCATCTCAGGTCAAAGAACCAGACACACTACTGCAGCATCGAGTCAGTCATTGACGAGAAGGTAGACTCCCCTAATGACTACTCGAGGTGGTCACGCTCAGTGCCCTCGTTCTCTAACGAGTACCTGTACTCTCGCTCGGTGTCTCCACACCGTAGACTCAAGACTCATCTACTAAAGAGAAGCGATCGTGTACACCAACCTTCCGGATCAATCACCATCCTCGTGATGATCCTATGGTCAGGAGCAATTTATGAGTTAATAATGATTATTCATGTCTTAAATTTTCAACTCTTGAAAATATGAATTATCATTACCATTAACTCAAAGGATGTATCACAGACACTAAATACACATATGTGATAGAAAATAACCCATTTAATTGATTTTAGTCAAAATTACAATTTTGTCCCTAGAAGTGTATTACAAGTGTCAGTCAATTCTGGCTTCTAGGGCACATATATCTAACAATACAAACTCAGATTTTATGTCCGATATAGATGATCAAAAGTCGACATCTAGAAGTTTGTTTGTGTACAATGGTGGAGCTATCAGTTGGAAAAGTTTCAAGCAGACAGTGATAGCAGATTCTATCATGGAAGCAAAATACATCACTACGTTAGAAGCTGTAAAGGAGGCATTCTGATATAAAAAGTTTACCACAGAGATAGGAGTGATGCCATCAGATGCCATTCCTCTGTACTACGACAATAATGGCATCATAACCCTTGCTAAGGAGCCGAGGTCTCATAAAAAATTCAAGCACATCGAGTGATGATACCACCTCATCTGTGATTACCTCGAGAAGGATTACGTCGAGGTCAAGAGAGTCGACTCTGCAAATAATATGGTGGATCTGCTTATAAAGCCATTGGATCAGTAGAAGATCGAAGCCCACCTTGAGAAGATGGAACTTAGATTTATAGCCAATTGGCTTTAGGTTAAGTGAAAGTTTGTTAGATATGAATGTCCTAGAAGTCAAAATTGACTGACACTTATAATACACTTCGAAGAATAAAATTATAATTTTGACTATAAATAATAAAATAAATTATTTTCTATCACATATGGTATTTAGTGTCTGTGATACATTCCTTGAGTTAATGGTAATGATAATTCTTATTTTCAAGAGTTAAAAATTTAAGATAAGAATTTTCATTATTAACTCATAAAATGCTGTTGATCGTAGGATCATCATTAGGATGGTGATTGATCCGAAAGGTTAGTGTATAATCACTTCTTTATAGTAGATGAGTCTTGAGTCTATGGTGTAAAGACATTGGAGCGAGAGTATAGGTACTTGTTAGAGAACGAGGGCACCGAGCATGACCATCTCGAGTAGTCATAAGAAAATCTATCTTTTCATCGATGACTAACTCAAAGCTGCAGTGGTGTATCTGGTTCTTTGACCTAAGGTGCATCGATAGTTCACCTTGAGGATATTATAATTTGACTACACCATGACTCAATCTCCTAGGCATTCGAAATTCTAAGGTGTATGTTGGCTATAGCATGTTCATTGTAGAAATTGGATTGCATCAAGATGAAATCTATCTACCTCGATAGATGAGGAGCAGCCTATGATGATCATGAAAATCAAGTCCATAAGTCCATAGCCATGGTAAAGAGTGAAATAATAGAAAGAGTTTCTATTAAGGTTTTCACATCGGACTTGAATCAAATGATTGAATCATATGATAGAAATTAGAGTTTGACGAGTTCACCTTAACCCTAATTTGATCTGGGCTCAAGATAGAAGAACTTAATCACACAAGTAGCTGCACCGAGAGGTTCTTTTTCAGTTTTGATGGATTGCCACCATATACTGCTAGGTATCATTGGTGGATTTTGAAAGCAATTAGAATGATTTAGATGATCGATCATTCCAATTGTCTGAACCAGAAGAGTTCTGATCCATCAAAAGGAGTTTCGATAATAGAGATCACGATATATCCCATTACCATATAGAACTGAACCTAATTAGATCACACAAACAAGAATTTGAATCTAGATATCATCAATTGGACTAATCCAATTCAATTAATTTGAATTAGATTCAAAAAAATCGTGCTAGCACATGATTGAGCCTAATATTCTTCTTTTTCTATCATTAAAAGTTGTCTCAACTGAGCCAAATATGTTTGTGCTCACTCAGGTATCTTTACCTGATCTGATTGGAGCTTGTCTAGATCAGAAAAGGATTGTCTTAATTTATGAGATAAATTTAAGATAACACCTGCTATTTTTTTGTCACTTACTAATTTTTATCATTTGACTTTAGTCAAATATTGACCTTTGACCCTTGGACATCTGCCCATGTGTCATGCACCCATAGGAGAGATTTACTGACCAAGTCCACCTACCATTTGGTAGACAGATGGAGGGCGCACGCCTAGGATGGCATGCACCCCATGTTGATAAATACTGGAGTCCCATATGGATGGAACTCCAGGTTGCTTCTTGGATTCAAACTAGGTGACCCTTACCTATAGACTTTGACCAGTCTAAGATGCCATCTAAGGATGAATCATGGGGCTCTTATTTGATTGGATCAGGTGATGTTATTCCACCAATTAGATTTACATCTGATTGTACGAAGTAATGCGATTGGCCGAAATGATGCAGCACTGCATGGCGCAGTAGGATCTATAAATAAACCCTGTCTGCGTCCAACCAAAAAAGAGTTTCTTTTAGCCCACACCCCAAGACTGCCCCTCTCCCTCCTCCATGCCATCTTCTGACCCTCTCTCTCCTCTTCACGCCCAAGGAAATTAGGCTTCAGTTTGGTGTGATCCAGGCAAGAAAAGACTGACGAGAAAGAAAGAAGGCAGCACTGTTGCAAAGACGATTACTGATCTTCAGAAGAAGTTTTGAAGATCCTCCAAATCAGATCCAAATTTAATTTTTGGAGATGTGATAAAGAAGGAGAAGATCTCTAGATCCAGCTCGAATGGATATCGGTAGAGGCCAAGCGCTTGCATGGCTAGATCCAGAATCTCAGATAATCAGCAGGATCATCAATGGGTAATCGAATTATCCAATATCAAGATAACATTAATTTAGATTTATTTAATTTAATTTTTTATTTATCAGATCATAAAATTAGATCTGAAAAATGTCAGATCTGATTTGAATCTAAGAGGAAAATTTTGAAATATGCCTTTTGATCTAATCAGATTTGAACGAACCTGATTCAAAAAAATCTGATTTTTTTCTTCACCAAGTCCTACCAGATTGGCGATCGCAGGCCTTCTCAGCCCACACCGAGGGTAGGACAACAAAGTTGAGTCCCTCCGCATGTCTCCTTTTCAACCGAGCATCCGTCGGCCCCATACGTGCTTCTTTGTTGGCCGAGCACCCATCGGCCCTACACATGCCTCCTTTTCAGTTGATCATCCATCAGCCCTGCGTGTGTCACCTTTCCTACTGAGCACTCATCAACTCCATGCGCTCTTGTCTGCTCCCACATGTTCAACCGGCACCAGAGCTGGTCATTGGGGGAGAAGAGAGAGAAGCGCGACCATGGGCCTCCCCCTACGGTCCTTGCATGCACTTAGCTGGCGCCAAAGTCAGTCAGAGCCAAGGAAGAAAGGAGAGAGGAGGGGCTACAGGCCTCCCCCATGCGACCATTTGCATGATCGATTGGTGCCAAGGCTAGCCGGCGCCGAGGAGGGGAGGAGGGAAAGGAGGGGATGAAGCCATCCCCGTGCCTCTCACTTGGTCGCTCCTCCTCCGTGCGCTTTCTCAACCGACTACCCCGCTCTCCCTCGACCGACAATGACTCTCTCTTTTTGTGCACACCCACACGAATGGAGCCATCTACACCGACCATGGGGTCCCCTTCATGCGCTATCTTTTGTTCTTGTGTGCACTTGGTCGGCGCCGATGCCAACTACCATCGAGAAAGAAAAGAAGAAGAGAGGGGAGGTTGGAGGGTGCATGCCTTCTCCGCACTTCCATGCATGCCCAGAACCGCTTAGGATGGTCTTAAAGTCTGACATGCCTCCCACGGGCCTCTTGCATGGCCAGAGCACTCCCTGTACTTTCTCTACTACCTATGCCAAAGCTTTCTGTGTGCTCACATAAAGTGCCTTCACTGATGCTGGGCCTCGTTGGGCTTACAGGTTTCTACCTACGATTATCTTGGATAGATGAGGAAGGAGAAGAAGGCTCTTGGCGCATTTTTGGTGGAATTAGAATACTCCCTTCATCCGGCCAAATTCTAGCCCAAACTTGGGAGTGTTAGGGGGGTAGTGTTGGAGATATTTTTGCACCGACCGAAGATATGGAACTCGAAGAACCATGGAACCATGCTTTCAGTCGTGCATATGCTCTGAGAATTGTCTTGGTTTGCTTGGCTCTTACAAAGGCTTTAATTGCCTCTATGCCTCTTGTCCCATCCCCCCAAAAGTACACGATAGGACAAAAAGAAAAAGAAAAAAAGGTGTCCGTGGATGCTCGCACTCCCTGTGCTCATCCAATTCTCATCTCAACCTATAAGCCTCTTGGCAGTCTCAGCCCTTGCATCGATGGCCGATAGGTTCTAGGCCCTATAGGTCATCTTTGGCCAACAGGCCTTGAAAAAGGAAAAAAAGAAAGGGAAAAGGTGGTCATTTGAATCTAACCGAGGCATTAATTGCCTCTCCTTTTCTCGTCTTATCCTTCCATGAGCATCATAATAAGATAAAAGTAGGAGAGAGAATAGATGGTAGAAGAGAAAGAGAAAGAAGAGGATGCACCTAACTTTCGTCTACGACTGTCCATGCTCCCTTTGCGCATGTTTGACCCTTGCTTTGGCCAATGAGCTCTGTGGCAACATTGGTCCTCGCATCGACTGTCGATCGACCTTCGACCACATCCCAGCACCTAGCCACGGAGCCCTCAAGAAGCTCATTTATAGCCCCATCACGTCATCCCATTAAAAAAAAAGGATTAATCATAGGAAAGGTACTATCCTCGAGGGCATTTAATGAGAGAACAAAAAATTTTTGATAGGCCAATGGACTCTCCCTCGCACATCCCCCATGCATCTAGCCGCTTCAACCGATGACTCCTCCGCATGCCATGACAACCCCTATGCTCATTGTGTGCCCAGACGATGCCAAAATCCATCGTCATCGATGAAGCAGAAGGCTCTTGGCACGTCTTCGGCAGACCTAAAATACTTCCTTCATTCAACCCAATTCTAACTCGAACTCGAGAGTGGGAGGATAGTGTTGGGGGTATTTTCGCATTGGTTGAAGATGTAGGACCTGGAGGGCTTCTATGACTGCATTACTCATCGTGCATATGCTTAAATAATTGCCTTGGGTCATCTAGCTCCAACAGACTACATTAATTGCCTCTCTCCCTATGTCCCATCCTCCCATGGGTATCATAATAGGACAAAAGAAACAAAAAAGTAGGAGAGAGAAAAAAGGTGATGGAGGAAATATGGAGAGAATGCACTCACATCCAGCTTTTGTTCATGGATACTTGTGCTCCCTGCGCTCTTCCGACCCTCATCTCGGCTTGTGAGCCCCTTGGGAACCTTAGCCCTTACATCGATTGTCGATCAATCCTTGGCTGATAGATCCTCCCTGGCTAATAGGCCTTCTTCGATTAGGAAAAGCCTCAGCTCTGGTATCTTTTCTAAAGATCTTTAGCTGATCCTTACTCCTAATCGGTCTCTGAGCCATTCACTATTATAAATTACTTTTGAGAGATCGGCCCTCACATGGCCCTATCAGGCCATGTCATCCCACATGAGACCAGGCCGCTTCGGCGTCCGACCCAGACCAGCGAACCTCAAACTTGGGTCCTCAGCCAATAAGTCTTCGATCGGCCTCCAATGGGTCCTCGACTAGCAATAGTTCTTCGGCCTCCAACAAGTCCTCAGCCAGCATCGACCTCTACTTCCAATCTCGGCCGTTGACTCCTCTAGAAACTTCATTATAGCCCTATCACATCATCCCATTAATAAATAGATGTAATCATGCCTAAAATGAGTCACCCATGGTCTCCAGCTATTGCTTGTCAGCCCATACCATTAATAAGAAAAACTTCCACATGTCATGAACTGACTACTCATCAAACTCAAGAAAATTTAAGAGCTATGCACGGATTTTGAGAATATTCAATAAGAACCAAAAGATATCTGACATTCTCATGTTCTTTTATGGCTCTAATCTCGCTCCTAAAAAAAGGTAAAAAAGAAACCCCCAATATGTGCAATCTCTCTCTCTCAAACACTATCCTTTCTTGCATGTTGGTCAGATGACTAATTTAAGCATCGAAGGATATCTGTTGGAGCCACCTTCGGTGAAAATTTTCCTTATAGGCCTCGCTTTCGATGGCTTCTATCAACTCCAGTCACTCTGGCATTTGACGAAAATCCACGTCAATAGATATGGATGTGGATAAACAGCTATCCGATCCATATATGAATATTTGAATTTACATGTAACCCTATATAATTTTATGTAGCACTTATTAATTTTTAAGAGAAATAAATAATCAAATAAATATGGTATTAACTTGATTTATCATCTATTTAGTAATATCTTTGATTTTGTAGTCATAAATTAAATTTAATTATTTAAGTTATATTCGTCATTATATCTATACTTGCAGTATTCGAATTGTATCCATATTCATTTAAAATAAATATGGATATAAATTTTTGCATCCAAATAATATCTATATCCATATTTATATTCATCAGACAAAACATATATGGATTGAATATGTTGGTATCCGATCCGATTTTAGCCCTAATCACCAATGTGATTAGCGAGAAGCTTTAGAGTTTTAGGATGATTCAGACATTGAAAAGAAAGAGAAGGGCTTGGGGAGGGAAGAGGCAAAGGACCACTATAGCTCCTGAGAGTGGAGCTCGTGGGTGTGGCCATGGGATTTTGGTGGGATTCCTTCGTAGCCTAGATAAAATGCCTCTTTTTGGACATATCTATTTTTATTTTTTTAGCATATACCATTTTAATACATGAAGTTACATAAATTTTCTTATAAAGTTATTATATATATTCTTTTAAATTTTTTTTTTGTGCATCTATCAGGAATTTCGATCATTCCAACCTTAAACGGCTCATTTCTTAAGAGCATTAGATAGTATGGTTTTTATATAAATATATAGATAGCATGGATACTTATATTGATAAATAAATATAAAATAAATATTTTATGAGGATATATATGTGTGTATAGCAATTTGTGAGAATATTCATGTTATTTTGCATATATATATATATATACAAGAGGATAACCACTTTAAAATAAAAAACAAAAATAAACTATTAGAAATGTTAAAGATGAATATACAGAAAGATCGAGCAAGTTAAAATTAGTGCTTTAACCACTTAATCAAATATTCAATAATAAATTTTATGTAAACACAAAATTCAACTTCGAAAAAATACACACACACACACATACATACATACATACATACATACAAACATACATATACATACATACATACATACATACATATATATATATATATATATATATATATATTATATATATATATATATATTATATATATATATATATATATATATATATATATATATATATATATATATATATATATATACATACATATATATATATATATACATATATTATATATATATATATATATATATATATATATATATATATATATATATATATAATATTATTACTTAATATATATATTATAATTATAAAATATTTATTTTTTAAACACACTTATCACTATAATTTAAATAATTATATTAGATATATTATTATATATAATGTTAAATATATATACATTATACAGTATACATATATATTATATACAAATTATACATATTATATGTATATATATAGTCATATACAATACATATTATCTATTAGATTATACCTATATATTATTTATATACTATATATGATATGTATGTATGTACATGCCTATATCGGGCACAATTTATAGTAATCAGTTATATTATATTATATATATTATATCAGAATATTAATAACATAATATATATATTACATATATACTATTATAGATACATATATATATCGATACATACATACATACATACATATAGCTATACTATATATACTAGTATAATATGATATATATATATATTATATTATATTATATAATATATATATACTATAATATATAAATAATTATATATATATATATATATAGTAATTATATACAGTACATTACATACTATACATAATATATATATATAGTATGATATATATATACTACTATACTATATATATATAAGGTATACAGTTATGATCATACGATAACATACATACATACATTACACATATATAAATATACATATTCATACATACATACATACATACATAACATCCACTAAGCAACAAATACTATAATTATAATATACTTATAATATATATATTATAAATATACACTATAATTATATAGGTTTAGATAGATAGATAGAAAGTGATATTCATAGTAGCATACAACACAACATACACACACACTCACACGATCAGCTCATATTATGTAGTATATGTGTAATGTATGTATACAGAGAGATGATATGGTATAGTATGATGTATGGGCGTATATATTATATGTTTTATGTATGTAATAGCTAATGCTGGTGCGTGTATTGCTGTATAATATAGTAGTCTACAGTATATATACATAACATAACATATATATATACAAATCTATTACTATGAACAGTGGTATGTCATATAACTATTACAGTATATATTAACTAGATATACTATAAACATATTACATATTATACATCACATACAGACATAAGTACAGTATTGTATACTACATAACTATTACATAATGGGCATGATATATAGTATTATAAAGCGTTATACTATATATATACTACATGTTATATATATATATATATATATTATTTATATACAGTCTAATATAATATATAGTATGTAATACGATACTGAATATCATATATAATACATAGCATTTATCAGCTATATAGTATTAGGAACGTATATCCTATATATAGTATATGGATGCTTACTCTATATTAATAATATGTATATCCTATACGTAGTAATATATACATACTATATACTTTAGGCTATATATTAATGTATATTAATACTATTATTTATTGTATATATATTATATGTATATGTTATAGAATTAAATACCTATACTATATACTACGCTTATATCTTACGTACGTTATACTATACTCATATATGCTAATATATATTATATATATATATATATATAATATATATCATGTATATGCTATTATATGGATATATATGAATAAATATAATAGTGAATACCGTATACGACCATATAACTAGTCTATTGACTGCATGGTATATATACTGTGTATAGTAACCTTACCCTACGTATATACATTTATTAAATCAGTAATATATATAGTATTCCGTACCAGACTATATAATATCACTATACATACCATATACATATATATTAATACTATATATATCATAGCTAATAATATTACATACCATACATTTACTAATTACCTCTATACATACTATATCTAGTCATCTTATACATACACATACATACATACTACATAACAGTATACACACACACACACTACATTACATACATACATGATACATATACATATATACATACACACACACACACCATTTACATATATACATTATATACATTACTCTAACATCTACAATACATGCGATACATATATAGCCATATATATCTAGTATACACCTATACATATACATATACATATACTTATATATACATACTACATATACATTTTACATATATACATACATAATTATACCATATACTATATATATTTATATTATATATATATATATCTATCGTATAATATATATATATAACCATACTATACAATAACTAGCTACCACTACAATATAGCACTACACTACATATCGACGTAACTATCAATGTACCATAAACATACATTATACAGTTTATTATACATACACACACACACACATCGATATATATTATATATATTACCATACCACACACTCCTCTACCTCCCCGTAATTATTATATTATATGTGAGAGCGAGTAGTGATGTGTGAATTGTTAGTATATTATCGTATATAATAGTATTAGACTAGTGAGTGATTATATCTATAATAATATAGATTATAAATATAATTAACAACCACAACGAATTACTACATTAACCTATTAAGCATAGCATACATTAATACATCACATTAGATATTAATATACTGTATAATAATTGATACTAGTATATGTATGTATGTAATAAATTGACTATTATGTATTATTATCTAAATATATATAATATTAATAATTAATCAAACCATTATATATATAAAGCTATATATGTATGTATATAACTGTTAATTAAGTAGTATATGAATAGTGAGTGTGAGTGAGAACGAAGTGTAATTAATATATATAATTGATATGGTATTATTATATATTATTGCCTAGTATTATTCTTTTCTGCGATTATTGATTATATAAATACTTAATATAATACTATACTGCTAATGATATAGAATATTACGGTATCTTATTGTATTATATGTTATTATATATATACTATTAATTTTAGTTATAATAACTATGACTATAATTAGTTAATTATCATTATATAGATTATACATAAGCGGTAAGTATTTGTGATACAAATTATGTATCATAAGATACTATTCTATCTTTCCTTACCCTTATCACACTTAACATAGTCCTACTTTATACACGGTTATTGATATTACAGATAACATAATTATGACATAATTATTTCGTATCACACACATTGAATCAATATTACAAACATACAATAATGGTAGCCATATGATAGTATTAGTATAATATTACTAGCATATATATATCAAATAACATATATACATATATCATATACATTATCGTGTTGAATGTGTCTATAAATAGCCGAAAATTCTCAGGCTGGATGATCGGTTATGGAGCAAATTACTATTGATTAATATTAGTATAGTTCAAATATAAATTATACAAATTATTTAATTAATATTTTTATTATTAAATTCTTATGTCTTCTAAATGAACTCCTGTGTTTTTGATGAAGTCTTATGGAACTACTCGCTAGAATTACGACAAGAAGAATATTTACTCATTTTTAGCGTCCTTACAAATCAATGTATTACCGACACCAAATATGTATACGTTGCTTACTAGTACGACGACAAACGTTCTCGAATCACCGTACACAGGATCATTAGATCTGTTGATACACAGAACTATCATTAGTTAGCGTGGATCCGTTCATAAAAATATCTAGAGAATAATATAACCATTCTTGAATACTTGAATTAATGTTAAGTGTGACTCGACTGCATAGGTTATGTAGGTGTGGTAATCTACATTCTGGAGTATGTATGACTGAATTGTAACATCATAACTTTCTCGTGAAAATCGTTTTTTCTCTCGTATCAATGGATGTATGTTGCTTGATGAGAATTGATGTGTATAAAACTGATTCCTTTGATCGTGAAGTCGAATCACTGGATGTACTTCAAAGCATAAGTCACTTGAATATTTCTGGTGCTAAATCTTATATTTTATGCGTATAGAATTTGTTTGAGATTTCGGTGTGATAACGCTATGCATCAAGAGATTTTCTGCAGCACAGTTTCAAACAGAGTAGTGTGTGAAGTCTCGATTAGCGTTGATATCGAAGATGGTCAAAACCACCTCACTGAATTTACAGGAACATTGTGTTCTCCAAGTAGTATTTCAATAGACATATGTAACAAATCTTTAGATCAGGATAGTCTTAGTATTGAGGAGTAAACTGGATATAATTGTACGTTATGAGAATACGCAATAAGATACACTGATTTCTATAGTGCTCATTATATGACATGTGCATAATCCTAAGTACAGTCTAACATGAGATACTATAGATTATATCACTATATTCAATGGTTAGTTATCACATGAACGTCATTATGGTCTACTTAATGAATCTATACTTAAGTAATCCATATATGTCGCACTGTTCTTGAATACATTGCCAGCGATTCCTGACCTGCGAATTACTATGTTACAATACTATTTAACCTGTCGAGTCTGGAAACTCAATTACTCAGATGATCACTACGAATCTCAGTATAGAATTGATTTCTATCCGCTACTCGAACTTAGATATTATCGACCTACTTATGGACTATCGACACAACGATTTCAGACTTTCTACCTAACCAGTACTAAGTAGCAACTGAATATGCATAGATTTTTCAAATTGATATTTGAAACTCTATGGTCCAGAGAGTAGTTCCCATGGATTATCTGAATACCCATTATGACTCACTACATGCCTATATTTGATGAGCTACCAACACCTTCGCGCTCACGAGTCTCATGAACTCTGGCAACTCTTCTCTAATCATACGAGTGATCATTAAGTCCGCTTCCTTATAGTCTAAGTGCTCACCACTATGCTCCCACTGTACACCTTAGAGCTAACCTGTCACTTAAAGATTACGCTCGATCTACTCTCTGTAATACGTCTTGAGCCATCAAGTAGACCCTACTGTGCTTCCTGTACGACACTCCAATCTGGATCATCGAGTCATCATCTTTACCAGTCACGGAAGCTCGCTAGTACAAGAAGTACCCGATTGGAGCAACTCGTCAAACACTCTTCCTGACTCAGCGAGTAACTACAATCGGTACTGCGGACTAGCTGAGTCTGTCGCTACTCCGTTCCTACACTCCTAAGTCATTAGTCTCAATCATACGCACTTGCACTCAAGTCTTGGACCTAGTACTGCAACTCTACATGCATGTACGAGTCTTATCTACTCAATGTTAAGACCTGCTATACCGTCATCTCTCACATTAGACATCGCTCTTCATACCGCTGCGCACGCATCCTACACCGTATCGTTACTTTCGACATGATCACCAGTACTACCCCGATCCATACCCATGTCCATTTGATCCGAATTCATCCTCATCATTACGCATCTCCATCTCCACTGCAGTACAATCCGATTTCAGATCGAATCTCTATGAACGCTGTGCGACGCCACGATTATTGGGGCCTAACGTGACTCTCAACGACTGATGATTCATCACACATGGGACATCCATGTACCCAATAACGCCTATTACTACATTCTGTCTCGACCAATGGCTCACATCTGACCTGAACAGCTTCAATATGCTTGCAGTATTAACCTCCTGTTTAGGATAACGTTGATTATGGAGTCGTCAGTTTCATAAAGTACTCTCATTCAATCTATGTGTAACCCCACTAACTGAAGACATCGGCGGCAATCATATATATAATCCGATAATGCGCGAGTCCCCAACTAACTAGTAAGCTCAGATAATTCGCTCCATAGAAACTAGGAATCGCTCAGATGCGATCGGTTCTCCCTTCATCGTCCCGTTACCATACGCCACATCCTGTATTACGAACTGCTCACTCCTCATCTCCGCATTCGATCGTATTGCCACTCATCATCCTCAATTCGGCCGGTAGACTCTAAGTTGTCTGATCCATCATGATCCGCGTCCGCCGGCGCTGACGCCGTAATGATAAGTCGTAATGCTGCTACTATCTCACTGGGATCCATAGATACTCATCGCTCGTCTTGCGTGCCACCGCAGTCGTATTGTCATTATGACAATTAAGTAGGCCTGGTCAGAAGCCCCCCGCGTCTCTATCCTTGACAGATCGTTTTGCTATAATATTATCTAAGACAGTATAATCCTCACACTCCCATCCACCTGCGGCAGACCTCTAGTGTGTCCTACTGGCAATAGTATACAGTTAATTCAACACATTGAACCCTGATTAAGAACTCTATCTCTACACAACTGTCTCCCTCACTATGCTAAGTCAAAGATTATACTTCTCAACTAATGTGTCACTGATATAACCTGTAAGTTTGGTATTCATCATGTCTTATATAATGCAGGGTATCTAATGAACACCCTACACTATGCTCATCAAATAGATGTCTACTTACTTAACTCTAATATCACATCAAATCAAACCATCGTGAGTATTCGCAGATTCACTCACTCAGTCCCGTCTTATTTCGCAACTGCGTGCAATTACATCCGTCGAGCCGACCCTTCCCGTGCGGTATTACTTTTAACATGCCACAAAGCAGATCTTCCTTGCTGACGGTGTTATTATTTTTATTTCGAATCTCAAATGATAATGTCTCGATAACACCAAAAGGACAGGGCATTGGAAGGATTAGAGTGGAAATTAGTCACAAAATTATGGTGCATGGACAAGAATTGAATAACTCCATCTTACTTGATCCTAAATACTCTCTGGTGTGGGTTGGTTCAACTCGCCTGATATAATCCATAGCGGCTTAATCGTTAACTATCCAATTAAATAACTAGGCTTTAATAGCCGCAACCAAATTTAGGCTCCTTAGCTAAGTCCAATAAACTTTTTAATCATAATATTAGAAAATTAATCTAGATCTTATGCCTGATCAAAGCATCAAAAGTTGTTATCAATACTTTGCATAGCGATTAGGTCATCTTATACGTTGGAGATCCGATCAACTCGCCAAGTCCCTGAGATCAATCATCATCAAATTTGATCAAACCCTTTCACGTTTTAAGCAAATATAGCATCACACCAGCAACCAATGTGACTGATTTAATCCCTCCAAAGCATTCGAGGTCCCAAACTCGATTATGACTGTCCGGACGGTCTACTAGGAGCAAACACAGGCCACAACACATTATAAACTCAGAAAAAACATCCTTGAACGATCCCTGGAGATGAACGACTTTTTGTGCAACTAGATCCACCACTGAGGGTATTCTCACGAAACGCAATCGAATCCCAGTAGCCATACGGCAGTAGTCCTCAGGACTAGTGTATATAACTCCTGTCCTAGATCCAATAAAGTCGCCATTTAACGACGTTAATAGCTCCAACGCTACGGCTCACGGCCCGCATCACGACTGCGTGATGAATATGGCTCCCAACCTGACTAACTAGAGACGGGGCCTCTGCGTTGCCTGAGCAATGGCCTGCTGTTCGGCTACCCGGTGGAACTATCCTAGTTCTCATAGCACAGCTATTGACAAAGAAATCCGCGCTGTCACTGGTCGGCAACAGGCATACTGCTCATACCATTGCTGTGATTAGACTCTATATCATACGGGCAGGCCGCCTCGTGATTCGACCGGGTCTCATGCTCCTGGTATATAACGAAATACCGGCATCTCCCCTGTGATATAGCACACTCTCATTCTTCTTCGCTTAAACTTTCGTCCATACTCGGCGATCCTGGTCCCCATAGCTGCGGGCACGCCTGATGATCTGTACCGGTGAACCAGTTGGATCCTCCAGTTGCCAACTCACTATATCCACATCCACTACTTGCTCCTGGCGTCTAGACCCTGTATTGAGACTTGTGGAAGCGGACCGACTGACTAATCTCCGCACTGCTGACGTGCCGAAGTGCGTTAGTTTACGAGACCTCGAGCTAACTCGGGCACGCGTGCGTGGCCATGCGGTACATCAAGGATACACCCTACGGGAAAAATGGATAAGCTATCGCTCGCTCAAGGCGCCAAGATCGATATGGCTCACCAGTCCCGTCGCGCCGACTATGGTGAGGATGTAGCTTGCCAAGCGCCAGGCTCAACTACTTCTGCAGCAAAGATATGTACAGTTACGCGTCGTAGTGTCAATCAGAAGCCCTCGTACACGTATCGCGGCAGTCCTCGTCGGGTACCGAAAATAAGCATTCCAGACCACCGAGCTCAGATTGGCTGCCCGCTTGCTTGGGCTGTACGAACTCTCAGAGTTCCCATCGCCGATGCCAGTTTGTCTAGCCTCAAAACAGAGCACACAAACGCGCACATACCTCGCAAGTCAGCGTATCTGGCGCTCCGGCCGCGTTCACTAACATGTCCAAGTTGTAAATGACGCGTCACGTCCAGTCGCAATGCCTACGCGGTTTACTGAGAGCGATCCGGATCCCATTCAGACAGCGAAGAGCGCGTACCACTTATGACCAGCTGACGTCCGAGAGATCGTAGCGTGTCGCGAATCTAGATACATCGCAGCGGTCCGAGCGACGCTGAGCCGGCACCGTAGCGGCATATCGGGCAATTGCCTCTCTAAGAGGCCCACACGCGCTCGGTAAGACGATTGATCGCAGCTCGGCAACTGCCCGCCATGTCCTGGCTCCCGGTGCCCTATATAGGTCCGGCACCGCATCAGGTCGCACTTCTGATGCTCACCTATCATTTAGCAATCCGGGATGCCATGCAGTCGTGCCGATCCCTACTGATGTGTACGCAGAGGCATCCCGCCCTCGTGTAGCCACGGCACTCGCCGTCATACGACTGACACACCACACGTATACCGGATATCGACACGACAGTCGAGCTCGGCTCTGCCTGCGGCGGGACTGTATTCTCATCACCAGCCCCTGCATCTTGCCACAGTTGCTCCGTACTCCTATATCTCCGCTGCGCTGACGCCGCGT
>QRFJ01000104.1:1477327-1552327 GCA_006176705.1 Cocos nucifera | reverse complement strand
AGCTCAACCCTCCTTCTAGGGCTTCCCTTTCTACCTTTTGCCAAGACTCTTTTGGAGTGAGTTCTCTTGTCTATTGCTGCTCCTTCCTTGCTATCGCTTAAGTCCTCCTTCCTTTCTCACCGAGAAACCTCGCTTTTTTAGGGCTCTTTTTCCGTTGCCGCAGTCCCTTGTTTCGGTTTGTTACTTATTCTTTAACCGGGGGCATGTTAAAGAAATGGTGAAGTTGTTTCAGTTGGTGATTAAGAAACAATTTCTTTCCTTCATAGTGATACTTAGGTATCTCAATGGTTGGGTTTTTCATTTCTTTCAAAGAAAGAATACTAGGGTGTTGTGTTGTTTTGATTAAAATTGAATCGAACCCATATATCCAAGAAAGATTTTTTCTTCTTCTTGAAAACAAATTGTACGACTTACTGATTATGCGAGCTAAAGGTCGCTGTGTTTGATGTGTTAAAAATTACAGGCACTCCTCAATAGTGAGTCTTGAGGTTGGCCTGGAAAGTAGTTTGATATGTTGGAAATTATCCAATATTTATTGTACTAATATTGAAACTTTTTCAAGAACTTTACAGTTGCCCCCTGATATCTTGCGGGTCTCCAACCATCCCTTTGCACTGCCGTTTATAGATTTTATTTTCTTTCTAATATCTAGGTAACTCCTTTTTTTTTGTTTTTTTGGGAATGAGGTCAAGAGTTTAATCCCTTCATTTAAGAAACTTTGGATTCTTGCAGAGCCATAAATTCTGCCACTGGAAAATGCGTGTTATGTGTTTTTTATTCTCCAAGATTAGATTTCAGATCAAATTATTGTTCCCATTGGTTGCAATAGAATGCGTATCATGTGTTTTTTTATTCTCCAAGATTAGATTGCAGTTCAAATTATCATTCACGTTGGTGGAAACATGGCAACTATTTTTCGGTTGATTATGAAAGCTTAAGTTTTGTTGAGTTTGCATTTCTTTTCTTACATGTTTTTGCTGTAGGAGATTTGGTCACATCATCGTGGAGATGGCTCCAGCAGTGGAAAGAAGAGACCATGTGAGGCGGTATGCATCTGATCGGTCTAATTCTCCAACCAGGGACCGGCATTCCCCACGTAGGAAGGGCTCTCCTCGAAGAGATAGGCCCTCTGCCCATCGGAGGAGCTCCCCAAAAATGAGATCACCAGCTAGAACCAGCTCATCCCATAAGCTCAGATCGCCCATAAAAGAAAAGCTGGCTGATCGAGCTAGGTCTCCCAAACATGAGCGGCCAAGATCGCCTGTCAGAACTAGTTCTTCCCGTTCACCATCTCCGCGTTCAAAACGTTTGAGGCAGGCTCGAGCAGAGCTGGAGGTGGAGAAGGTGATGGACAAGGATCAGGGGAGGAATGCTAGCAGGGAGGGACGTGATAAGGGGAGGCACAGTGTACATGGGAACAAAAGGGATGCTTCAAGTGATAGGAGATTAGTGAGAGATAAAAGTGACATTGGCTTAATGAAATCATTGAGGCATGATCGCTCAGTATCTCCAGAGGAGCGTACCCACAGGAGCCGAGAGAGGTCCCGTTCCCCTCCTAGGGTTCCCAAGGCTGGGGCACGTGATGAGGTGTCTGGTGATATCTAATCCTTGACGCTTATTTTGGTGGTCAGGCTTATATTCAGCTGGTTTTGTTCCTAGCTATAATTATCCTGCATCATCTCTTTTGTCATTATGCAAATGTGAATTGTTTATGATGCGTTCTTTGTCTGTTAGACAAAACTGTTGTAAGAACGAGCAATCACATTTATCATTAAAATGCTCATTAGAATTTTACTACATGTATGTATTCAAGTGGGCCTCGTACTAACATCCATCCTAATGTTAAGAGACTGTTAACCCATTACTTGTTTATGAAGACCTTTGATATTGCATGCAGCACTCTGTTGTACTGACAACACCTGGCATACTGTCTGTGTGCCCAAAAATTTAGCTTAACTCAAATGGACGTATCTGTATGCTAGACTTAGTCAATTCATTATTATCTAATTAAGTTTTCTTCAAGTCTGATGTGTTAAGTTAGGCTTTTGATTTTAAGCGAAAATTTAATGATCAACAAGCATTGCTAAATGGCATCCTAATTCTCATAGGAAGTTCTATGACTTTATGTTGTGTTGTGAGCTTCATTATTTTGGGAATTGCAATGTGCCTTCAGTATGAACTCGTTATGACATTACTTGAACCAAGTCCTGAGAAACTGTTCCTTTGACACAATGTCAAACGCAATGGAAAGTAGGTTATGTGGAGTTGAAAACTTCTGTTGATCAAGGATCTGAATGTAGGGTTGTTCTGTCTCTGAGATGCATATAAATTTTTAGAATGAGTATTTTCACTGCAGTATCTTGTTTGACAAGTTTTAGTAAAGCACCTACAGGTGCTTGCAGATCCACTAAAAAAATTGGAACAGAAATGCTGTTGCGCTTTTGCATATATAGGGCATCACTGAAATCCCTGATGTTAGTTATACTTAATATTTAATGTTCATAATTAATGCTATTTTTTATGATTGATTTTGTATCTTAGTTATCTTGTGATGTGTATCGGTTTGCAGCTATCATACATTAGACAATTGGAGTTCAGAATACATTTAGATTAGCTTCAGAATTTCCTGTCTAACAGTTAATTTTGTGTTGATTCAGGCAATGAATGTAAGAGCTGCCGAACATTCTAGGTGAGTATTCATGCTTGCAAGCTTTTCTCTTCCTTAAATCCTCATTGCATTTATTGATATCATATTTCGAATTACTTTGCTTTTGCAACTATTTATTTGAAGGTTGTATATATTGGTATCATTGAAACACATTTTTATTTTAAGCATCCTTTTATTTATAGTATTTATATGATATTCTTACTTACAAACATTTGTTTGAGTCATCATAATAGAGAGAATGAAATTGCTGGGCCTTGCCAATTTAGAAGTACATATATGCATATTTAACATATGGAAGCCTGAAAAAAGCGACTGTTAACATTTTGATGACTTTAAATGTTTTTTGAGCTTTGAAGTTTTGTTGTTCTTTTATACATGGTAATTTGGTCATTTGGTTGCTTGATGTGTAGAAATTTTCTACTGAAACATCATTAGTTTAATATTTTACTTAGAAGGTTGCCGAACCTGATATCCAAGACAGTACATTTAGAGGCCTTCTCTAAAAAGAATGCCTATAATGTTTGAGGACAATACGTTACAACCATGGTAATGTCACTTGTACTAAAAAAAATTAACTGATCATCATTTTTCTTTGGACGAGAAAAAAGGCAAGAATTATTTCTTTGACAAGGTGTATATTTCCAATCACATGTAAGTCTAAAGGCGTTATGGAGCACAACACTGAAGATATTATGGTTTGTCATCTTCAATATAAATTATCTTCAAAACAAGCAATATTCTCATTGGGTGGACAGGCTTTATGAGGTGGTCTCATCTTGGTTGGCACTCGACACAACAAACTCCAGCCCTAAGCTCCCTTAGGTTTGATGATTTTGGCTTGGGTTAACTTAGGTATAACTGGACAACCTGATATAGACCAGACCAGCAGCATAGAAATCACTATGGTAATAAAATGAAATTAGCTGGGCCATGTAGTTAATCAATGTAACAATAAGTGCGTGCACATATTAGCATTTACAAAGGGGTAGAGTTAGGAAGTGTCAGATTCAGTGCTGGCCTAACTTGGGTTGCATTCAAATTGGGGTATAAATTGTGGGTCCAACATCATCCTCATCTCATGATGTTGTGTCCCAAGGTTTGGAAACTTTTTGATTGGGCCACCATATGAAGTTGGTTTTGCAATTTCAGTAGTTTTGATGGTTGTATTCTTATAAAATTATTAGCTTTAACCTAGGTAGTTTCAGAAAAATAACTAAAAATTCAGAAATTTAAACATAGAGTAAAATAAATACATTTTAATAACTGGGACCTCTGGTTATGTCCTCTTTAGTGGTTCATGCTAAAACATCAAAGGAAGATGGAATCCTGCTCAGTATCAATTTAAAGTGTAACATCTCATTGATTGACTTGAAAACAGTTTAACATATTGAGTTCTAAATATTTGTGAAAATAATGCTACATTTGGCAGCACAATGTAAATTTAATTAGATTTATTGTTTCTCATAATTTAAAACTATGAGGAAACAACAACAAACAAACCCGGACTGCCCAGATAAATGACCAGCTAGTCTTGATAAATTGGCTATACCGAAACTTTAAAACCAATCCTATTTTTGTATTGATTTGAGCTGAAACTAAAAAGAACTGAGCCATGGGTTTGGCTGTTGTAAATCTTTGATTTGGCTGAAGCTTCAAACATGCTTTGACCTAATTGTATTGAGCAATGGGTCTAAGATGCATGACTTATATTTGCCACTTGTTTTATATTTAATATTTTGGCCTAAAAAAAATAGCAAAAGACTAATGAAAACACAAGAAGTAAGGTGCTCTTTGCCCTCACTTTCTTTGTTTCTATTTTTTAGGAATAGAACAATAGAAATTCTGATTCCATATTTTATAACTTTTTAAACATAGAAATATGTATTGCATGTTCAATTATTTTGAAAAATATAAACATAGAGATGGTGATGGTAGTAACAATAGAGGCAATGGAGCTGCTGGTGGTGTTGGTGGTGGGGATATGGCGGAGGTGGCCATGATGGTGGTAGCGGCGGAATCTATAACGTGGCAAGGATGACTATGATGGTTGCAATGGTGTGGTGGAAAATAACTATGATGATAGCAATGGTGTGGTGGAGGCGGTAGGTAGGGTGTTGGCGATGTCTTAATGGCGGTGGAGGTGATGATGATGGTGGCGGTGGTAACAATCGTGGTGGTGGGGGTGTTGGCAATGTGGCAGAGATGGCGATGGTGGCAATGGTGTAGAGGGTGCTAGTGATATGGGGGAGGTGGTAGTGATAATGGTGGCAATGTGGTGAAGGCAAAGGAAGGGGTTTGGTGGTGGTGTGATGGTATAGGCATGACTATGGTGATGGTGCTAAATAACATGAGTTTCTTGATTTAGAAAACATTGAAAGTAAGAACTCTTCAGAAATAATGATAGTGACTTTTGGACAACTAGAAATAAAGCAATAGCATCAAGCTTTTCTTTGTCTACGTTTTTGTGATTTTTAATAAAGAAATAAAAATGATGCCAAAAAGGCTTAAGTTTAGAGGGAAAAAAATCAGTAAAAATATACTAGTTTAGTTCGTAGGTCCACTCTATCTTGGATACCAGTGACTTGGGTCCGATTCTACCCTTACCTTGGTTGTAGTTGGGCTTTATCCCACCCAATACTCGAAAAAAAAAAATAAAATCGAATCTTTGGATTTATGATTTGTGTTTATTGGATGAAAAGGAAGTATGGATAATAATAAAAATTTCTCAAAGTAATACAAATATAAATGAAATATATTACCTATTCATGTTCAGTATCTATCAATTTTTAAGAACCTAAAAATACATATTACAGAAGTAAAATGCAATTGCATGGCACTATGTATGAACATAAACTAAATATAATGATTGTCATCATATCTAGTACCAAGTAACAGCACATAACTTGTTATCTAGGCAGTCTGAAAGTAAAAGTATAAATAGATATATCTCATTTAAAGGCCTGTAAGGTTTAAGTTCCAAATATCTAGCAAATCTGATAAGGTTCAACCCAATATCTAGCAAATCTGATATGAAATCTTTGGGAACCTACTATCTCATTTGGAGGCCTAGTCAGTTTTCTCGACTCATCCATTTCTGCGCATCTATTTTTGCTTGACTAGACTGCGTTGTCATGCATCTATCAGTGCTTCAATAATTTTGGCACTCGATGCAACCATTTATATAAAAATTGTTTACTTTATGCAGGGATATTGATCATGATTCTGTTGCTAAGATGAATGCAGCTGCCGAAAACCTGGAAGCAAAAGAAAAGGTTACACATACTTTCTGTTACATTAAATTTGATTGAGCATATGCCATTATCAGTAAAGAAGAGAGCTTCAAGTGAATCAAATTGACTTGCATCTGCACTCAACAGAAAGAGTGTGGATAACAGAAAAAGTAAATCCTTATTGGACTGGATTGTGCCAGGCTTTAGATATTGGAACCGGAACGGTAATGATTTTCCTCCTTGACCATCTCATCCAGGATATAATAAAAAGTATTTGGAGTGTATCCCCACTCTTCCCCTTTGCTCCATCATTCCTTTCTTTCCTTTACCTCACCTCCTTGGTCACTTCATAGATTTTCCTTCTTTCCCGCTCTCTCTGTGTCAGTGGCCTTGGCAAGAGGTCAAGATTCCATCTCCTTCTCAATCTCTTTTGTCTGCATATACCATGGTTTCTGAAGAGCGACATATAGATTTTCTCCTCTTCAATTGAGACATTTTTGTCCACCATCTCTCTTTGCTTGTTATAAACATGCTGGGACTTGCGGCTGCTGTCTTGTGTGACAACATCATGTCTATGTCCATCATGTGAACCACCTAGAGTTGATGGTAACCATATTTTGAAATCCAATCCCAATGGGTTATGATTTGTTTCCTGACTTTGAGAATTTGTTTTCCACGGAATCATAGCTGAAGCAGTTGATGATGGGCCAAAAAAAATTCTTATGCTTATCCTGAAGCTGTCCAACCTTGGTACTCTGAATCTTCATGCACCCATTCTTTTGTTTACCATTCAAGACTTCCACCTTGTCGTGGGTATTTTTATTGATATAAATTTAGTTGAATTGATCTTGCATCTTGTTCCTGGTTTCATGGAAAATGGACTGATGGAGTGATGAAATGATAAGTTCAACAGATTTTAGTTCAATATGAATGAGTTTCAGACCTGCAGCTGCACCTTGGCAGGAAGAAAAAAAATACCAATCATTAATCATCGTTGATATCCCTATAGCATCATAGCTTTAAAATGCAATAAGGAAAACTAATGTGTTGGTGTTTTCTTGGGTACTAATTGTTGTTTAACAACATTTAAGAGGAATTTATATACATAAAGTTTTTTATAGCTTTTTTTTTTTTTGTTTTTTGGTAAATAAGTTTTTGATAGCTTCACTTCCTTGTTCCTACACCTTAAGGTGCTTTGGCATGTTCTCACAGTACTTTTAGACCAAGGATCCAACTTGAATTTTTGGGTGGATATGGTACATAAAGGTTTTGGTAGCTTCACTTCCTTGTTTCTACACCATAAGGTTCTTTGGCTTGTTCTTGCAGTTCTTTTAAATCAAGTATCTGACCTGAATTTTTGGGTGGATAGGGTTCATATTGCTTCTCCCCCTGAGTCCATGATATTGGACTTCTGTTGGTATGACCTGGGATACAGCCTACAATCCTAACTCTGCCTTTCCTATTAGAAGCTAATTTAATGTTTCTTGTAGTCCTAGTATGAATTTATTGTTACACCATTCTGAGCTGACCCGCCCATAAGACAAAAACCTGTTTTATTGTTTCCCTTAAATTATTTGATAGTTTGTGTTCTTTGCTTATATGGTCATCTTTGTAGTGCAGCAAAAGCCATCATTTGAACTTTCTGGGAAGCTTGCTGAGGAGACAAATCGTGTTAGAGGTAAGATTTCAGTTAATTTTTCGTTGTTTGTAAGCATTTTTCATTATCTAGTACATTGTGAAGGCTGCTTTCTTCACAAACGTGAACCATGAATATCTCTCTTTTTTTTTGGAGGGGAGTGTCAGACTGCTTAAAATAATGGATTAGTATCTTTATTTAATTTACTTGGAAAAATATTAGAAAACATGTTGCTTTCAAATGTCAGTGCAGGAGGATCATGCCATTTTGCAGATTTTTTTCCCTCAGCTTACATGAAGAACGCACTGTTATTTATATGGTGTTGTTAACTAATGTTTGTTACAGGTGTAACTTTACTATTCAATGAACCACCAGATGCCCGTAAACCAGATGTAAGATGGCGGCTGTACGTTTTCAAGGCTGGTGAAGTGCTAAATGGTAATTGTTATGAATACATCTCTTTATTCAAATCAAATCATATACTTCTAGATGCTCATGCATAACCATGACCATCTAACATTGTGCAACTATCTGGAGTCAACATTATGAATTCTTATTTGCTGAGCCTTCCTTTTTAGGTTTGCCTCTGATGCCATTTCAAGTTCATGTATTATACTTCATCAAAGTAGTAGTAGAATTTTATGAAATTTAATGCCCAAAGAAAATGTATTTAACCAAAAAAATAAAAAAAAAAATAGAATTCTCAAATTTTTAGTTGCAGCAATTAGGGTTGCCCTGGTAAGCATCCTGTGTAATTTGTTTTGGAGGACCATCTGTATTGAGAATGGGTGGTCGTGAAAATTTTGATAAGAGAAATAGAATTTACAAAAGAGGGTGGTTTGAATGCATTAGCACTGTGTTTGGGGTGATATGAAATGGTTTGCATGAACGGTGGTCCCAAGAGGTGTTGTGTACTGGTCCCTGGCCTGTATGATACATACTGAGTGGTGAAGGGCCTCTATGAGCTGTACCTTAACCCTTGCTGTAGGGTGCTACTTTATGATTTCAAATTGATACAGAAAGGAAAACCAATTTAGCAAATGCATCTAAAGTATCTGAAGAACAAAAATGACAATTAAATTTGGAACGAAGATGTGATGGGACAATGAAGAGTTTTCATCTGGAAAGTTTGGTGCTTCTAAGATCAGCTTAGTTGTTGGATCCTTCCATCTGATGGGTTACTTCCGTGCTAGAAATTTGTTGCTGCTACTTGTTCGCTTCCATAAGTGTTCTTCTTAGTATCCTAGATCATAGACTATCTTGGCTGAAGTTCTATTAACATAGGATGCATATAATCTTCTTTTTTTAAGGAAATTTTCTCTAGGTACCAATCTTTAATAGAATCTGACATCTTATCTGTTTTGTTTACTTAACCATAAGCTACAATCCTGAAATTATTCACAATTTTGCAATA
Source organism: Cocos nucifera (assembly GCA_006176705.1). Taxonomy (NCBI): domain Eukaryota; kingdom Viridiplantae; phylum Streptophyta; class Magnoliopsida; order Arecales; family Arecaceae; genus Cocos; species Cocos nucifera. The sequence continues at coordinate 1,543,379 of QRFJ01000104.1, read as the reverse complement.
CCCATTTCATTGTTTTTATGGTTAGGACTGTATTTCTTTCTTTTCATACCTGCTTGTTTCTTTGAGCTCACTGCATCAGAAGTTGCTTCTCTATGTGCTACTTTAGGGATCTGAAGTTCTAATATTCTAACACACCTTTTTTTAATTTTCCGATGAAGTTTTATTGACTTCTATATGGCTAAAAAAAGGACGCATGATGGACGAAAAAGAATGGGAGCGCAGAATATGAAAAGGAAGGTGAAAATGAATTGAAGAGCAAAGGAGAATTATACAAAATTAAAAGTTTGGAAATATACAGAAAACCTATTGGAAATGCCAAAATCTCATGTTAAGCATTGAAATGTTGAGAGAACTTATATATTTTCTATACCATTTTTAGCAGTCGATATAACATTTGGTTTGCCTGATTATTGACTACAAATTCTTTTTTCCCAATGTTATTATGTTGTAGTTAACTTTCTAGGGTAAACTCTTCTAAAAAAAAAGCTCATAAAGGAAGTGTGTCATGAACAGAGCCCCTTTATATACACCGTCAGAGCTGTTACCTTTTTGGAAGAGAAAGGAGGGTCGCAGATATTCCTACGGATCATCCATCTTGTAGCAAACAACATGCTGTTCTTCAGTACAGGTATATTTGCATTTCTTTTATTAGTTGATCATGCCCTAGGACTTTCTTGTGATTCATTTGTTTCGATATTTGCAGGCTTGTGGAAAAGGAGCAACCAGATGGCTTCATGTCAAAGCAAGTAAGGTAATTGAGTGACATATATTTTTAGTTTATGTCCACTATTTTTATTTCTTTTATATTGTCATTAGGTCATTCACCAAATTCACAACGTGATAACAATTGTTCTTTAATTTTGCATTTTACTAGGCCTTATGTAATGGACCTTGGAAGTACAAATGGAACTTTTATTAATGTAAGATTTTATGGCCACTCTTTTTGTTTCCTTTTTTGGTGAAAGAGCTGTTTGAGTGTTTTGGCTTGATGCTTTATTCATATATTTTCCTTCTTTTTAACTATGGCTTTTATTTTTGCAGGATAATCGCATTGAACCACAACGATATTATGAAATTTTTGAAAAAGATACTATTAAATTTGGTAATAGCAGGTAAGCAATAAAGATTATGAGGAAACAATTTTAGTTAGAAAAAAATTTGTCCTTTGTCTTTTTCCCTCTAAAGGTCTTTAGCTAATAGCAAATATTCTTCTTCTATCTCAATGCTTGCCCTTGGTTTTTGTTTATGCTGCTAATTATTTCCTACCGAACTTAGTCAATGTGCTTCTTCAGATTTCATGTTGTCATGCAATAAAAGTTGTTTGCATAATTTTATCACCATGCTTTATGAACTTTTTTTTTTTTTTTTCATTTGTACTGTCTGAAAATAGTTGCTCTATTGTTCTGAATATCCATTTGGTGATGCTGTTATCATTCATTTTATCACTAATTAAAAACATCTAGCTGACTTTGTAACCACTGGCCTATAGTCTGATATATGATAATTGTTTTCCATGGGAGTTCATTGATTTCCCGAGCTGCTACAGAAATTTATGAACATCCTGCTCCTAAACCTTGTGCTAACTGGGGTATATCTTGAGGCATTTCTTTTGCTCTTGCCAGATTTTTTTGCCCTGCAGAACAGTTCGTGAAATACCTTTGTAAAATACATAGTGATTAAGTCAGCCCTGGTTGGTTGCATCCTCAGGTGTTTGTGCTGGTTTTGAATCCCCACAAACATGGGATACAAAGTAACATATGTTAGTTGTCTGAGCCACTATCACTCATAATTTCAGTGACTTGACAGGCCTTTCAACGCATATTATCATGTTATTAGTTTCTGACGTTTAATGTGTTGTGAAATTTATGTGAATTCCTCAAGATATAAATCATATAAGATTCTTGAAATGCTTGTTTTATTGCCTTGGACAAAACTTTTTTCCTCAAATGACAGTTCCTGAAACCTGAAAGATCAGTTTTGTACAAAGCAGGTCCCTTGATTACCTATTTTTCCTAATGATACAAAGAAGCAGCCCCTAAAAGATCATTGCTAAGACAATTGTTGATTGAAGTCTCCTAACGATACAAATATCCTGTTTAAGTTTCCAAATAACCTCATTGATTGAAGTCAGATTCCATTTATTGGATCTGAATCCTTATCCAATCAAACTCGGATCTAGCTATATTCAAATCCCCCCCAAAAAAAAAGAAAAAAGAAAAAAAAGAACTGATAATCAGTGTGGATGTGTACATGCACAAACACACACAGAGACACATCTTTATATATGTATACATGAAAACATATGCATCCTCATATAGTATATGCGTAGATATTTAGATATAGGAATATAGATGATTGCTTACTTGACTTGCGTTATTACTTTTCTTGATATATCTGGATTTGTACTTTTTCTCATGCATGCTTGCCTTAAATCTCGCCCACTGCCATTTCAGCTCCCAAATCATGGCTGACATAGATTAAATTTCATTTCAATCACATCAACATACACAGAAACTTAAATATGTTTCTAAAGTGAGTAGATTTTTTTAAAGTCAATCATTTACTCGTATTTATTGTTATGCTTGTTATAGTTAATGTTTTTCAAATCATAATTTAATTAAATATTATTTTCTACTAAGTGTTAGAAGGAGAACAAAAATAAAAAAATAATAGCAGGAACAAACAAAAGATAAGATCATGTGCTGAATTGAACCCCCAAAAAAATTGAATTTGAACTTGAACCCGACTATCAATCAAGCTTCGATTCAAGTTCCGAGCTTACTCATTTTATGGATCTGAACCTGAATCTGAACTCAATTTGTCTTATCAAGTTCAGATGCAGATGCAGCATGGATCCAACTGAGTCTATCCTGATTAAAGCCCTAGCTACACCAAGGTTTGACCATGAGCCCATTATTCTTTGATGATGAATTTGTTGTCAACATTTAAAAGGAGGTATCATGGTGTTTTGTTATTTGAATATGATAGTGTTGGTTGGTGTGACGAGAAGAGTGTTGAATTTTGATTCAGAAGTTTAGGAAAAATTAGGAGGATAGGGGTTCAAAAATCGTTACGGTTAAACTAGCGTATAAATGATGTTGCTATTGAAAGGATAAAAAATATTAACTACCAATTAAATTGATGGCCAAGTAGGGGTGAAAGTAGTATAGGTATTATCCATTTGGATCCATTTTCATATCCGAATAATCCAGATATGGATAGAAATTTGAGAATCCGACTACTATCCGGATCCGTATCTATATCCGTCAAAGAAAAATGGATATGGATTTTGATAGACAACCATCCGATTCGTATCCGAATATTCGAATCTACATATAATCATATATAATTTTATATAATATTTATTAATTTTTTTAAAAAAACATATGACCATATAAACATGTTATCAACTTAATTTATCAATTTAGTAATATATTTGATTTTATAGTCATAAAATTTAATTATCTAAGTTATATCCATAATTATATCCATACTTCTAGTATCCGAATAGTATTCATATTCATTTGAAACAAATATGGATATGAAATTTTACATTCGAATAATATCCGTATTCACAAAACAAATACGGATATGAATATGCTGATATCCGATCCGGTTTCAGCCCTATGGCCAAGAGATACCCCAAAGTCATCATTTTGATTGATCTTCTAGAGTTGTGGAGATAAAAGGGGAACTTTTTTTGTTTCCTTTGCTTTCTTGTTCTCCTTATTGTTCATGTTGTTAATTTGCTAGACTCGCTTTGTGTGCACTTATGGCAAGACATGCTGTTTGGCTGCTTAATTGCCAATACTTCTTAAAGATGGTTTAGGGAGTGGAGTATCATATTTCCATCTTAGTGAAGTAATTTTATGTATCACTAGTTTAAGGCAGGTGTGATGGTTGTGAGATGAAGCATGGTTAATTGTGATTCCTATCTGATTGTAAATTTTCTTAGTCATTCATGTAAGTATGTAACTAAAATGCTCTCCAGCTTGTGATTGGTCCACCATTTTGTTTCTTTCTTAAAAAGAGAGAGAGAGAGTTAGAATGGAAACAAGAGGATTATTTTCTTAAATATGGGTGTATTATAGATGGGTGGAGTGGAGTGTTTAGATGTGTGGGGATGGTTTTCTTACCTTCAGTTCAATGGTTATGAACAATTGTATTTCAAACTCTTCCAACAAAAAGGAGGTTTATCAAGTTATCGTAATGTGCCTTATACTGCCGTCTTAAATATAAATGGACTCAAATTGAAGTCTCATAGGATGTTTGGAGCTTGCTGATTCCCCCTGCCTACCTCCTTTAATTTGTTAAAATTTCTCCAGTCATAAAAAGAAGATTTGGGAGGGAGGGCGTATTTTTTAACAAGGACGTAAATTTAAGAAGAAAAGATGCTGTTCTCCCTAAATCCAATTGGTGAATCATTAAAGCATCTTGTCATCCTGTCATTTCTTAGCTGATATGCTGCCTCATCTGCAGTATGGTTACCATGAATGAAGACAATGCCTTGATTGGCCGAGTCCCTTAAAATCATTGAATGCTTAGTAGATCCATCACTTTGCTTTTCTAATTAGTCATAGGGCGATGCTATAACAACTTCTTTGCTGTTTATGCTACATGTTCTCTCTGTGATAGAATAACAGGAGAAACCTATATTTGTATTATAGACTCTGGGAGGCCTGCCATTATTTATAATAGAGACTTGGGTATGTTCTGAGTGATGCATGACTTCTCTGTGAAATTATTTTTGGTGGTAACAAACATCTGGATGCTGCCTTCGTGGATGCTAGATGTATGTCTTCAACGGTGCTGATTGAAGACTTAAATTCTGTGATAATGAACATGTGGGAATGTCAAAAATCTAAATTAGGGGAATGCTCCAGTGAGGCAGATATAAATAGGACGCTGCCTCTGAAGCAGAGTTACACTTGGCGTGCTTAAATCGTTGTTGTCCTCTTACATGTTGGAATGTGGAATATTCACTAATCATTGTTACTGTTGGTTTGATCAGAAGATAATTGTTGATTCATTGTGCATTGTTGTCCCATTTTTTGCAAAATAAGCACTAGCATTTTTCCTTTTATTTTGTACCTAAATCCCCAGTTTAGATGGAAGGGAAATAAATAAATTAGGCTGGTGCAGATATTGAAAATGTAACAGACTAAATAAATCCAATTACTAGAAACATTCTGTTTTGGTAGCTGCCATGCGGTATATCTGAAACATGTTAATCTGCTTGTTTTTGCAGCCGAGAATATGTACTGTTGCACGAGAACTCAGCTGGGTGAACTATCTCAATTTAGGAAGAGAATTCCCGACCCTGCCATTTTGCAATTCCCCATCAAATTTCAATGCATGCTATTCAACAACCAGTTTCATTAAGATGCTGCTATTGGCTAGCCACCATAGTGTGTATACACTTTCTTCCATAAATGACCCAACTGCTTTGATATGTGTTTTTGCTTATTCTCTGGCTTCGGGAAGTCTGTTTTGTTGGATGTTAGAAAAAGTGATTACATGTATGAGTTTGAATTTTTTTGATGAAATGTACCAATGTTTTCATATTTTCTGTCTGATGCCAAAATGTTACTGGAGCACATTCCTTGGTAATATTAGCATTCCTCTTTTTGATGCAACTCGTGATTTTCTTTTTTCTCCCCCCTGCATGTTCTCTGTTTTCTTTGACAATATTGATTGTGAACCAATGCAATCTTAATTTGATGGAAACAATTTTAGAAATTATAGAAGCTGGAGGAGGCAGTGTTGCTTCTGTTTTTCCTCATGCTTGGTTGGATATAAGAACAGAAAGAAGGTTATCTGCCTCTCAGGGAGTTAAATGTTGTTTCAGTCCTGGTTGTATCAGATACCGCATGCTGGAACCGAAAAATATAGGATACTATATTGCAGCAGGTTGAGGCTGAGAGATCTACCAACAAATTCTGTCACCTAAAAGGTGATTGGTAAAGAAATGGATAGAGGTAAAAAAGAGATCAACCATTATTTTGTTACCCCAACAAATTCAGTCACCTAAAGGGTGATAAGTAAAGAAATGGAGAGGTAAAAAAAGAGAGCAAGCCGAACGCTAGGCAATCAACTAGAATAAAGGAGGATCGTGGTGTGAAGTTGGAAGGCAAAAAAGAAAAAAAATGTTGCTTTGCATGGTTGACATCTTACTCTGTAATGATTGATTTGTATTCAAACTGATTCAGATTTTCAATCTTGCAACCTCTTTAATCATGATCAGCTCTAAAGGGAAGGGTCGTTGTCAGATCGGAATAAGAAACGGGAGCCAGTCGTTGGAGGGAAGATGAGGCTCGTTTCATGCGACTCCATAAAAGTGTACATGCACTACAAAATGCAGCTAGTTTAAAAATACTAGCTAGCTATCGTAGTAGTAGCCTTATTTAAACTAGGATTATAGTAGCTTTATTTAAACTAGGGTTGTTTATGCTTTTCCTGTTTACTTCTTTCTGTTCGATGCTTCTTCTGCCTGAGTTTGAATCATCTTATAGACTTTGATTTTTGCAGTGTGATTTTAATTTACGAAAGATTAACTGTTTTTGTCCTTCTAAATAGATTCATCATAATTTGCATGATTTTCCAATGTTTGTTAAAAATTTGTGTTAAATTAATTTTGGAAGCTTTGCCTTATGTTTTAAATAATTGCTCGATATCTTCATGTATGATGGTCAAGCTATGTTGTTGTGTCCGGACTCGGTTTTTTTGGCATTCAACCAATTGATATCGAACCATTTTCAAATATCAATCGATTTTCAAATTAATACTTCTTAATTTCATTGTCATAGATTAATTTTTAAAATGTAGCTTTTCTGTTTTAAGTAGTTGAAATATTTATTAACTATCGTTGCTTAAGAGTTGTATATTTCATGGATTGAAATGAAACCTATGGACAGTGATTGACAGGTCCAGTTGGATCCCTTCTCTGCACCTCCTCTTTCCCACCGTATGCCCGTCGCAATGGTGATACTTTTGACCTCGCTATCTCCAGCAGCTTTGCCATTTGCCACCATTTTCGTGTTCCTATTTACTGCCGCTGTGCACCACCGCACATCCATCGATGCTCATAAAAAAAAAAAATTATATTTTTTTAAGGTTGTTGATGGCAATGTGGGTGGTAGATCTCCCGAAAACGATCTGTCAGCAGCTGTTTCTTGTTTTGAATCCAAGCTAACACACCAACATCGGCTCTCGAATCATCCACACGTCCTTCAAGATTGAGACAACTGCTAATATATCTTATTATTAAAAAATTATTGGTTAGGACTATCCTATTACGTGAAATTTAGACTATTCAATAAAATGTTATCACATTATTCGATGAAATTAAAAAAAAAATTAATCAAAAATTAGATTCAAAATGACTAAATATGATTAAATGTGAATTTTATTTCCCTTAATACTCATCAACCAGATGGGAAGATCTAAAATTTTAAATCATGGAATGATATGATAATATTTTATTAAATGACCTAAAGTTTATATGCTAGGTTGATTCTAATCAATAATTTTTTTAAATTTTTTTTTTCTACATTATCGTTAGTGTAGCTTCGTAAATATTATCTGCGTTGATTGGTTGAAGTCGGAGCATGATTTTTTAAAATATTTTTTTTAATTTTTACTCTGGCTCCAAGAGCCAATTATTATGGAGGATATCTGCGGAAGTACACCGCCCCGCGGCGTTGAAATTTTCCTTCCTCCTCGTTGTTACAAAAGTAAGCGTCGCCCCTGACCGATTTTTTTTCCCTAAAGCCTGGCCTGGTCGCATGGCCGGTGATTGATTTCCATATGAATTTTTAAAAATATCGGGTGAAAATAAATTTCTAATCCTTCAATTATCAGATAATATATTTTTTTTTCTAAACCCCTTACATTAAAAAAAATTTTAGTGTAAATGTTGCTGCAAGCATGCAATAAAATCGAACTAATGAAGTGGACAAGAATCTAAATCTGTACAAATTCAATCAAACCGATATGCTGAGCCACATAAAATGCCACCTACTCAACCGCACCATTTTTCCCACCGAAGGTGTGCTCAATCAAAATGCACACGCACACGCACACGCACACACGATACCCTTGTCCTTCGGAGTTCAAATGTTCTTCACGGACAGCGATAACTGGCGGGTTTATGAAAACATGGGCTCCTCGAGTGAGGCCCGGATGCTGTTCGATGAAATGCCACAGAGAAAGTCCAAAGCCCGATCAACCCGGTCAGTTCCGATCCCACCCAACCCGAATCAACCCGATCCACCACCCGAATCAATAAATTTCCCCTTCTACCGGTCTTCTCTCTCAAACTTTCTTGTCCTCGCTCAGGTAGTCAGGTAAGTCTCTGCATCTCCGAGAATTCTTGTTTCGAATATATTTCTTTTTTCCCAATGTAGATCTCATCTGCCTGAATCCTTGGGTATTCGTAGATCCTCTATTAGATAGTTTGATTCTTCTTGGGTCCTCAACCACTCGAAAGTAACGAAACATATATATGTTTATTCGTATTTGCATCTCAGAACAATTCTGTTTGGGTATTAATATTGTTGCGGATGGTTGTATAGCTGATGAATTAAAAAAGGAGTGTAAACTTGCTTTGGATTGTTTGTTGAATCGAAATCCTAAATCTTAGAATCTGGTTGAATCCAAAGGTTCTTTTTGACTGTTTAGATCCCAAGGTCTGGTTTTGATATCTCGGTTTTATTTTAGTTTGATGGTAGTGGCATGGGCATGTGAATAGTGGAAGGTGGTTTTGATGTAGGTATAGAGGAGGATGAGTTCCAGGCCTGTTCCAAGGAGGGAGAGCCCATGGGGTTTGCCAGATGGTGACACTCGGCAGCCCCAAGCACACAGATGCAACGATCGGGCAGAGGATGTAATTCAGGTAGCTCTTTTTTATTGTGAAACTTTTCTTTTGATTTATTTATTTATTTGATGCTGTAGATGATCTGTGATACAATTAAGCATAATTACTATCTTCTTCATTTTAATTTTAGTTTGTTTATCTACTATTAACATTCTATACTTTTAATAAGCAAAAAAAGGTTAAACTTGTAGAAGTTTTTGTATAAGTAAAGAAGTTTATAGTTGACAACTAGGTTCTACTCACCTTATTGTTACACCAATCATTATATGGAGAAGGTTGCTTGTAAGATTCACTGCAAATTATTAATAACATTTTTATATTGTTGCAGGGTTACAAAGAGGTGATGTCATTGCATTTCAAAATTCAATTCTTTTGGATCCTTTCTGTCAATCCATTTTGTTGGGGGGCTGTAATCTGAAATATAATCTTTCTGCTTTAAGTGGACCCTTTTACACAAATTGCTCAATTAGGGGTGCATTAAGGCACTTGGAAGGTTGATGTTTGATAGCTTAGGTTCAAGATTGATAGTTCTGGGTTTCAGAGCATGTGTCACTTGAATCTTTGGTTGGTGCAGTTTGACCTTTTTGCTTTGTTTCATTGCCTTGGGACAAAATGGGCCGATACCAGAGTACTGTTTGCAGTATAAAATGAATATGTTTTGAATAAGTTTGTAAAGAGAAGGACATATAGTTCTTCCCACATATCTTCATCGTGTACTTTAAGTCTTTTATTGTAAGGCAAATTTAAGCAGGATATGATGAAGCAGTAAAGCTATGTTTTGAGATGAACTTATAAATTAGAAACTTTGTTATGAGGTAAGCATTAAACAATATAAAAATTTTGCATGTGTAGATGGTAACTAGAGAATTCTTCAAGCTGTAACATCTGCTCTGACTAGGCATGTTTGTTTCAATATGCTTGGATAAAATTGGACATGTTTCATCAAATGTTAACCAAAACATGTATTTACCCATTTCAATGTAGATGGTGCCTTTTCCTTAAAAGCTTGAAATGCTTTTGAGAAAAGGTTTTGTATTGCACAAAAGTTCAATCCATCTTTTTGGCCAGATCTAGTTTTGGCTTCTCAATGTTTTTCCCCTAGAACAAAGAACTTGAATTAGTGAAGTAAGCAAAATAGAAGCAAAACTTGAACCTGGCAAAAAGTTAAATGCTTATTTGCATGCATGTGCCAATAGTAACGTGATTACCATCACAAACATACCCAGGCATCTTGCTGTCCACGGCCACTCTCGCCAAAGTTATAGACATACAATTAGCTTTCGACAATAAAAACATTCTAATTCTTACTTCTGTGTGGTGCATTTGCCAGTATCTTCGAGGGAATTTAGGAAGCAATACCTAGCTTCTCAAGCCTCTCTTCCCATGCCTGAATTACTGGATACACTAGTTACACTGTGAAAAGAAACGCTCTTCCACAAATGGCCCTGTGACCACTTAACCTTTCCAATGCTCGAACTTGTCTTTCTTCCTTTTTAAAACTCCTTCCTCTCCTACTCAACTAGCATCTTAGTAGTAATCCAAATACATGCACCACTGTCTTTCTATCTCTCCTCTTTCTATCTAATTATTGAACTATGGTCAGGATCACTTTTCCTTCCCCAACTTGCTGGCATCTAAGAAGAGGAGGCAAAAAAAAATGAAACAAGAGATTCAGAATAGAATCAGGGAGATAGTGATTTGACAGCCATTAGAGTCTCATTGGGTTGAGGAGAGAAAGAGGGAGCGAGAGATCTATGTGGGTTGTATCTAGGCATCAAGAGGCAAGAAGAGAAGAATCATTGCTTTAATGTCTTCTTGTCACAGGGAAATTAGATTGCAGAGTCTTTTCTTTTCTTCTTCTCTTTCTATTCAAGATGGCAGTTTAAAGCTAGTCTAATTTGATAGAAGAAGTGCTTGGGCATTTAGGAAGTCTGGCATAAGTCTCACATCCAATGGAGAACACCACCAACATATCCCATGTGACATTGTTCAAGATCCTGGACCTTTGACCTCTTTAAAAGCCACAAAACTTAATATATGAGACTCTCCGCTTGACCCTTTGACCATTTCTAAGCTATTAAGGGTTAGCTCATATCGACCTCAATGGCCTCGGTTCCCAAAAAGATAAGGAATGAGTAGGGAGGGAAGGGTAAGACATAAAAAGGGGCGTGTGGTGGGGATACAAGTGTGAAAGGGGATGAATAAGGAGGGAAGGGGGAGACATAAAAAGGGGCATGTGGTAGGGATGCAAGTGGAACCGTAAGAGAGAAAGAGAAGGCTTGATGGTAAAAGATTTATCTATTTTTAATTCCAGAAATAGCTACCAATTTTGCCTTAGAAACCAATATAGTACATGAACTTTGGTAAGTTATCACTTGCTTTTGTGAAACTAGTTGAAGAGTTCCATTTTTGGTATGGGAAGTGACAAATAATTAATTTAACCCTCAGTTGGATCCCATCATAATTTGAAGAAAACATAGCCTAGAAACCTTATGGAGACTTGGAGAGAGGTCCTCGTGGTGTTGTTTTTCCCAATAACCCACATCCGATGATCCATTTTTACCATCCTTCTCATCCATCAATCGTCAGTGTTATACGTTGGATAATTATTGTAATTCCATTGTGAATATATCTATCGCAGATTATGTTCAAGCAAAGGCTATCAACTGGCTGATATTTAGATGAATCACTGTTATGATTTTATAAATTAGTACATGTCATTCACCAACTAGAACAATGAAACTCTAACATTAATAGCTTTTTATAGAGTATATAGATTTCATCAGGTATATATTTTTGTAAAAAGGAAGGATGACTAGCACTTAAAGGGGATTACAATAAGATTGTTGTCATGAGTGACTTTGAATCTGCTTGGACATTGTTAGGTGCTACATATTCAGGCAGTCTTTTAACCATTGCTTTGGCCTAGATATATGCTATTATTAGTATGACATATAGATTATGAAATTAAGTACTTTATAGTTCATATCAGTAACTAGAAATAGCTTGTGATTATTAGACCTATCAGATATTTGGAGCTTAGTTGCCAAAATCATGAGCCAGTGCAGGATTCTTTTGTTATTTTAGGAGAAACATAATTCATCTTTTGTGAATATGTAAGCCAAGTTTTTTTACATGGTTCAAAATCTTGCTTTTGAATGGAGAGAACTCGACTCCAAGATTTCAATTGCTAGCCTGCTAGTCCCCACATGTCATGTCAGGCTAGCATGGAACCTAATGCAGTTTGGTGCAACACCTAGTAAACTCATTTTTTTAATATTTTTTAATGAAAAGGAATTTGAAGTCCTTTTGATATTTTCTATTGTATTTTCATTTTTTATTTTGTTTTTATTCTATCGCATATTTTTATTTCATTTTTTATCTTATTTCATGTTACTATGTTCAATGATATATCCTTTATTTTATTTTTAATTTTTATTTATATATTAAATTTGTTTATTTTTAGAATATGTTGTCTTTAGATATGTATTTATGTAGTATGTATACATATATGTCTAGTGTGTTATGTACGTATATAGTTTTATGTACTTGTGTTTCTAAAATTTTTATGAAGTTGAAGTGTAGGGACTAGTTGGAGGATAGAAGGAATTGACAAAAGCAAGGATTAAACTACTAATGCTTAGAACATGCTTATGGATTTGCTGTAAAAGGTTCCAATGGTTGTGTTATGCACATATTCTTGCATGTGTTTTATGAACATATTGTTGTTGGTTGTGTTATCTTTTGCTATATCTATTATTCTTGTTCCTCCTATATTAATTTTTATTTAAATACATAGGTATTTTTGAAAAGCGTGTGTGTGTGTGTGTTTTTTGTTTTTTTTTTCATTAGCTTCATATTATCTGAACTTTTGGCAAATTGCCCTGAAAGATCTTCTAAATACTTTGCGTAGCATGTAAAATTTGTTATTACTTTTTAATGCGGGGCCATTGCTTGGTGCAATGGAAAAAGGCTTGGGCTGATAAGCATTATTGGCATCGGGTCAAGTCTTGGGGCGGCCACTTTGTCTTTTATCTTTTGTGTTTCATTTTCTTTTTTTTTTAATAAAAAAAGTCTGAAAGCTAGGTCTATCCCCAATTTGCCCCTCCTAGGACCGTGGTTTGCTAGGACCACATCTGGTTAATGGATTTTTAATCTTTTAATGCTCGATACCTTTGCAGGCTTGTTTTGAAGGAAATCCCTTCAAGACAGTTCCAGGTCCTTTCAAGCTGTTTTGGCGCTGCATGCGGTCAAAGCCTGGGTATGCTTTTTTTTCCTTCTGCATATCTTATCTTTCTTTAAGATTTTAGATATGAACAGAAAACGGAGATTAAATACTGTAGTTTTGAATGACATTAGCTATGATTGATTTTTCAACTCAGACTATGTTTCAAGTTGACTCTTTGCAAAGCTCCTGCTGGTTGAATTTGTGCCCTGTATATAACATGGCCTCTACCCCTCCATTGTCTGGACCCTTTCCAATTTTCAGGAATCTTGGGAGGGTGTTACACCTCCAGGCATATGAAGGCTGGTCTTCGTCCCAACCAGTTGTTGAGGTTTAATAACATGCCTTCGTGCATGAAGTTGCATTAGCCGGATGGTTGCACCAACCTATGGAGGGTCAGTGACATGTTAAGAGCCAGTTTAGAAAGTTACCAAATTTTTGAAGATGATAGACTGAAAAATTTACCAGCATGTTGTTTCAGATTGACTGTAGAATTGGATGATCAGTGCAAGGATGATATTTTGGTTGCCTTACCGTACTTGCATATTAATACTATGGGGTCTATTATGGAACATCTAGCTGATGATATTTTGGTTTAGGCTTGAAAAGAAGCTTTTCTAGCTCCATCTGACATCCATATTTTATTGCACTTGGTGATAGAAAGCTCAGAAGCGCTTTGCAGTGGAAGCAAGCTAATTTGATTTATGTATGACTTTTGTGGAATTAATATTCCATACCATCATATTAATTTATCCATTTTGCAGGGAGGAGCCAACCGAACCTTTCTACTACTTGCAGTTGGATCCACCTAGGAGAGAAGAGGCCGAACTCGAGTGATAAAACTTTGCCTCTGCAAAGAGACCTTGTTAAGTGAGGATGATGCCTTGGTATATACATGAATTGGATGACATGATGTTTTTCTTCTCTCTATTCTGACTTCTTTTTTTTTTTTTCCCCCGAAATCATGAAACTATTTTTTAAAAAATAATTTGGTAGCAAAAATGTGTTTTTTTAAAAATTCCGTGGCACAGGTATTGGCAAGACTTGGTTTGAAATTTTAGCATGGCTGGTAAATAGATGAAGTTTCTCAAAAAAACCTAGTGGGGGATGCTTATAGCAATTAGACATATAGGGCTGAAGAGAGGGCCAAATTTGTCAAAATGTGGCTAAAGCAAGTCCGATTGCACATGTATGAGCTTGAGTCTTATGAATTATTAGACACATTGATTCACTATTTTCCAAGACTTTTACTTTCTATTAAGAAGCTAACAATGGATGGAACAAACTTATGAAAAAAACTGGATCTATTCTATCTGTAGGTTTTTGATTTTGACTATTGTTTTGGGGGTGTGGAATAGAACTTACGCGCACTAGATAGAATTTAGGCTATTCAAAAGGTGCTGGAGATTTGATGCGAATGCCACGGAAGTGGTTTGGCTTCAAGTTCAATCCGTGCTGGCAAGGATTAGTGATGTGCACTAAAATTTATCCACTTGACCTAATTTGTAAAATGTTAGATCTTTGGACGCTAGTAGTTAAGTATCAGCTCGTATTCTCTCTTAGTTGGACTGAGGGTGTTTCGAAAGTCACCGGGATCTCACGGGTTGTGATTCCGGCCTGCTTCAGTATATTTTCTAATTAGTTTGTGTTACAAGAACAAACAAGTTGAAGTATAATCATCATTAAGTTTATAGGATTAATCTAGGTCATTCATTAGTTAAATAATATAAATTATGTTGACCTAAATGACCCACCCCCACCCGACCCCACCAAAATAAATAAATAAATAAATAAAGTAATAATAAATGATACATGTCTTTTTAGAAGAAAAGTAGATCATTTGGGAATTGGATAAATCTGATTTTCTTTCGCATCCTATTTAGATGCAAATAATTGATGTCAGTCTAATCCTAAGATATAATGAGCGAACCGTTGCATGTTTTTTTCGATGTACATTTTAATAGAGGAGGATTAATATGCAATTCGAATTAATCAAATCCAGACATAGTGAATATCAGCAAAATGAATTGATATTTTTTTTCTTTACAAAAGAATGCATATTTTTTTTCCGCAGGAATCCCTTATGTATCCGTTTGCAATTTCGTATGCTACATGAGAAAGAAGCAGAGGTGCATCCATGCGGTTTTAAAAGGCAAGATAGATTTTATCCAATGAACAAACGAAGTTATTTGGGCATGACTCATCATTCTGAATTATTTAAGAGAAATTGTTGCAAGGATCGGGTCCAAGTGGACTAAGGCAAATATCTGAGCACATCCACGGTGGATATTATGCAATCGAGAATTGGTGAACTGGGAAGGAGATTAGGCAGGAGGTCATCCAGTTTTTTAGATCTAGATGAATGGTACCGTTGGGAGGGAAAAGGTCCGTCTTCTTCCCTCATGGGGTGATGGTCTTGGAGGAGCAGAATAGACGCCTAGTGAAGGATGTATCCTATGGGGAGGTACAGAAGGCTTTGTAAACCATGGCAGAGGACAAAGCCCCAGGCTTGGATGATTTTTCTCCACTCTTCTTCAAAAGATACTGGCTGATCATTCAGATTGAGATTGTAGTGATGATGTAGGAGTTCTTTGCCACTGGTTAGATACCAGATGCTTAAAAGTAGACATTCATTACCCTGGTTCCAAAGAAGCCAGATGCCTCAGAGCCTAGTCACTTCAGGCCAATTAGCTTATGCACAACTCTTTATAAAATCTGTGCTAAGCTGATAGTGTACAGGATGCGGTTCATTCTTCCTCAACTGATCTATTTGGAGCAGGAGGCATTTGTTGAAGGATGTAGTATCTCTGACATTTTTCTTATTGCTTAGGAGTTCATACACCACCTCCAGAGAGCTACTTCCCATCCAGGGCTCATGGTGATCATGCTTGTCATGGAGCGAACTTATGATCGTATGAGTTAGGATTTCCTAGAGAGGGCCTTGATAGATTTTGGCTTCCACCCTACCTGAATTGGTTAGATTCTAGCGTGTATTCGGAGTCCATCCTTTGCCATATTGCTCAATGGGACACCCTCAAACTTCTTCTATTCCAGGGTCAGGCTGCGCCAAGGTTGTCCTCTATCTCCATATCTATTTATTATATGTGCTGACACTCTTTCGCAAGCTATTTGTATTGCAGCCCAGGGGCTAGTCTTAGATCTTTATCTACCGAAACCCGAAGTCCAGCCGATCTTGCACCTCCTCTTCGCATATGATTGCTTGCTACTCAGCTGTGCTTCTATCCGAAATGTAGTTGGATTTCAGAGAATTTTGGAGGAGTATTGTGTGGTGTCGGATCAAAAAGTCAACCTCTTCAAATCGATGGTGGTGTTTAGTCCAAGGACACCGACCCCGCAACGGTTGGTGATTAGAAATATTCTTGGGATTGGCAAGCATAGCGGGACCTTGCAATATCTGGGTGCCCTATCTTCAGGTGCAGGTTGAGGAGGGTGGAGTGTATAGATGTAGAGCGAACAATCTAGGAGTGCCTGAAGGGGTGGCAAGGCTGTACACCGTCCATGATGGGGTGGGTCATCCTAGTGAGGTCTGTTCTGAGCTTCATTCATATTTACCTGATTTCTCATACAGTTATTCCTAGATCCACCATGGTAGCGAGGTTGGAGCAGCACTTTCATAGATTTCTTTAGAATTCCCGTCCGAGAGGAGGGGGAGGTGTTCACCTGCTTGCCTTACATGTCATCTTCTAGCCCCGATGGAAGGGTGGCCTAGGGATCCAATTCTTAGCTACAAGGAAAAAGGCCTTGATTGTGAGGCATGTGGCCCAGCTTCTTCTTAGTCTGAATTCTCTATGGAACTCCATCGTGCTGGTTAGGTACGGTCCGCTACCTGATTGGGGTGAAGTCTATTCAAGGCATAATGCCTCCTTCTTATGGCGAGAGATATGTGCTTAAGCTCCTGATGTCCTCTCTTGGATGAGATGGTTGTTGGAAGATGGGTGCACTGTGAGGATCTTTCATGATACTTGGATTGGAGATCTTTCGTTCAGTCAGCAGCTAATCTTCACCGTTGTTAAGGTGATGAATACTATGAGAGTGGCTGATCTTCGCCGCTCTGAGGATGAGAGGTGGGATCTGACAATAATGCATCGGCTACTTGGTGGGCAGCTGGGGGAGTGGGCAATGTTTCTTGCTACACCCATCTTTGGTAGTTTGCACATCAGAGTTTGGGACTGCTTCTGTATTCCAAGGGCTGTGATGGCCGATCTCTACCAGATTTACTAGAGTGAGACAAGCAAACATAGGGATCTTGGATGGATTTGAAAATGGGAGGGCATCTGAAGGTGAGCTTATTTCTTTGGAAGGTGGCCTAGCATCGACTTCCGATTAGACCCCACCTGCAAGGCCAAGGCATGGATATCTGGATGAGGTGCCCTTATTGTAAGGTTGAGGCGGAGACCTTGGAGCATACCCTCTTCAAGTGTTCGAGGGTGATAGCAGTCTGATCCTTGGTAGGGTTGGACTTGCAGGTTACTTAGGTGGATGATCCTATTTAGATTTTTTTGGAGTTCCTGCAATGCAGCATTAGTGACGACCATACTAGAGTGGCAGGGGTCCGTTTGGCCTACTTGGCTCTTCACATTTGGCTAGCTAGGAATAGTCTAGTTTTCAAGTCCAAGCGATCTTTAGCGAGGATTATTTTTGAGAGAGCCTTAGTTATGGAAGCAGAGATTATCGAGATAACGGCCAGATCTTTAGAGACCTAGAGTTCCCACCCAGCTCGTGCAATGACCCATTGGATGTTCATCTCTTGTGAGCTTCCTCCTCTGGTGTACTTTAAAGTCAACTTCAATGAAAGTATCAGAGGTAGGCATGTAGGGCTGAAATTGGATCGGATACTAGTATATCCATATCCATATTTATTTTATCTGACAAATATAGATATGGATATGGATATTATTCGAATGTAAAAATTTATATCTATATTTGTTTTAAATGAATATGGATATAATTCGGATACTAAAAGTATGGATATAATTTAGATAATTAAATTTTGACTACAGAATCAAAGAAATTACTAAATAAATGATAAATCAAGTTAATCATATGTTTATATGGTTGTATATTTTTTTAAAAAATTAATAAGTACTATATAAAATTATATAGAATTATATATAGATTCGGATATTCAGATACGGATCAGATAGTTGTCTATCCATATCCATATCCATATCCATTTTTCTTTGACGGACATGAATATGGATATTAGTCGGATCCTCAAATTTCTATCCATATTTAGATTAATTCGGATACGAAAACGGATCGAATTGATAATATCCATACTATTTTTACTCCTACAGATATTGTTGGGTTGGCTTTGTCATTCGAGGATCGACCCTATGTTTGTGGTGGCTGGGAGACACCATCTCTTGGATCCTTTTGATGTGGAGCTTTGTCCTATTCAGGCAGGATCATCTATGCTAGATGTTTGGAAGCGACCTAGCTTATTATAGAGGGTGATTTAGCCATAATAGTTATATAGCTGTAGAGATGCACTCGTGGCAGAGTCATCTATCTTTTTGAGAATGTACTGTACTGATTATCAGATATATAACTGGATGGTTAGTTGGATGGTTTCTTTTACGATCGAGCAACTCTTTTGACTGTGATGGAGAGCATCCCGGAATGGCTCTACGGTATTTTAATTTTTTGATTTTATTGATTGTATCCATACGAAGAAAAAGGAGTGCGGGTGGGGTGGGGGGCGCGGGGTTGCGTGAATTACGTGACGTGTTATCGACCCTAGAATTTGGCACGCTCCAATAGACCCGGTCCGAGTAATACTTAGACGTAAACATGGGTGGATTGCGGTTGAACCAAGACTTCAATTGGCCTGACCCACTTGCAGCCTTTATGTCATAGCCGTACGGTTGCTTTTGACCGTGCAAGTATCGTTCAAACCATCGCATGTTCTCAGACCAATGCAAAGTCTGAATTTTGCAGGATAGTGGATATTCTATTCATGGTCGGAATAAACTATTCATGGTCGCATGGGCCGAGTTGGCGTGTGCGAAGGCCATGGTAGGCTGGAGATTTAATGCTCATTATAGCGACCATCAGCTGCCGTAGCAAGAGGCATTTAAGCCACTGTGCAAGGTTCGTGATCTCATCAAAGCTATGGAGCCTCTTTTTATTGTTTTTTTAATGCACTTCTGATGATCGCGTGGTAGAATAAATGCTCCAGTCTGGCGGCAACATGACCCTTGCTGCCGCTTAAAGTCCAACGGGACTTTAACTGGTTTTTGTGAAAAATTGATTTATTTATATTGTAATTTTTTAAAAAAAAACATAACTACATAATCTACTCTGCGAGAAAAAATTGAATTGCTTTTACCTTTCTGTATCTGGAAGCGGATTGCCTGCATATAATAACGACATGTTTTCTTAATAAGATGATTGATAGGATGACTAAAACACAAACATTGCAGCAAGGCTTCTGGATGAGGAGTGAGGATTAGAGGCAACGGAGAAGAGAAAGATGGAGTCGAAGATAGGAGGCAGGCTGCAAGGTGTTGCAGAGGAGGGTGGCGTCGTCCATGAAGGCCTAGAAATGGAGGGAAGTGGTGTTTTCATAAACCATGGAAATGCTAACCTATCTATGGAGAGGAAAAGAAGGAAAGAGGTAAACAAGATGGTAGGTAAGGATGGCGAAGAGGGATGAAAATGAAAATAATTATATTGTATTTCTTATATCTCAATCATATGCATACAATCCTATATATATATATACTAAAGTAGAAAAGCAGTCATGATAGCTGTATAATTATATCAAAAAGAATATAATATCTATATAATTATGTTTAATAATCATAATTAAGTAAATATAGTAAATTTAATCCTAGAATCCCTATAGTCATAGGTCACGATAATCCTAATGTTGATGACTTATAATAATATTTATGTTCAGTTGGATGACTGGAAGCAAGTTTGAGTTTAAATATTAGGAGACGAAAACAGCATGAGGGATAAGTTTTGATGAAAATATCAGTAGTTGATCTATAGAAGAAATACAGTAAAGATGTAAAGTTTCATGAAGTAGAAGGTAGTATACAAAATAACCGTTAATGTCGATATACTTAGTTTATTTATAAAAAATATTATAATAAGCTATTTGGATTGCACTTCGATTGTCATAGTATGATGGAGATGAGTAGTATATGAAACATCCATATCTTGCAATAACCAATACAACCATTTAAGTTCAGCAGTGATATTTGCAAAAGCACAATATCCAACTTCAGTACTTCATTAGGCAACTACCATTTGTTTCTTGCTTCTCTAAGAAATAAGTAAACCTCTAAGCAACACAGTATCCAATTATCGATGATCAATTGGATCATCTACCTAATCAACATTACAAAAAGTACATAGTTCAAGAGCCGATTGAGACGAGAAATATAGGCCATGAAATATTATCCTCTTTATGTACCATAGGATATAGATGACTATTACATAATGCGTGGAACGGGGTATAGATAAAAACTGACTTACTAGATGTACTGCATAAAAAATATTTAGTCTAATAATAGTGAGATAAACCAAATAACTAATCAATTATCGATAAAGAATGGGATCGATCAGTAGCACCTTATTCGCAACAAAGAGTTCGATATTAGTCTCAATGAGAATATCAACTATTTTATTATCGATTAACTCTACTCGAACAAGAAGATCAGAAATATACTTGACTTGTGGAGAGATAAAGTTTATCATTAGATGTTCAGACTTTGAGATCCAAAAAATAATTAAGAGAACTTAAGTCTTTTATCTCAAACTATTGATTGAGAGAATGCTTCATATCATAAATACCTCTAGTATTATCTCTAATAATGATCATATTGTCCACATAAAGTAGTAGTCAAGTAAATCCCCTAGAAATTTTGCAAGTAAAAAATGCCATACCATGAGCCCTAGTAATAAAACCAAACCAAGCAATGGTGGAGCTAAATTTTGCAAACCAAGCATGAAGAGCTTGTTTAAGGCTATATAATGCTCGACGCAATCGTCAAACAGGGCTAAGAGGATGAGGATATCTAGGAGAAATTAGATACCATGAAAATAAAAAAAGATTATCTTGTATTTCTCACCTTTCAATTATATGAATACAACTTTATATATACATTAAAATGAAAAGGCAAGTACTATAGTAGCCATATAATTGTATCTAAATAAATATGATAGCTATATAATTGTGTGTAATAATTACAAATGGGTAAATATGATAAATTTGATTATGGAATCCCTATAGCCATGTGACTATAATAGTCATAATATTTTGACCCCGAAATTCCTATAGTCATGCGACCATAATAGTAGTGATATTGATAGCTCATAATAATATTCAGTAGGAGTAAGGATTGCTAGTGGAGAGAAATTTTTAGATGGATTAGATCCACTATGACTTAGGATGAAATCACTTCATTTTTCCCTCATCTTTTTTTAAAAAAAAAAAAAAAAAAATATGTGTAACAACAACACGACTTTGGATGATTTCATTCTAAATACATAAGGGATCCGGTCCAGCTAATAATTTCTCATTGATTGGACAGTGATGAAGGTGAAGCAAACACAAATGACTATAGTCTATAGGTCAAGTAGGAAAGATAATTAACAAAATACCGCTATTTAGTGTGTTTTTTCAAATTCTCTCTTTCTTGCCTATCTAATTTGGGGTCTGTTTACATGATTCGACTGAAAATACTATGGAATCCACTATTACAACCGGAAATATCTTGGGATTACAAGTTGGGCTAAATCCATAGTCATAACTATCCAAACAATAGTTTTGGAATGGGCTGGCTCGAATTCCATGAAAAGAAAAAAAAAATCTCTTAAAGCCTGTTTGAGAAATCCAGCAGAATTGTACTGAATGTTTCATAGGACCCTGGATTAAGTAAGACCCGTATCAACCCACTTCCGCTTTAATCCAAATTTTGTGAGAGAAAAAAATGGTCCCCATTCATCTTATTTTTATTCAACAGTCCAACAGGCCAAGGATTTAGCCCAAAATTAGGACAGACCTTCACAAGAAAACGGATTGGGCAAACTTTATAGGCCTTATCAGTGATCCTCCAAACAAACTCAAAGGGAAAGAAAACCTAGGCTTTTTCGCAGCAAAGAACTAGGATCAAATCCTCGAGCAGATAGCATTATCATCGAGCGACAATTCAGTCTGTCTACTTACATCAAAACAAAAAAAAGAAACCAGTTTTTTTTTGCCCAAAAAGGAAAAGCAACTCCCATACTGATCTCCGTAGCATTAACGAAGAGAACAAAAAGAATGCCAGTGATATGCACCTGACCTCTCCAATCCAAGCTTGAACCAGATTGGATCCAAGCTAGACGTTGGAACATGTTTGAACTCAACTATTTTGCACCGTTCACCTTTCCTCATGATAACACGGCAAATTCATGAAGCAATTAAAGGGAGCAACATGAACACAATACACCAGCTGAGTGGCTTATTAGATGTCCGAGATACTAAAATATTTTAGCGCCAAAACCATTTAATAGACGCGAGATATTAAATTATGCACCCGATTCTAGTGCAATTGTACGTACGTATAGGCTGCCAGTAGTAGTAATTAACGTGATGCCCCACTTCTGCTCGCCATCAGTCCCTCTCCACGATGGCTGCCCTGAGGGAATTCTTCATCACCACAGTGAACGCAAACGTCTCCGTCGGGTCCGGCCGCTCCCCGGGCGGCGCCACCCACCGGAACTCCCTCACCATCCTCGCCAGCATCAGCTGCACGTGGAGCAACCCCAGCGTCGCCGCCGGGCAGATCCTCCTACCGGCCCCGAACGGCATCATCCTCACCCCTCGCGTCCCCGTCACGTCCGTCTCCCACCCCTCGCCACCCCCCTCGAACCGCTCCGGCCGCCACTCCTCCGCCTTCTCCCACACGCTCGGGTCCTCCGTCACCCACGCCGTGTAGAACTCCACGCTCGCGTCCGCCGGGATGCGGTAACCCCCCAGCTCCGTCTCCCTCGTCACCGCGTGCGATAGCACGAAGTGGCTCGGCGGGTGCCGCCGCAGCGTCTCCTTCACCACCGCCTGCAAGTAGCCCATCCCCTCCACGTCGCCTTCCGTGATCTTCTTCCCCTTCTCCGTCCCCACCTTTCCGACGATCTCTTTGTAGAGCCGCTCCTGAGCTCCTTGGTCGAGAACCAGATGCAGCAATGCCCACTCGAGCGTGGTCGCACTGGTGTCGGTGCCGGCGGTCATCACCTCCGAGCACAGCGCCACCAGCTCCTCCTCCCCGAGCCGGCACCTCCCGGGGGGCTCCAGCCCGAACAACGAGTCGATGTAGGCCTCGCCGACCGGGCTCACCATCTCCCATGGAGAGTTCACGTCCTTCTCCCCGCCACTCTTCACAAAAGCCCTTCGGGCCCTCACCAGCGGGAGAAGGCAGTCCATCTGCCTCTTTCTTAGCTTCCTCGCCTCCGAGAGCTGGCCGCGGAAGAGCGGGGTGAGTAGGGGGAGGAAGTCCGGGAGTTTGGGCGTCGTCATCATCATGACATCCTTGAGAACCGCTTCGATCTCGCGGACGTGGTCTTCGAGGACTTTGGCACCGAAGCAGATGCAGGCCAGGATGCTGCAGATGGTCAGCCGGCAATTGCTCATCACTTGGACGGCGCCGGTCCGCTTGTACTCGGCGCGGAGGCGGGCGAGGTGGTTGGTGATGGCCCAGTCGCGGATCCATCCGAACTGCTTGACGCGGGCGGGGGTGACGATCTCGGTGACGAAGTTGCGGCGGAGGGAGCGCCAGAGAGGGCCGTACGCGACGGAGTTGATGGTGCACTTGCGGGCGCTGAAGAGGAGGCGGGTGGGGGAGTCGGCGGGGCGGCTGGCGAAGAGGGGGCCCCTCTGGACGAGGGCTTCGTGGATGAGGTCGGCGGAGGTGATGATGACGAGGGTGCGCTGGCCCATGCGCATGGTGAAGATGGGGCCGTAGCGCGTCCGGAGATCGCGCACCACGTACATGAAAGGCCGGCGCTGGATGATAACTTGGAAGAGGTTGCCCACCACCGGCCACCCAGGTGGGCCGGGTGGGAGCTCCCCGGGCGCACCGCTGCCTCCGGTGCGTGAGCAGCGCCGCCACCAAAGCGCCGCTAGTAGGAAGGTGGCGAAAATTAGGAGCAGATCCATGAGATCCATGGCTTTAGACTGGTGATGATCGTAGTCCCAGCAGCAGCTCGAATATAATAGAAAAGGTGGTGGGGGTAGAGTGAGGACAAATGAGAATTATGGTATGTTATATAATGGAGGGAAGTGAAAGTGATACTAGTAGTAGTCGTGTTGCAGCGAAGAGAACAAGGAAGTTTTAATGGTTTCCAAGGAGGGAGGGGATGGATGGATGGATGGTATTACAACTCCACAAGGAGCAGTAGATGTGGAGCTGGCGAGGGATCGAGAAAGAGAAGCAGTGAGGAGAACTGGAGATGCCGGTGGTATATATATAATGAGGGAAGGGATAGTGGAAAAAGGTGGAGTCAGGATAAAAAGGAGATATCCCGCGGTGTAAAAGGAGGAAGGGAAGTTGAAGCAGGAGTCTTCTACTAGCTAGTACTGCTGGAGTGGGGAAAAAATGAGAGATCTTGTGTGGTATTTAAGGAGGGAATGGAAAGAGTGTACAAGTGGAGCAAGAGGAAGCGCAGCTAGCGTATACGAAGGAAGGGGAGATGGGGAGTGAATGAGAGCCAGCTGCCAGCTAAATGGAGTGAATGCTTATTCAAAGGCTTATAAATGGTGGCCGGAGGGGCAAGGGAGGAGTTGGAGATAGCCATTGGGGTGAGGCGCAGGATATAAAGAAGGTTTGGCGCCACAAGGGTTTTGGTTAGTGCCAGTTTGCTGGTTAGTAGAGGGGGTTTTGGTTAGTGCCAGTTTGGTAACATGGAAAGAATGCGATGATTAGTAATGGATAGCTTGCTTTGTTATAAATTTCTCGGTACCATCTTACAATAAATAAATGGGGTGGTTTCGTAAAGGTTAAATGCTCACAATAACTGAGGTAGTTTGGTAAGTCTTCCATGTCGTATCCGCATTGCCCCGATTGCGTTTGCATCTTGAGTTCTGCCACATGACGAAGTAGAAGTAGTATTAATTGTTGGTAAAGCTTAGAATTTAAGGATGCAGAGTGACGGTTGGCGGATATTTATTTTGTTACCAGAAGGGAAGTTTCGGCGTCCCAGGTGACCTAGATCAAGTTAGTAGCTAGTGAGGCTCCTCTTCCGGACCCGTTTGGTTCGCGAGCGAAGCTTTTTCTTTTTTTTTTTTTAATAATTTAATAAAAAATATTTTTTTAAAAATATAATTTTGATATATTTAATTAATTATAAAAAAATAACATACTTCAAAATAATTTATATTTGGTTGAATATTTTTTTTTAAAAAAATATAAAATATCTATTATATTCTTAATAGGTATAGAACCATACATATTTTTATTTTCAAATTTTATATAAATAATAATATTATATTTATATTAATATAAATATAATATTAATTATTATATAATATTAGATCATAATAATTTATTATATTAATATAATATTAATATATAAAATAAATATAATATTAATATTACTAAAAATATTGTTTTAATATAAATATTAGGATAATATTATATAAATATTAATATTACTAAAAAATATTTTTGAAAAAAAAATGATCATTAATTTTTATCCAATAGAAAATTTCAAAACTCACCTCTCCATGGATGTTGACTTTTCATGAAATATGAAAATAGGGGTGGCAAAATATAACCTGACTCGCGTTCGATCCATTTTAAATAGGTTTGGATTTGGCTTAAATGGATTTAGGTTGTAAACGAATCGACTTGTTTAGCTCATTTATTAAATAAATCAAATTTGAGTTTAAGTTTTTTAACCTATCTAATCTATTTACTCTTTTTATTATTTTTATTTAAAATATTTGAATCAGGCCCATGGATGACAAAATTTGAAAAGTCCGCCTTCCGTCCATGAAAAACTTTAGTGCCTTTTTCTTTTTTTTTTTTGGTCAGTTGCCTTTTCGCTGACACCGCCTTCCACCCATGGTTTAAGTTTTCGGCTTTTTCTCTTCTCCTTCCTAAAAAACCCTAGACATCACTCATCGTTCGTCGCCTCCCTCTTCCACACCAGCACACCACCCGCTCTGTCGCTCGCACCAGTCGAAAGTTCCTCCATGCCACCCGCTTTGCCGCTCGCACTAGTCAGTCGCCGCCAGATCGAGGTCTTCTGCCTATTCCTCCTCTCGAGGTTGTCCTCCTCCCACAGCATCCTCTTTCGCCTATTCCTCCTCTCGAGGTGGTGCTTCTGGTTTCCTTCTAGCCGTCGATGGTGGAGATTCAGGTGACGTCGTGATGGAGGTCCAGATTGCTCGATCTGGGAGACTAAGAACCTCAGAGCCTTCGACGGTTGCGATGGCCTTCCTCCGCCTGTTCCTCCTCGTAGTGGCGCTTTTGGCCTCCTTCTAGCCATCAGCGGTAGAGATCCCACTACTACAAAAATAGCCTATGGTAGCGCTTACTATGACAGCGGTTTTCGAAATTGCTGCCATAGCACCTATAGTAGCGGTTCATTATAACCGCTGGCATAAGTCAGACCTATAGCAACGGTTAGTAGGAACCGCTGCTATAATCTGATTTATGGCAATGGTTAATTGTAACCACTATCATATATATATATATATATATAATATTATATAATTTTAAAATTTAATATTCATCTTTATCATTCATTATCTAAATAATTATCATTAGAGTGTCATTGCAAAAGGTCGTCTTGATCCGATGGCCCTAGCTTCGTCGATTAGAAAAATTTGATTTCGACGATCACAAATGACGATGCGATAATCTGATAGATGGAGACCTTCGATGAAATTGAAAAACTGCAATAATGATCTTGGTGATCTTTGTAGCGTACTATTAAAATTTTACTTCAATCGGATATCGTTATCTTGATCAATTTGGTATAGGTTAGTTTCGACCGTTAAATGATAAATGATTGATTAAAGCACTAAACGATGTTCGATTATGAGATAATTTTTTTAAATAATTTTGGCTACTACTTTAATCATTTTTATGATGGTGATTATAAAATTCAACTTATGAGAAGAAGAACAATCTAAAACTATACATCTCCTGATAACCATTTTGAAACTTCAGTGGTTGTTATGCTCGTGCTTTTGCAATATCTGCTTAATATGAACAGTTTATATGAAAATAATTTAAATTTTACTATCATCATCATATAAAATATTTAAAATTATAATAAAGATCATTTAACTAAAAAATTATCTCATAATCGAATGCCGTTTAATCCTTTGATTGCTTATTTCTAATTTAACGGTCGAAATCATTCCGTACTAAATTGACTATGATAACGATATCTGATTGAAGTAAAATTTTGATAGTATGTTACAAACATCATTGAGATCATCGTTGCAGATTTTCAGATCTATCGAAGATCTTCATCTATCAGATCATTGCATCGTCGTTAGTGATCACCGAAATCAAATTTTTCTGATCAATGAAGCTAGGGCCATCGGATCGAGGTGACCTTTTACGATGATACTCTAATAATAATTATTTAGATAATGAATGATGAAGATGAAAATTAAATTTTAAAATTATATAATATTTAGAGAAAAAATAAGAAAAAAATTATTTTCAACCTATGGCAGCGATTATCAAAAATCGCTGCTATAGATCTACGGCAGTGGTTCTATAACCGCTACCATAGATCTATGGTAGCGATTTTGGATAACCACTATCGTAGATCTATGATCGTGCTTCGATAATCGCTATCGTAGATCTATGGCAGCGGTTCGATAACCACTGCCGTAGGTTAGGTTGAAAATTTTTAATTTTTTTTTCCTTCCATGCGCGCTCAATCTCTCTCGCTCTCTCTCTCTCTCCCCCTCTTCAATGTCGGTGAGGCTCCTCCCCCCGGGCCGACATCGCGCCTCCTTCCCCCTCGATCGGTGTCGCCCCTCCTTCCCCCTCCCTCTCCGATCCTCCCATCCCCGACCACCCCTCCCCGCCACCCCCCACCTCTGACTTCTCCATCCGACCCTCCCTCGGCCCCCAGCGAAACTCTTCCTTCAGCGAACCCCTATCCGACCCTCCCACGATCCCCATGAAAAACCTCCTTCGATGAACCACTCTCCACCCTCGCTCAGCCCCCCATGAAATCCTCCTACCCCTCCATCCGACCCTCCCTCGGTTCCCAGCGAACCCCCCCTCCGACGAACCCTCATGACCTCCTTCAGCCTCCGCGAAACCCACCCCCTACCACCACCACCATTCTGACCCTCCCCCGACCGAGTGCGAAGCCTTCTTCGGCCTCCTCGTCATTATGCCCCCTCCCCCTGACCCCCCATCCCTGGCCGCCCCTACTCTCTCTTTTTTTTCTTTTTTTTCTATTTTTCTCTCTTCTCTATCTCACTATCTTGCTTTTATTTTGTAGGTTACCTCTAGTACCATCGTCCTCCTCTAGCGTCGTCACCGGCGACCCTCAGAGCTTTCGGTGCAATCTGCTCTCTATAGCCATAGGTATATTTTTTTTAATTTTATAGTATTATTTATTAATCATGTATATTTATAATAATTTATAGAATATTTATAATAAATATTATAAATATTATAATTATCTGTATGTCATAATTTTTAGGTCATGTCGTGGCGGTCACCTTGGGACATGCCATGTCGGCGGTTGTAGACTAGATCTGTCAATAGGTTGGGTTTGAATCGAAATCTGAATATTCATATCTGAATCTAATTTTAATTACTAGTACCGGATCTGAACTTGAATACCCGACGAGTCTGTACTTAAGAGAGGAAGGGAGGGATCCGATCTCGCCGCCATCATTGAGAGGGAGGGGATCCGGCCTCATCGGTGAGGAAGATCGAGAGAGAGAGTGGGAGATCGAGAGAGCGAGAGAGGGAAGGAGGGGGTTCGGCCTCACCGGCATCACTAGGAGGGATGGGGTCTGGCCTTGCCGACGAGGGAGATCGAGAAAGTGAGAGAGGAAGGGATGGGGTCCGGCCTTGTCGACAAGGAAGACCGAGAGAGGAAGAGAGGAAGATCAAGAGATGAAAAAGCTGGAAGGGAGGGGTTCGGCCTCGCCATCGTCGTTGGCGAGAGAGATCAAGAGAGGGAGAGAGAAAGTGATCGAGGGGATGGCACACAGCCGAGCCCGCTCGGATACGCAGCCGAGCCAGCTCGGGCCGTGATCGAGCCAGCTAGAGGAGGACCCTAGCCGGATGTCTCAGGCACGGAGCCGGCTCGACTTTCGAGTGAATAAAATTTGATATGTCACGATGTTATATTGATTAATATTTATTAACATTGTAGGTCACGATGGCACCAAAATGCCATCTAGCTTTCATCCTTGCCTCTCGATGGATTACATGCAGTTTCGCATCCGAGGAGCAGTTGGAGCATCCTCCATCCATCTTGGCATTGGCTGCTCAGGGACCTTCACCACCAGCATCTATTCCACCGACGGTATCTACTCCATTGACAGCTGAGCCTCTACCATCGCAGGCATCTGAGTGTACATTTTTATTATATTAGCACAACTTTATTTTTTATATAGTATTTGTACACTTATATATTTGCATAATATATTTACATTATAGGTGCATCATCTAGCTGGATATTTCATGGTCCCACATGTATGGCACACGTGTGGAGCCGCCAGCATCAGGTGATGGTGAGTATGATACGGAGGGGATGTTGGTAGGGGAGACTGTGTGGGAGATGTATTTCTTTTTTGGAGTGCTTGTGAGGTGGTCAGACATCATTCCCGTAGAGCCCAGAGACTGGCATTTGATGGATGCTACCGTCAGAGATCGGGTATGGGAGGAGATATGGGTAAGTACGTGCATCTTAGTTATATTTATGCATTTTATATGTTTATACTATATATGTTTGATTAGAATAATTTTGTAACTAATTTTTGATAAATTTATGCAGAGGAGGTACGACTTTTTCGATCATGAGAGGGCTCAAGATGTCTGACTGAAGAAGATCGAGGAGTTGTACCGGGGTTATAAGGTCAAGCTCCACAGAGGATGGCTCGAGCACCAATAAGACACTCCGAAGGAGCTTATTTCTTGAATACAGGACTGTCCTCCAAGTCAGTGGGAGAGGATGGTTAGACACTGGAGGAGCCAGGAGTTCAAGGTACAATTTCTAACTTTTGAATTTTTCAATATGCTTAAAATTTTATTTAAATATTTATTATTTATTTGAATACTTGTTAGACTATCTTCCGTCAGAATCAGAAGAAGCGTACAGCCCAGGAGTATACGCATACTTTAGGCCACAAGTCTATGGCCAGTCGTGTGCATAGAGAGATAATTAATTTTAAATCTTACTAGATAAATTAAATTCATATTTTTATCATCTTTCTGATAAATTTATTCTTTATTATAGCTGATGAGAGATGGAGTGATGCCCAACCATAGCGAGATCTTTCGATCCAGCCGCATGGACAAGACGGGCAGATTGATGAACGTCGCGATCGGACGTATTTTTGTAAGTATTAAATATATTAGTATTATAGTATTTTTTTATAAAATTTTATTTTAATTTATAATTACAGGATCAGTTAGATGCGCTCGCGAGCGAGGGCTCGAATACCTCTGGGCCCCATGACCATCTGTCTCAGATCTTGAGGCCTGAGCACTCTGGGAGGATCCGATGCAGGCTCAAACACATGCCGATGGGCTACTGGTCCGAGGCGAGCGTCTCCTCATAGACTTTTGGTGTCGTTAGATGGAAGGAGCTTGAGGAGGCGTTGGCACAGGCAGATCATGCTACGACGCGAGCAGATCGGACTGAGAAATGCGCATCTCATCTGGAGGACATTATGAGAGACATGATGTCGACGCTCAGCGCGTATTTTGGAGTCACAGGCTTCGAGGATATGTTGGCCCGCATTCCAGCTCCAGCTCCAGCTCTGGCTCCCGGTGACGATGATGACAACGATGTAGATTTAGGAGACCTTTGATGTATTTTATTTTTTATAAAAAAATATTATAATAAATTTTATTCGATAATAAAATTTTAGCATTTCAAAATAATTTTTGTATTTATTATATTTTCTTATGTTATATATCTATATTTACCAGATAAGATATATAAAAAATAAAAATTTTATTTTTTTTAATTATTTAAGATCTACGGTAGTGGTTTTATAACCGCTACCATATCCATGCCAACCGCTGCCATAGATCCAGTGCCAACCGTTACACTAGGCCTATGGCAGCGGTTAAGAAATTACTGCTATAGATTACCTATGGCAGCAGTTATGTAATCGCTGCTATAGATTCCTATGACAGTGGTTACATAACGCTGCGATAAGTCAATCTATTGCAGCAGTTTATAAACCGCTGCCATATAAACTGCTGCAATAGGCAATCTATGGCAGCGGTTCTAATAACCGCTGTCATAGAGCTACGGTGATGGCCGTAGTAGCAGCGGTTAGAAAACCACTATCATAGATTTGTAACCGTTGTCGTAGTCCTTTTTTGTAGTAGTGTTTCGGTGATGGAGGTTCGAACTGCTTTGGTGAGTGGTGATGATGGTCGATCGAGTGGAGCTAGAGGCAATGCCATGGCAGAGAGCATGGATGTAGAGCGTAGATGGAGGCGGTGGAGAGTGTGGCGAAGAACGGCAGACAAAGGCGATGCCGGAGAGTGCAAATAGAGGCAACAAAGAAAACAGATGGAGGCATCCGATAAGCAGTTTTTTTTGTTAAATTTTAAAAATGGGTCATTAAATAGGTTGGATTTCTTTTTAATGAATTATAAATAAGTTAATGGGTTAGCCCCAGATAACGTATTTATTAAACGGATCATGTTCAGATTTTAATATATGACCTGTTTAATAAATAAGTCAGGTTCAGATTTGGATATTTTTTATCCGACCCGTATTTGACTCGACCCGTTTATTATCTGACCTAACCCGATTGCCATTCCTATATAAAAAATGTCTTCCCATGAAAATAATCTTTTTTATTCTCTTTCCTCTTAAAACTCCAACCATGACTTTTTTTAGGACTCGTTTGGTTGGGGTATATCAGATTATGGAATAATCTAATAATTCATAAAATTATTTATCTAAAAAAATAATTATGGAGAAAAATAATTCTGAAAAATGACATTGAATAAAGATTACTATGTTTGATTGGAGGTAACTCTATATGAAAATATGATAAGATTTATAAATATATTTTTTAATATAAAATAATTTTTTAATATAAAATATTTTTTTAATACTAAGATAGTATTATCATCTTCAATTAATATTTATATAATGACTATGTTGGATTTGACTTCTAATATGGTCTAATTATCATTTAGTCAGGTTTAACTTATTGGATCAAGTCCTAAATCAATTATAGTGAATTCAAGTAATTAAAAAGTTCTATTCCTGATAAGATTTAGACTGAAATTTCTATTTTAATTAGAAATAAATATTTTGATGGGATAAGATAAGTGCAGGTATAAATAGAAATGGTCTGATCTTTTTTCTCCAACTCTCAGAAGAGTATGATGATTTTCATCGATTATCCACATTAAGATGGAGGATAAGCAGAGAAAAGACCAGCCATCTATAGAAGATAGATCAAACAGTCTGTTGGCCATGTGATCAATGTAATCATCGTATTGGTAAGACGATGGTGCAAAATATAAATTTTTTTTAATTTTATATGAATATCGGAGCACGATCCAAGCATAAAAGTATAAAATTAACTTATATGTTGTATCAGAGCCCTGTTTTCATGCTTCATATTTATGCAAATTTTTTTCGATAAATTTTAGTTTATTTTTGAAAAAATCATGCATGGTTTTATATTTTTTGGAATTAATTAAAGCTTAAGAAAATTAAATTATAGCTTCTTATTTTTTAAAAAAAATTTAGAGTCGGTCGCACCGATCGACATGCATCGTCCGGCGAACGGGGCAGCAGCCACGACTGCTGCCATGCTGATTGCAGGCCAAACCTACCACCGCCGCTGCTCGTGGCGGTGGCAGCCATCCATGCCGCCCACGACTTCTACGGTCGCGAGAACCGTAGCTTTTGTCGCGACGTATGGGGCGGCGGGAGTCGACGGCGACCCCGAATTAGGCCGGGGAGGATGAGGGCGGCAGCAGGTGGCGGTGGTGGGCTGCGTGCAATGGTCACAGAAATCATGGCTTCTACCGTGGTAGGATCAGATGGCCAGCTTTCTCGCTGTCCTCCGACGGAGGGGGTAGTCTGCTGCCCTCCCTTCTGGCCTCTTCGGTGACCGAGACAGTTGTTGGTGCCTCGCTAGCGATCGATTAAGGCAGATCAAGCGGCAGCCATGAGGATGGGGGTTTTATTTTATTTTATTTTTTTTGATTGGAGAAGAGTCAGAGGAGAGTCCTTAATGGATTTGGGTTTTGGATCAAAACCCGAAACCTGTAATTTGATATGGATCCATTAAATAAAATAATAGATTTTTGCAAATAGACCCCTAAAAATAGTTTATTATAGAAATGTCTCTATATTTTTACAGAGAAGTCCTAGATAAATAGGGCTGTAAACGAATCGGGCCAATAAATGGGCTAAATGAATTGGGCCTTTAAATGAACCGAGTTTTTAATTGTGGGCTATCTTCGTTTATTTAAATAGAATAGATATGCTCGGATTCGTTAATAAGTTCGATTCATTTATCATTAACGAACATTTAAATGAATCTATAAATAAACCTTCAAATGAATCTTCAAACAAGCCTTTAAATACAAATATTATTTTTTTTCAAAAAATATCTTGAAGGGATAAAATTCAAATATTATGGACCAATATGAAATAATTTAAAAATATTGAGTACCACAATTATACTTTGTCCATAATTAAAAAGTCACTAAAAAAAAAATACATTAAAGCAAATAGCAATACATATCATTCAAGACCGTACATGAAAAATCAGAAAATCAGTATAACTTAAAATCAAAAATCCTCCAATATAATTTTTCATAATGCAGCCATGTTAGATAAAAAAGCAAGCAATTTGGAGGTGCATCCAGCAAAATAAAAATATGCAAACTAATGTTTATCTTGAAAAGTGCTATTGCTTCATCAGCCTCAGCCTCAGCCTGCAAAGTCAAATAAGATTAGCATAAAAGCTTACTTTTATGATAAAAATGAAAGAAACAATGTAGTTAACAAAAACCTATCTTACTTTATTTTTCTTTTGTTTTCTATGGCAAGCACGTACCTAATCAAATCCACAAACAAGAGCTTGGACGGTATGTTTTCTAAGAGATGCACGACCTCCAGCATTGAATGTGGACTCGGAAGCAACAGTAGTAATAGAAACAGAAAGTATATCTTTAGCCATCTCAGATAATACTGAAAATTTGAAACTACATACTTAATTCCCACCACTTCAAAGCATCAAATGTAGCCCGAGGTTCACAATATCCAAATACGTATCCAGTTTAGATTTGGTAGTGCCCCCCCCCCCCCCCCCACCCAACATCCCTTGTCCTTAGATAAGCTACAAAATCATCCTCCTCTGGTGTTATTAATTGCTTCATTATCAAACTCAAACCTCATATTAACACTTGAGGATGAGGGCACACTATCGGATTGTGAATGTGATGAAGGTTCATTGTATTCATTGACATACTCATTAAAGAGTGAGTACAAAGATATCTCAACTGCCTTAATATTCTGTTTCGGATCACCATAAATTTTGGGATAACAAAATTTGACCAAAGACATCTTATACCTTGGATCCAATATTGCCCCCAAAGTCAAAAGCAAGTTGCAGCCACCCCAATACCTGTCAAATTTCTCATTCATTTTCTTGGCCAAAGAAGGCTTATTGTCCCTTCAATATGTTTATTTATGAGCCCCTTCAACTTGCATAAAAATTAATACACAAGAAACAAATTACATGTAGGGTATTTGGTGCCGGATATCAAGCTGTTAACACATCAAACATAGCCAAAAACTCATAGATTTTAGATACTTCGACCCAATCTGAATCTAAAAGAACAAAGTCAAATCCCATATCCCTTTGCTAATACATAGGAAAGAAAAACGGAAA
Organism: Cocos nucifera; assembly: GCA_006176705.1. Lineage (NCBI taxonomy): Eukaryota > Viridiplantae > Streptophyta > Magnoliopsida > Arecales > Arecaceae > Cocos > Cocos nucifera. The sequence goes on along the minus strand of QRFJ01000104.1, from coordinate 1,508,162 downwards.
CTCCATCGCCCTCTTAAGCATCTTATATGTCCCATTCCACCTTGTGGGACGATCTAAAATCAATTGCTTTGAAGGCAAATTCAGTTACTCCCTAATTGCATTGAAATTGAGCAACCGAGACTCAGAAGCAGATGGATGCTTCACTTCATCCCTTATTTTTCTCCATAATATGTTTTATTTCACTCAACCCATACTGAACTAACAAATTTAAGATATATGCACAACAATGCACATGAAAAAGTGACCCATCAAGATATAAAGGCAACTTTCTACGTTCAAAATGCCAATAGCTGTGTCATTATATGATGCATTGTCCACTATTACACTCAACACCTTATCCTCCATCCCCCATTCTCCAATGCATGCAATCAATGCATCACTAATAGCTAGTCCCGCGTGTGTGGAGGTGGTATATTACAAAAATTAAGAACCCGCTTTCGTAATCTGTACTCAGAATCAATAAAATGCCCCGTCACCACCATATATCGAACCTTTTGCCCACTTTTCCACAAATCCGTTGTTATGCAAGTCTTTCTAATCCCTTCTAATAAGTTATGCAACTTTTTCTTCTCCATATGATAAATGTTCGTGCATTCATTTTTTACAGCACAGAAATTTTTTCATAATGAGGACTAATTTCTTTCAAGAACTTGATGAAATAAACATGCTCCATCATATTGAAGGGATACTCGTGATATAAGTAAGATCATTTTAGCTGCAGCAGTCTTAAATTTATCGCTATCATACGTAAAGTTTGTGAGTTGATCTTGAGATTTACCAACTTTCTTCAACTGTAAATTTTTCTGCTTACTCATTTCTCTCTTGTGGCACTTTTTTAGATATATCCGCTAAGGTGGGTTGTTGTTGAATCCTTAGCTGAAAAAGTCTTCTTGCAGTGTTTGCATTGCATCCTCTTCTCGCCATTCTTGCCTTGCACTTCCACCATCTCCTCCCAAACCGGGGAAGTCTTCTTCCTCTTCCTCGTAGGCTTATCCAGAGGATCTGCTCCTATGGTTGTAGCTGTAGATGCTCCTCCCTCCATCCCTCCCTCTTCCGAACCAAGATTGATCTCCTCCTCAAACATGTCATCATTCGTGTCAATTTCTTTTTCAATATCTATTGGTTCTTTACTCATTGCTGTAAGAGATGAATCCTCAAATGATATAAACCTACAAAATCACATAACCACTTTTAGTAAAATCAAAATCATGGTAGCGTACCAAAAGGAGTCAAGAGGACTAGAGGAATCACTTATGACATGTTATATAGACCAGTAGGACTTAGGAGTCAAGATGCCACCAGCTAATATCATAATTCCCAATCACAATCACAAGTTACAACTCATGAATCATGATTAATTCATAGATAAGATATAGTTAACCATATATAACATTTAGGTTTTAACCATCATAAAACACCAAATTTAGTAATTCACATAAAGATAAGAAACAAGGCATCAAATTCAAAAAAAAAAAAAAAAGAAGATTCTGCATGGACAAAAAAAAGTCTTATTAGCATATTTTCATTTAAAAATATCTCAAATAAATTGAAGGAAATCAGAAAAGCAATGAAGCAATCTTACGTTCTTATAGTTATATATAACATATATGGATTTGTGTTAAAACATGAACAAAAAAGAAAAAGATTACCAAGTAGCCATATTCTTATATATAATGTATATAGTACAATAAGTCATTGTGGATTCTCTTCACGATCTAGAGATGAGATGAAGTCAAATAAATTATAAAGGCTACCTATAGTTGAATAGACAAAAGCTTTATGATATGCCTAACAAGACTTCTTTGCTCGTATCACGGCCCTCAATGTCTTTCTTCTCATATAGACCAACATTCCATTAAAAAAAAAAAAAATACTTGCAGGTGAGTAAAGAGAACCTTGCGGAGGAAGACGGAAGGGACCGGATTTTAGAAGGAAAGATGGACAAAATGAACAGGAAGGCCAGGAGGTTTCTATATAAAGCGATGCCATTTCCTTGAAAGGCTATAAATAAATGGGCCTCGGGCCTGCCTAGTAGTTCGCAAACTATTCGGCTCAGCTCGTTTATTAAATGAGCCTAAAAATGTGTTTGGATTCATTTATTTAATGTTTAATAAACGAATCGGGCTTAATTAAATGAGCTAAACCCGGGCCTGTTCGTAAACAGGCTCGTTTATGTTACAGCCCTATTGATAAAGTAATAGATTGCATTAAAATCTCTACCAATTTTCTAAATATCTTTTAAGCCACTGTTTTAGAAAGGCCCCTATTTTCTATTATTTATGGTTAAGTTCTCTAATTTTAAAGTTTTTGATAACATCGCTATAACTTAATTATTTTTTGTCCAATTTGAGTAATTTTTGAACTATTAGACTTATGATGGTTTGAAAAATATTATGATTATATTCTTCATATAAAATAAATATTTAAATAATTAAATTATTTAATTAATAATTTTGCTCACTATTGCACTATTTAAGTGTATTTTTGCATAGCCTCAAAGGCCTGGAGCACTCCATGGATCTTGAGTAGCTGAATTATTGAGAGCTAATAAATTTTTTTTATTATAGTTTTAGAATTACGTAAAAATGTATCTATTATAGTTAATCCAAAGATGATTATAATTTGATACAAAATTAATAGTAAAAGATTGACTAATTTGAATAGCATAAAGACAGAAAATTCTATACCTAAAAATAGAAATAATCTTGAATTTTTGTAATCATAGTTAGTTAAACTATTGAAAGTACAACTAATTCGATGTATCATAGTTTAAATATGAATTATATGTACATGCCCTAATTATTATTCCTGCTTACATATTTCATATTATTATTGATTATGATTTATGTGATGCATGTTTTGACATTATTTATTATATTTAAATTTATAATTAAATTAGTTACAATACTTATTGTATGCTATGATTCTTGCCTAAAGATGTTTACAGTTATATAGTAAGTATTATGAGCAAAATTATATTATAAAATATGCATCATTACGATAATTATGAGCATATCCTGTTATTTATAGCTATCTAATATTCCTATATTGAATGAATCGAATTATCCTGATTAACACAACTAGCTTCTCATTATTTTAGAATTTCTAGACTTAAATTTTGGCCCTTCATAAGCCTCAACCTAATCCACTTATCCCTACTAGTTCTTCTGATCATAAAGAATTATATAAAAAATGAGAGTACTCTAATAGATTATCTCTCATGATTATTAAATATTTATTTATGAGAAATATTAAAAAATCTATTCCTGATAATGAATTGACTAATGAGTATCTTTTCTCTATAGAATAATAGTTTACCAAATCAAGTAAAGCCTTAACTGGTATCCTAATGAATAAGTTAACCTCTATGAAATATGATAGATTTTCTGGAGTACAGAAGCATATTATAAAAATACGTGATATAGCAGGAAAGATAAATGATTTGAGTGTGACGGTATCTAAAATTTTTTTTATCCAGTTTGTTCTAAATTATCTTCCATCTCAGTTTATCCAATTTAAGATTTATTACAACACACACAAAAAATCATGGTCAATAAATAAACTCATCTTCCGGTGTATGCAAGAAAAAAAAAGATTGAAATAGGAAAGGATCTCAGTTGTTCATGCAGTTTCATAAGAGCGTCCTAAAAGAAAGAAGACGAAAAAAAAAATAAAGAATCTAGCAATCCACCAATGAAATATTCTCATAAATTAAAATATATTTTTTGCAAGAAAGAGGGACAAATTAAGAAAGATTGTAAGAAAAGAAAAAAAATGATTCGAAAAGAAGGATATTCCTTTATCACTTATTTGTTTTAAAATCAATTTCATTGATGTTCCTTCTAATACCTAGTGGATTGATTCGAGTGCTATAATTCATATTTTCAATTCAATATAGAAATTTCTTTCAAGCCAGAAGCTAAATGATAGAGAGCAGTGGATTTTTATAAAAAATCAGATGAAGTTCAAGATTATTATAGTCGAGACCTATAGACTTATTACAAATATTGGATTTTAATTAGATCTACATAACATCTTTTATGTTTCTTCAGTATCTAGAAATTTAATTTTTTTATTAAAACTTAATTTAGAAGGTTTTTTATTTATTTTTATAAATTTAAGTTTTAAAATAATAAAAAATTCTATTTTGCTTGGTACTGAAATATCATATAATGGATTATATAAATTAAATTTAGATTCCTCTTTTGAGCAATCTTTACTTATTTTGAATGTTAATGTCAGAATAAAATATGGTATTATAAATAAGAGTTTTTTAATATTATGGTATAAACGATTAGGTCATATATCAAAAGAAAAGATGAATAGATTAGTTAAGAAAGGTATTTTATAAAATCTAGATTTTAGTAATTTTAATATGTGCATCAATTACATTAAAAAAAAATAAATTAAAAATCATAAAAAGCATACCATTAGAAGTCAAGGACCTTAGAATTGATACATACTGATATTTATAGCTATTTTATATTTTATTTTGGAGGATAAAAATATTTTATTATCTTTATTGATAATTTTTCATGTTATAATTATGTTTTTATGTTGCATGAAAAATCTGAAGCTTTGAAAGCCTTTAAGATGTACGAAGCTGAAGTAAAAAATTAATTAAACAAAAAAATTAAGATTATGAGATTTGATAAGGATGGTGAATATTATGGTGGATATGATGAATCTGGTCATAATCCTAGACTTTTTGCCAAATTTTTTGAATAGAATGGCATTATAGCATAGTAAACTATGCCAGAAAATTTTAAATAAAATAACATGGTTGAAAGGCATAATTGCATATTGATGGACATGATAAAGAGTATGGTTAGTAAATTTTCATTATTCTTAAATTTATGAAAAAAAGTCTTAAAAATTATTATGTATATCCTAAATCGGATACCTAATAAGGCCGTTCCTAAAACTCCTTTTAAGTTATAGATGAGTAAGAAATCAAGTTTAGGACATTTACATATTTGGAGTTATCCTACAGAGGCTTAATTATATAACCCACAAGAAAAGAAATTGAATTTCAGAATTATTAGTTGTTATTTTATAGAATATCTAGAAAGATCAAAGAATTTTAGATTTTATTATCTATTACATACCACTAGAATTGTTGAAACTGAAACTGCTAGGTTCATTGAGGATAGTAAAAATAGTAAAAATAGTAAAAATGGTATACTATATTATGCAATATTATAGAAAATAATAGAATTTTTTTTATTATAGTAACACCTAGAGATATTTCACTTGAGCCTGCTCAATCTGAAATTATGAAATATTAATAGATAATTGATACACCACTTCCTAAATAAACTATCAATAAATCTGATCTAATTAAAAATAATCATAATAATAATGCTAAATCTAAAATATTATGGAGATCTACTAGAATTAGAAGATCGACTATTTTAGATGATTATGTTATTTATTTATAAGAATATGATTATGATATTGGGATGAAGGATAATCCTGTTTTATTTAAGGATGTCATAAATAGCGATGATTCCTGAACTTTGGTTAGATGTCATGAAAAATGAGATAGAATCTATGAATAAAAATCAAGTCTGGAAACTTATTGAATTACCTTAAGAATTTAAGCTTGTAGGTTATAAATGAATTTTTATGACCAAACAGGATTCCAAAGGCAATATCAAAAAATATAAGATTGGACTTATAGCAAGGGATCGAATTCACTCAAAATAAAGATATTGATTATCATAAAATATTTTTTTTTTATTTTTAAAAATGATTCATTCATAATTATTATGATTTTAGTAGCTTATTTTGATTTAGAGTTACATCAAATGGATATCAAGACTGCATTCTTGAATAGAGATTTAAAGATAAAGGTGTATATAGAGCAGCTTGAAGAATTTTTAGTGCAAGAAAATAAAAAACTAGTATGTAAATTAAAAAAATCTATATATGATCTTAAATAAGCTTTCAGATAATGGTAGTTAAAGTTTAATCATATCATTGCTTTCTTTAGATTTAAGAAAAAATATTACTGATCAATGTATATATCTGAAGATGAATGAGAGTAAATATTTATTTTTGATACTATATATAGATAATATCTTATTAGCCAGCAATGATTTGGATCTTTTGCATGAAATTAAATTTTTTTTTGAATATTTTGACATAAAAGATATGAAAGATGCTTGTTATATTCTTGATATAGAAATCCATCGTGATAGGAATAAGAGGTTACTTGCTTTATCCAAGAGAAATTATATTACTCGAATCCTAGAAAGGTTTGGAATATCAAGCTGCTCATCAAGTGAAGTGTCAATCATTAAGAATGATGAATTCAATAAATTTCAATGTCCTAGAAACGAGATTAAAAAAAATTAGATAAAGGATATACCTTTTACATTTGTAGTGGATAGTTTGATGTATGCTCAAGTATGTATTCATCCTGATATTAGTTTTGCTTTGAAAATGCTTGGTAGATATCAGAGTAATTCAGGTATGGACCACCGGAAGGCTGCCAAGAAGATAATGCAATATCATCAGAAAATTAAAGACTACATGCTTACTTATGGGATGGCTGATCAGTTGGAAGTGATTGATTATTTAAATACAGATTATGCTGGTTGCCTCGATAGCAGAAAGTCTACATCATGTTACATTTTCTTATTAGCTGGTAGAGCAATCTCATGGAGGAGTGCAAAATAACATATTATTGCCTACTCTACTATGGAAGCTGAATATATAAGTTGCTATGAGACTTCCTCACATGCTTTATGCTTAAAAAAATTCATCTCAGGACTCGAAGTTATGGATTTTATTTTTAAGCTACTGAGAATTTATTATAATAATTATGTTGTAGTTTCTTTCTCTAACAATAGCAAGGTGACCAATGCAAATAAGCATATTGATATTAAATATCTTGCTGTAAATGATAGAATTAGTAGTCATCAGGTATCTATTAATTTTATTGGTAGTGCTTGTATGATAGTTGATTTTTTAATGAAAAATTTAGTATCCAAAATTTTTAAAGAGTATATAAAAATTATGGATATTTATCATTAGTATTATCGCAGAATCTAGTCGTCACCGGAATCGGTTGGAGTGATGGTGGACGAGGTCGCCGTCGGAGACCTGCAAAATAAAGTCCCGTCCGGAGCCAATGGGGGTGGCTCTGGCAGGACCCTCCGACGATCAAGTCAGTTCTGACCAATAGGAATGGAGTGCTCAGGAATGAGTTCCACAGAGCTTAGAGAAGAAAAGAAAAGCTTAGAGCTTAGAGATCAGATATTCTGTATCTAGAAGATTCTTTTTATAGGCGGAGCTTGATGGTGACAGCTGCAGCCGCATGCTGGCGGACCGCTTGAGGTCCGACGGAGTCAGTCTCAAGGGAAGGCACCGTCTGCAGCGGATTGATGGTGATAGCCATCGCCTCCTGATAGCGGATCACTGTCGCTTGCGATGGACTGATGATGATGGCTGCAGCTGTCTTGATACTGAGCCGCTCGGGGCCGAATGAAGGGTTGAAGGGCTTCAACATGTATCCATTTCGGAGGAGTCCGAACTCCTGAAAAGGAAGCTCGAAAGGAGTTCGATAGGAGCTCGATCGTAGGAGAGTTCGGTAGGAGCTCGATCGATCGAAGGAGATGTCTGGGAGGAGTCCGACTCCTGAAGAAGTCCGTCCGAAGGATGTATGGGATGAGTCCAGCTCTCGAAGAAGTTCAGCCGAAGAGGAAGCTTGGAGGAGAGTTCGGCCCTCGTAAGCATCTGGCTGGAGGAGTGCGACTAAGGCTTGACCGCTGAAAATTCGGAAGGAGCTCGACCGTTGAGAAGTTTGATCGAAAGACGATCGTCGAGGAGTTCATTGAGAAGTTCGATCGAGGGATGACTGTTGAGGAGTTCGATCGGCTGAAAGGACGGCCGCTTGAGGAGTTTGGCCAGCTGAAGGGACGACCGCTGAGGAGTTCGACCATTGAGAGTTTCGAAAGAGCTCGATCGGCTGAGCAGTTTGGCCGGCTGTAAGAGTTCGGCCAAGACCCATCCGCTGAAGCTCTTCCATGGCTACTGGTTGTATTAGGCTGAGCATCGAACTAGACTTCGGTAGGAGCGGGGTTTATCCCCAACACTAGCCCCCCCACTCTCGAGTTCGAAACTTGAAGGAAGGAAGTGCAGAAAAGGCAACTGCCGAAGTCTTCTTCTGGGCTCCGTGCTGGTTCAGATCGAAGCTCGAGGGAGATCTCATCTCCAGCTAAAGTTGATGTTGAAGTTGAAGTCCGGGGGAGATCCCATCTCTAACCGACGTTGAGGTTGGCCTCGTCTCCTACGATCGAGGTCGGAGGTTGAGCTCATCGGGGGCGACATTGTCCCCTACAATCGAGGCTGCTTCGAAGGAGATCTCTCCTGCAGTCGAGGTCAATATGGGCGCTCAGAGGAGATTCGATCTTTGGCCGAGGTTGGCTTGGTCGATCGAAAGAGATCTTATCTTTGGTTGAGGTTGGCTCGGTCTCCTGTGGTCGGGGTTGAGATCTTATCTCCTACAGCCGAGCTTTCCTCGGAGGAGATCTTATCTCCTTCGATCGAGGTTGATGCGGGCACTCGGGGAAGATCTTATCTCCTGCAGTCGAGCTTTCCTCGGGGGGATCTTATCTCCTGTGGTTGAGCTTTCCTTGGGGGAGATCTTATCTCCTGCAGCCGAGGTTGCCTCAGGCGCTCTAGCCGAGGTTGATGGAGATCCTGTCTCCCGTAGACTTCGGAGCTTGGATTTAGATTTTGCTCATGTTAGGACGAGGTTCTCCTCTTATTTCTAATGGGCTGCGGGGGCACATGCAGACCATCGTCCGAACCTCTCCCCCCACTCTCGTCTAAGGTGAACGAGGCCTTCGACTTTGCTCGCATTAGGATGAGGTTCTCCTCCTGTTCCTAATGGGCTGTGGGGGCACCTTCAGACCGTCGTTCATCTCCCCCATCTCGTCCAAGGTGAGCGAGGTCTTCAACTTTGCTCACGTTAGGACGAGATTCTCCTCCTGTTCCTAACGAGCTGTGGGGGCACATACGGACCGTCGTCCGTGCCTCTCCCCCCATCTCGTCTTTTGTGAACGATATCTTCAACTTTGCTCGCATTAGGAAGAGGTTCTCCTCCTATTCCTAACGGACTGTGGGGGCACATTCGGACCGTCATCCGTCTCCCTCCATCTCGTCCTTTATGAATGAGGTCTTTACTCGAAAGAGATCTTACCTCTAATCGAGATTGTCCACGGTCGCTCGGAAGAGATCTTATCTCTAGCCGAGGTTGACTCGATCGCCCGGGAGAGATCTTATCTCTGGCCGAGATTGAGTCTATCGCTCGGGAGAGATCTTATCTCTGGCCGAGATTGTCAACGATCGCTCAGGAGAGATCTTATCTCTAGCCGAGGTTGACTCGGTCGCTCAAAAAAGATCTTATCTCTAACCAAGGTTGTCAATGGTCGCTCGGAAGAGATCTTATCTCTGACCGAGGTTGTCCACGGTCGCTCGAGAGAGATCATATGATCTCTAGCCGAGGTTGACTCGATCGCTCGGGAGAGATCTTATCTCTGGCCGAGGTTGTTGCTCGCGTTAGGACGAGGTTCTCCTCCTGTTCCTAATGGGCTGTGGGGGCACATAAGGGCCGCTGTCAGGGCCTCTTCCCCCATCTCTCATCCTTTGTGAACAAGGTCTTCGCTCGGGAGAGATCTTATCTCTAGCCGAGGTTAACTCGGTCATTCGGGAGAGATCTTATCTCTGGTCGAGATTGAAGGTCTTTGACCTGCTCGTGTTAGGATGAGATTCTCCTCCTATTCCTAACACGGCAACTATTGACTGCTTCTTCTCGGCAGCACGTCGCCAAATTCTTCATATTTTAGGGTCGTGGTAGCATTGTTCCTCCGTGTTTCTTTGATCGATAAGCTCTGGGCCGGACGACCTCTCCTCCATCTCCTGTCGGCCTCCTCAATTTGGAGCATGCTTCTCTTGGCTTTGACGTCGGGAGATGACGGATCGTCGATATATCAAGCTCCTCCTAGGGGTAATATTGATGACATTATGAGGTGGCCGACCTTATCATTTCTGATTACGGTAGTGCCCTTGGCCGATCTTCTTCTTATCATTTCTGGCTATGGTAGCGCCCTTAGCCGATCTTTCGATTGGTGTCGAAGGAATTTATCCGACCATCCCTTTCTAACGAGCTCCTCAATTTCATCTCGGAGCTGAATGCATTCCTCAGTATCGTGGCTGTGGTCGTGATGGTAGAGGCAATACTTACCACGATTGCGCTTGTTTGGGGGAGACCGTAATCCTTATGGTCTTGGCAGTTGGCTCTCAACTTCAGTGAGAATCTGAGTTCGAAAAGCATTTTTGGGAGGAGGGCTTCTTCGCGCGCCCTTCTGTCGGGGCTTCTTTGGTGGCATATACACGAGGGGGAGTTCGGCCTCACTTGCACTGAACTTCATCCTGATGATGAGGTTTGAGGGGGAGTTTGGCCTCACTTGCACCGAACTTCATTCCGATGATGAGCTTCGAGGGGGAGTTCGGCCTTGCTTGCGTGGGAAGATCGTGGACGTGGCCGAGTTTCGTTCCGCCTCCTTGCGAAACCTTCTGTGGGAGAAACTTCTGCTCACTGTTTCTTCTTTCTAAGTACGATTGGTATGCCCAAATGCTCTCCCTTAAGGCCGATTCCTCGCATCCTCATGGCGGGTTTGCTGACAAAATCTCCGCCAGAGGTTGTCGCACGGCCTGCATCATGTCGGCGGAGCCGCAAACCCGACCAACAGGTTGAACTGCTCTACATCTACGGTGGCTTCGATGGAGCCTGGGCTGCTGGGGCTGCAATGCTCGGCGACGATTTCTCTCTCTCCGGAGATCTCTCTTCTTCCTCACTAGAGTTCTTTTTCGAAGAGAAAATGCTTCCAAGAGAGCTTCAACTCGACGATCGGCGTCCTGCGCGCCAGGTCCATCTACTCCCATTGCAGCCCCAGCAGCCCAGGCTCCATCCGAAGCCACCGTAGATGTAGAGCAGTTCAACCTGTTGGTCGGGTTTGCGGCTCCGCCGACATGATGCAGGCCGTGCGACAACCTCTGGCGGAGATTTTGTCAGCAAACCCGCCATGAGGATGCGAGGAATCGGCCTTAAGGGAGAGCATTTGGGCATACCAATCGTACTTAGAAAGAAGAAACAGTGAGCAGAAGTTCTCCCACAGAAGGTTTCGCAAGGAGGCGGAACGAAACTCGGCCACGTCCACGATCTTCCCACGCAAGCAAGGCCGAACTCCCCCTCGAAGCTCATCATCGGAATGAAGTTCGGTGCAAGTGAGGCCAAACTCCCCCTCAAACCTCATCATCAGGATGAAGTTCAGTGCAAGTGAGGCCGAACTCCCCCTCGTGTATGCCACCAAAGAAGCCCCGACAGAAGGGCGCGAAGAAGCCCTCCTCCCAAAAATGCTTTTCGAACTCAGATTCTCACTGAAGTTGAGAGCCAACTGCCAAGACCATAAGGATTACGGTCTCCCCCAAACAAGCGCAATCGTGGTAAGTATTGCCTCTACCATCACGACCACAGCCACGATACTGAGGAATGCATTCAGCTCCGAGATGAAATTGAGGAGCTCGTTAGAAAGGGATGGTCGGATAAATTCCTTCGACACCAATCGAAAGATCGGCTAAGGGCGCTACCATAGCCAGAAATGATAAGAAGAAGATCGGCCAAGGGCACTACCGTAATCAGAAATGATAAGGTCGGCCACCTCATAATGTCATCAATATTACCCCTAGGAGGAGCTTGATATATCGACGATCCGTCATCTCCCGACGTCAAAGCCAAGAGAAGCATGCTCCAAATTGAGGAGGCCGACAGGAGATGGAGGAGGTCGTCCGGCCCAGAGCTTATCGATCAAAGAAACACGGAGGAACAATGCTACCACGACCCTAAAATATGAAGAATTTGGCGACGTGCTGCCGAGAAGAAGCAGTCAATAGTTGCCGTGTTAGGAATAGGAGGAGAATCTCATCCTAACACGAGCAGGTCAAAGACCTTCAATCTCGACCAGAGATAAGATCTCTCCCGAATGACCGAGTTAACCTCGGCTAGAGATAAGATCTCTCCCGAGCGAAGACCTTGTTCACAAAGGATGAGATGGGGGAAGAGGCCCTGACAGCGGCCCTTATGTGCCCCCACAGCCCATTAGGAACAGGAGGAGAACCTCGTCCTAACGCGAGCAACAACCTCGGCCAGAGATAAGATCTCTCCCGAGCGATCGAGTCAACCTCGGCTAGAGATAAGATCTCTCTCGAGCGACCGTGGACAACCTCGGTCAGAGATAAGATCTCTTCCGAGCGACCATTGACAACCTTGGTTAGAGATAAGATCTTTTTTGAGCGACCGAGTCAACCTCGAGTAAGATCTCGAGCGAACAACTCGAGAGATAAGATCTCTCCCGAGCGAGACTCAACCTCGGCCAGAGATAAGATCTCTCCCGGGCGATCGAGTCAACCTCGGCTAGAGATAAGATCTCTAGAGATCAGATATTCCGAGTAAAGACCTCAGGAGGATCCTTTTTGGCGGAGCTTGATGGTACAGCTGCACCGTCTGGCGGGCCGCTCGTTGGAGTCATCACGGGAAAGGTGCCGTCGTACAGCGTTGAGGTGAAGACAGCATCGCCCGCCTGATAGCGTATATCCCTGCGGCGGACTGTATGTGATGGCGGCAGATACTGTATCGTCCGCAGCCGAGGAAGGATTGAGGTTCAACGGTACCGTTTTGAGGGGCTAGTGCCCACCCCCTTCCGTATCTGGAGGATCCTTTTTATAGGCGGAGCTTGATGGTGACAGCTGCAACCACGTGCTGGCGGACCGCTCGAGGTTCGATGGAGTCAGTCCCAGGGAAAGATGCCGTCTGCAGCGAATTGATGGTGACAGCCATCGCCGCCTGATAGCGGATCGCTATCACCTGCGGCGGACTGATGGTGATGGCTGCAGCTGTCTTGATACTGAGTCGCTCGAGGCCGAATGAAGGGTTGAAGGGCTTCAACGTGTACCCATTTTGGAGGAGTCCGTACTCCTGAAGAAAAAGCTCGAAAGGAGTTCGGCCCCTATAGACGTCTGGCTGGAGGTGTGCGGCTAAGGCTCGATTGCAGGGAGTTCGGTAGGAGCTCGGCCGGCCAAAGAGGATGTCTGGGAGGAGTTTAGCTCCTGAAGAAATCTGTCCGAAGGATGTTTGGGATGAGTCTAGCTCCCAAAAAAGTTCGGTCGAAGAGGAAGCTTGGAGGGGAGTTCGGCCCTCGTAAGCATCTGGCTGGAGGAGTGCAGCTAAGGCTCGGCCGCTGAGAGTTCGGAAGGAGCTCGACCACTGAGAAGTCCGATTGGGGAACGACCACCGAGGAGTTCGCTGAGAAGTTCGGCCGAGAGACGACTACTGAGGAGTTCGGTCGGCTGAAGGGACGATCGCTTGAGGAGTTCGACCGACTTAAGGGATGACCGCTAAGGAGTTCGGCCGCTGAGAGTTTCGAAAGAGTTCGGTCGGCTGAGCAGTTCGATCGACTGTAAGAGTTCGGCTAAGACCCGTCCGCTGAAGCTCTTTCATGGCTACTGGTTGCATTAGGCTGAGCATCGAATTAGACTTCGGCAGAAGTGGGATTTATCCCCAATAATTATGATATTTAATTTATAATAGATATTTATTTTGAGATCTCTTAATGGTTTGATGACTGCTATTACTTCTATTTAATTATTATTTATATATATTATGGTTGACTTTTGTAAAAATTAAAGTAAACAAAAATATTATTTATATGACATAATAGTGGAACCATTATTATAAGCATTATGATTTTTATAACCTATGTATTCCAGTATATAAGACTGAGTTAAGCGAGAATTATTGATGTTATGATATATGAAAAGGAGTATATCAATTGAGATGTATAACCATCATGATTAGCATTAATAATTTTTACTTAATTAAAGTATAGAGAATCTTTCAAAGAATAGATAATTAGATAAATTTTTAAAAAATGAGTACGCACTCGTTGGGTTAATTTCAAATTTTTGATTTAGGATTGTTATTTTAAAAAACTAAAAAAAAAATCTTATTCTTTAAATATTTTGATAAAATTAAAGAGTTAATTTTAAGTGATAATATAGATCAGTGGAAGAATATTGGATTTGACTCCTAATGTAGCCTAATTGTTACTTAGTCAAGTTTAACTCATTGGGTTAAATCCTGAATCAATTATAGTAAGTCCAACGAATTAAAGAGTTCTATTTTTGATAAAACTTAGAGTGAAATTTATACTCTAATTAGGAATAAGTCTTTTGATGGGATAAAATAAGTGCAGGTATAAATAAAAATGGCCTAATTTTTTTCCTCCAATTCTTAGAAGGGTGTGATGATTCACATCGATCATCCGCATTAAGGTAGAGGATGTGGAGAGAGAAGATTAGCCACCTGTGGAAAATAGATCAAATGCTCTGTGGACTATGTGATCAACGTGATCATCGTGTTGGTGAGACGATAGTGCAAGGTATGAATGATTTTTGATTTTGCATAAATATTGGAACACTATCTAGGCATAAAAGTATAAAATTATCTTATAGACTATAATCACATAACCTTTTACATAATGCTATCTCCATTTTAATTTTTTTACAAAAACTTCTTATTAAATAAATTTTAAAGGATATTATAATAAAATCAATGATTACATATGCAACTTTATTAGAGGTATTTATGTCAAATATAGATTACCATCATTCGAAAATTTGTCAAATATCAATCCTTCATGGTATTTATTTTATTTTATTTTTTTAAAAGATAAGCATGAGCCCATCATTTTTTTTACCATTTTTATCTTTTATTTTTCATACTAAATATAATAATATGATATAATTATCTCTAACCAAATGCCTCCTTAGCTTAGCTTTCGAGGAATTACCGCTTCCTCCTTTCATTTCCTGCGAACCAAATAAGTCCCCCACGTAATATCCATGGCGGCTGTGCTGTCTCGGTTGGGAGCATTGGGACAAGACAGCAGCAATGAATATAGTGATGGCGGTCTTGCCGGCTTCCGCTTCAGCTGGATTGTCCTTTTTCCTAGCAGGTGCCACCATCTGATTTAATAACATAATTAGCATACTAAAATATCTATTTTTATTTAAACATATCTTAAAACTATACAAATTACATGATAATTATGTCAGATATCATGGATCAATTTCAGCAATAGAGTTCTTAAAGGAGTTCAGACCCACAAAACCGCCTAAGGAGATAGAGTCACCGTTACCGTTATTAACGCCAGCAACCATACTTCTTGAGGGTCTAGAACTACCCTCGTCACTACCAGTATCACCATTACTAGAAGGAGAACCAAGTGTTGATCAAAGATCATTCAACGCCATTGAAAAAATGTTAGGTGTTGTTTTGGATACTGTTATTTCTCCAACATTTACGAATTAAGACCGGGACTAAATAATAAGAGAACAAAATCTAGCTATTTATGTGTCTTCAGATAAAAGTGGATTGGTAAAAGCTAGCTTCAATTGTAGTGCAACCTTTGGTTCAGTTGTTTCTTCCTTTAAGAGATTTCAGAGCCATAACAATTCCAATTTCAACACTATAGCAATGTGGGTAGTAAATTTTCTATTATTTGTTAGGTAGTTTGCATAGAAAGATGGCTAATCTAATTTGCACTGGAAAGATTAATGCAACAATTTCCACTTTTATCTAATAATAGCAAATCCAATGTTATAGAAAATCACTGATACCACCAAGAGCTAGGTGGGTAGCCAAACATCATGATGCACCACAGCAAGTGATACCAATACATACCAGGTGTATCGTATTATATTGATCCCAAACTAGTATAAGGTACAACGATGTACCGAGTATCATATACCAAACTGACCTCGATACTATAGTAGGATTGGTACAGAGATGACAAACATTACTAAACATTATTAATCAAAGTCTAGGTTGGTGTTTCTACCATACTAAGAAAAGTCAAATGCTTCATGAAAAGTTATGATTTGTTTCCATTATTGCAGAATTTATCCAAATGCAACCCGGAACTCACCTTTGGTTTCTTTCATGATTTTAAATTTATGTAATCTCCCAATCTTCTAAACTTTGACATAATAACTGAAACTAAATTGTTGCATGTAATGGTTGCATAGCAACGATGAAAGATTTTAAATTCCTATCGAGTAAACTGAATCTTCCATAAAGTCAGAGTATATTTTTAATATTTAATTTTTTTTGATTTAAGTATTTCCCTATCAGAACATCTTGGTAACATTTGAAGAGCATAAAGTTCCCTATGTAAAGAGTGACTCAAAGCAAAATTCATCATTATAAACATTAAGGTGGAAACCATTACATTACAAGTTCCAGAGCACTTTTACACAAAAAGTTCCAAAGCACAAATATCTAGGTCTTGCTTTTGGAGAGCACCTGGCCCAAATTCTTTGGTCATATGCATATTGTGCCGGTATTTTCCTCTGCTCTTCTTGAGGATGAAAAGGTTTCTTGTACTTAGCCTTCAGACCAAATTCTTAAGGCCTTTCTAAAGTTCCTACCTCTTCTCTTCTTGAGGATGAAAAGATTTCTTGGACTTGTACTGTCCCTACCTCCTCATTGTTTATGTGACTAAGGTCTTCCTCTTGATTCTTGCTATTAGTATTTTCCTGCGTCTCTGAACCTTGGGAGAGCAATCTCCGAGGAATGGTTTCCTTTCTATCATCGTGTGAAACAACTAAATACTCAAGAGCAGTCACAACATCACTGATTAGTGGGCGAGAGCCTGCTTCTTCTTGAAGACACATTGCTGCCACTGCAAGAGCTTGATACAAACCTTTTATGGGGTACTTTCCTTCAAGCAAGGGATCAGCCATTTCCACAAACCTCTTCTTGTCTTTAAAGAGTGGTTCTGCCTGCAAAATATTATCAATAATATATGTAAAAAAAAAAAAAATTAGTTAAATAAATTAAACAAAATAAGGATGACCATCTTTACTCTGTTTTTTTGAGCAAAAGGTGGCAGCTCTTCCCCCCAACCCAAACAAAATCATCAAAGTGAATAAAGAGTTCCAAACATCTTCAAGCGAAAACAACTAAAAGAATGAAAGCAATCTATAGCCCAAATTACCATAATATGCCAACTATAAGATCATCATGAAACCAAAGTAAAACTCAGAGGAAAAGAGCAAAAGAACAAATCTAGTAGTACCAGAGAATAAAGAGATGCAATTTTATATTGAATCATGACATGATTGGAATTTGAAAGTACTATGATTGCAAGATACTTGGATTGATTGTGTATGACATTTTAACATAATTAGCTGGATTAGGATCTCTATTTTAAGATAGGGTCACATAATTGGTGAAATCTCATGCAGATTTCTGATGCTGAAATAGCAAATTACACAAATTCTGATTATAGTCAATGGAGATTTAAAGTGAGACCTCGATTTATGTCATAATTCTTAAAATAGCTCATCTATTTCTGACATGAGTTTTTTAATTGTGCACTATGGACTTGGACAAGCACGAGCACCATAAAAATAAATGGATGAGATTACTTAGTCAATCAACTAAATCAAAAATACCTCAAGCTTTTCACACTATGGAATTAAATTTTCATTAACCCTATATGAGGATGCCATTTAAATAAAATTTTATTATTTTTCATTAAAAAAATGATTGCTAATCATATGCGCTTTTTTTTAATTTGGATAGCAGAGGCCCATGGAAAATAAGCTATGTTCAAGTTGGCACCTAGTATGCCTTTGCATAGAGGTTGATTTTACTAGATACCCTATGCAAATCCCAAGTTCTGCTCAGAGTAGATTGATGTCATTAAAGTTGATCCAAGTTCATACATCAAGGAGGATAAGATACAAAATAATGTAGGTATCAATACAGCAGCATACTCTAATTTTCAGTTTATAGAATATCAACAACCTTAGACTTATGTCATGATTCATATGGAAAAATTCTGAAACAAGGAGATGCTAGTTAGCTTCTATAGCCATGCCCACAAAAATTAAAAAAGGTTCCTTAAAAGATGCCTATCTTGGATGGTTTATGAAAATTATTGAGAGTAAAATAACAAATGCAGATGGAAGTCTATTTTGAGTTTCTTATACTGCCAAGAATGAAATTGGGATAGCCCTATGCAGGTAAATACCAAGGCAAAGGTTTCATGCTACATTATCTGCTTAGCTAAACACCATTCACCAGACATACCCATTGAACAAGGTTTTGCTCATTTGATGGTCTTGATGTGTCTATGACTCTCCTTCCTGTAATGATCTCCAAAAACACGACCCCAAAACTGTACACATCGGACATCATTGTTAATTGACCCGTTAATGCATACTCTGGAGCACAATAGCCATAGGTACCCATCACCCTTGTAGATACATGGCTCTTATCTCCAACTGGTCCAACCTTAGCTAGGCCAAAATCAGATAATTTTGGGTTGTAGTCTTCATCAAGAAGTATGTTAGATGCTTTGAAATCTCGGTAGATTACTGGTGGGTTCGCTATGTCGTGCAAATACTCGAGGCCTTTTGCTGCACCTTCAGCTATTTTCATCCTCGTATTCCAGTCCAACGGCTTCTTATTTGGAGCTAGATCTATAAAATCCATTACATGAATTCAATTAGTAGAGAAATCTTCATTACATGGATATATATTGGAATTTCAAAGTCTTAGAGGTTTACCCAGAAGATGATCCTCCAATGAACCATTTTGCATGTATTCATAAACTAGAATTCTGTGATCACCATCGGTGCAATATCCGATCAAATTAACAAGGTTTGGATGATGAAGAAGACTAAGCATCAGTACTTCAACAAGGAACTCTCTATTCCCTTGTAAGCCATTCCTATCAAGCTGCTTGACAGCAATATCCTGAGGAAGGTGAAATAAGTATTAGTGCAGCCCAATTAATTTACTTATCTGGAATCAAATGAACAAAAAAATATAATTGCCATTACTTGATTGGTATCCTCAAGGTGCCCTTTGTACACTCTTCCAAATCCACCTTCACCAAGAAGACATTCAGCTTTGAAGTTCTTGGTTGCTGCTTGAAGCTCAGCATATGTGAAAACCCGAGCTGAGTTGTTCCCATTGTTGCCAATTTTTAAGATCTCTTCAGCTGCAATCCTATGCTTGTTGCTGGTATCTATACATCAAATGTAAGCACTTTTACATAGATGTTTTAATGTAGAAGTAGAGAGATTCTACTGACTGATGTTAAATATTGGTTCTACCACTGAAAGGATTTTTTTTTTGTTTTACTAATTTATTATGCATAGAATTTAAGAGAAGGAAGTGGTGGATAAATTTTCCCATGAAAAAGCTTATTTTTTTTCCTCACTTCACTTGAGAAACCTTTACGAAAGTTTTATTCTCTGAAGTGGATCATAAACTCCAGAAGCGATTGAGACATCCATCTGGTATAACAAAAACAGGGCAAAACCTGCCATCTTCTTTAGAGATTAAAAATTAAAATTGGTGCTACGATTAAAAGGATTTTTTATTTTACTTATTATTATGTGTAGAATTTAAGAGAAGGAA
This sequence comes from Cocos nucifera, assembly GCA_006176705.1. Taxonomy (NCBI): domain Eukaryota; kingdom Viridiplantae; phylum Streptophyta; class Magnoliopsida; order Arecales; family Arecaceae; genus Cocos; species Cocos nucifera. The sequence goes on along the minus strand of QRFJ01000104.1, from coordinate 1,488,598 downwards.
GTGGTAGATAAATTTTCAGTTGCAAAAGCTTTTTTTCTTTCCCCCTGTGCTCGAGAAACAGTTACAAAAGTGTTTTTCTCTAAAGTGATTCATTAACTCCTCAAGAAAAAGGTTAAAAAAAAAACATCCATCTGGAATAAGAAAACCAGGGCAAAACCTGCCATCTCCTTTGGAGAGCTAAAAACATATGATAAATTGCTATGAAAGCGATGGGGCATACTCATGTGCTCATCTTAGAAATCTGATGATAAGGCTTGAACCCAAAAGCATACATCCCCTTCGTAGATACTTGTAAAGACAATTTCAGGAACAGTACAACACCAACATACAGATTAATGTTTTTTTTTCAGAAAATGGAGTATAACAACTTGCTGAAAAAAGTATAATTCATATCAATTTCTAAGCAAATTTCATGGATCATAAAACCAAATCAAGCCATTCAATCCAGAAGTGCTAAAACCATAAATGACAAAGCATCATTTCAATTGTCATTAGGCACAATCATGCAAAAACCAATAAATTAATGGCAGAAAAATTAGAATTTCTAATACCAACATGAAGCCAATTTATCATAAGACATAAATTTAGGCTATAATAGAACATGGACAATGAAATCAACACGTACCTGATTCAAGTGAGATGTTATTAATAAGAGAGGCAAGCGCATTCCCTTCTTTTGGCACCTCTGACTTCTTTGGGGACTCATCATTCACATTTGATGATCTAAAACATGAAAAGCAACCCATCACCCTTCTCCTTCTCTCCTTGGTTAAACTAATCAATCCTGGAAACTTCAAATGAACTCGGTGAGAAAAGAAAAATTAAATGCTAACACTTCTCAACCACCCCAATCAAATTGGAATGATGAGATGTCTGCTGTCCCTTCGTGAATCGACCTGAGAGTCGGTCCACTCAGGTCAGCAATGGTGAAAGAATTTGTGAAGAAAAGGTTCTGAAAGAAATGGTAGGTTGCCAATGATCTTTAGTTATTCTTGTTGGTTTCTCTTCTTTTTCTCCTTCAATAATACCAATGGAGAGAAACGTCGGACACGGTTTGTCTTGCTCGAATACAAAAGGATACAGCTAAATTTAGAAAATACTGGCTTATTTCTCTTGTATTACGAATTTTTGAATTAAGCTAGCCTGGCAATTCGGTTGGGTGGAATGATGACCAGTACAAGTGGAGGAAGCTACCGTTATTCTAGGTTACGAAGTGTTTTTTTTCCAAACAAAAAAGAAAAAAAAAAAAGAAGGAAACAATCGATAGCATGCAAGGTCTTCCCAACCAAACTGGTTCCAATAAATCCAAACTTAACCAGAACACTCTTTAGGTTTGGGTTGGAATGCACTTGTTATTTTGTGAGGCATGCCAACTTCTAAACGCCTAGTCACGTATGACTCTTTCATTTTTTTTTTCTTTTTTTTCTTTTTTTTTATTATTTTAAGGTTAGGAAATTGGTAGCTAGCCGCCACTCATTTCTTTGGTGTGATGAAACGAGCGAGAGTAAAAGAATAGGCTGGTCTAATAGGGGAACTGATCTCCCACCAAATGAGAGAATATTTTGTGAAATATACATCAAGGAGCACCAACACCCCAGTCTACACCACCCACCAAATCAGTAAAGTATTGCAACTTGAAATTAATATATTTCGGTATGGCCAATAAATCTAAATAAATTTTCAATTGGAGATATCGGGACTTGTTATGCATTAAATCATGCAAATCCTAACTTAAGGAGCGAGTTTCACCCTCAGACTCCTTCTCCGAGTTTAACAATTTAAAATTATTTTTTCTAGAATTTGATATCAAAGGAAAAATGTAATTATAGTTAGTATGACAATGAGGAGCAAATATAGCTGCTTTTTTATAATTTTATGACTTTTATGTTGGCCCTTGGCAAGTTTTATTCTGCATTTTTTCACTGGAATCTTTTACTTATAGTTGCATGTTACATATTAGTAGGATCATTTTTTTGTGTAATAAAAAAAGAGAAATTTTGTATCCAGAGCGAGTCGACATTTTATGGAATGGGGAAAGGGGTTCTATCAAAATAATACCTCCACATAAAGGTCTCAAAAATATTAAGCCTTGATGATTGTAAAAACAGACTCCATGTTTGAGAAGCCCAAATTTTCACATATCTAAGATCTAGACCACTCCCTCCCCCCCACCCCAACCCCAACAAACAAATAATTATTATTTAAAAAAAGAAAAAAGAAAACCCATTTGGTTGATGGATTGATTGGGCTCGGATCCTTTCTTAGATTAGTCAAAATGTGATCCAAGGGCAAAACCAATTTGTGAGACTAATCTTCGTTATTTCCGATTAGCTTCATTTGAACCCAGTTGCATGAAGTCTAACTTCTGTGAGACCCACAACTAAATCAGTAGGTGTCAAGACTCGGTTTGTGTGTTCATAGCGGCATCACCCGTTAACATCAGAATCCTAATCATGCAATCTCTGAAGCTTCTTAAAAACCTTAAGCCGTCAACAATGAATCTGTGAAGCTTCTGGCAACCTTAAAGGCATCTGCAGCTTTGCAAATGCCATGATTACGATTGGATATCCCTGCAGAAAATTTGGGATCAGATAAGAACATGGAGAACATTTTGTATGCCATGATACCATGGAACTCTCTTAGTCCGTTTATCCTCGATTAAGGGGCCTGATTAGTGTTGATATCAATCTCCGATGAAAAGTAACCTGTAAAAGTTATCACAAACCATTAAGCCGGCCAGCGGATGCCTAATGATATACACCTTTCAGCATCTTACTAAAACGCGATACAATGCACCAACCCACCGCCGGTAATCATGTAAGATTCTCTCGTCAACTTCCAGCTGCACAATATGGACACCTCCACCATATTGCTCTTGGCCCCTAAGAGTGGTCCGAACGAAGATCACAAGGAGAAATCCAAGAAAAGAGCACTACAGACTTGGAAAGTACATCAGCATCTAAGAACTCTCACCAATATACTCGACCATTCATATGCAAAATTCTTTTCTACGTAAAAACGAAACTTTAGTGCTGATAGGATTGGCACATGCCTTGGGCTTATTTTTTGAGGCAAACTCCATTTAGACGACATTTCATCAGCTCTATCAATTAGATGCCATTCTAATTAACCAAAAGCGGAGGAAAATTACATCACAATTCACAACAATAAGATCCTTGTTTTTATCACCACTTTGAACTGGAGGCAATAAGCGGGCAAACATCTAATCACAGTGCCAGGCCAGAATGCAAAGTAAATTAAAAAGAGTTATCCCCCCAGCAGAAAGAAAACAATATGTTTGTCCTACGTCAGTATATTCAGAAGTATAAATTGGAGAATACTAATGATGCTAGAATATTATATGTACAACATTTGAGAATATTAAAGCGCTTGTATCTAAAATTCTGCTTCACCGCTGGGTACTCATCAGTCATGCCGCAGCTAACAACATGAGTATGTTTCGATTTCACAAAGAAACAACGCAATTGCTGTGGACTTCCAACAATGCACAAGGCCATTAAAACCAACTACAGCAATTACAAGAGATACCAACTGAATCATTTACTGTAGAGCTACCAAGAGTTGAATTTCACAATTTCATTTCTGTGCAAACATAACAGAGTTACATAACATGCCTCTTCAATATATACCATCCGTCAGAATAACGGGGCGATCTGTTTCGCATTAGTGATAGATCCCTCGTATATGCTGGGAACAGCATCGCAGTAAAACCTCGTTGATATCAGCTTGGTCTTCACAATCAATCTTGATGAAAGTCTCGTGCTGGTGGGGCAAACGGTGCATTAGGTTGTTGTGCCACAACGACAGTCTCGTCTGCAAAAAGTGCTTTTATGAATGAAGGGGTCTTCAGAGGGCGACGGCCTGAGATACTTGGATAGACATCTTCAAGGAAATAATAAGCATGACCTGCTATCATACCCTGCGGTCAGAGAGTAGCATCCATCGTGAGTAGGGATCAACCATCATGCTATAATCTCGTTAACTTCTATACGAAGAGAAGGGTGGTCGTTTTGCAGCAGATAATTAATACATAGTCAAGAAAAGATCGCAAAACAAATTTATCATAAACAGGAGAAATATGAAGTCTATTCATGATTATGAGATTAATTTAGAATGCAGTCTAGGGCTAGACCTGTGCCTTCTGGTCTTTTCAAGCACAATAAACAAATAGGAAATGACATGCTTAATTTATACAAAACCTCCCATATTAAAAAGGTGTTGCAACTTGCTAGTTTACATAAAACTGCCAAGAGCTTGGGTTGTCGCACTAAATAAATCAAACCAATGGTGGACTTAAACTAAAGAGGACTTCTGCATCCAAAAATAGCCAACAAGAATAAGCCAAACCTTACTAAATCTTGGGAGCCAAACAAGGGGATGACATTAACAAGGTTAACGTTTCATGCTATTCCTATTTCATTTGTCACAGAATATTAATATTTTTTCCATTTTCTAAGCATTTACTAGACAGTTCAGTGGGGTCATCATATTTTTAACTTTCATGAATACAAAACTCTTGAATATCAAGTGGCATACCAGAAGATCCACCCATGTGCTGCTCCCAACAAGAATAGAAAACCCCAGAAGAACCTGTATATTGAGAAAAAATGGATAAAAGTCATTTTGACCATCAGAAAAAGGAAACTATAACAAATAAATAACAATCAGTTTCTATTATTATTTTTGAGATAACAGTAATATAGGAAAACAAAAATTAAATTTGAAATTTACGGGAAAACTCAGTGGACTAAAAGAAAGAAAGAAACCATTAACAGCAAGTAGCATGAACCGAATAGCATAGATCTAGTTCCATTATGATCTCATCTAAACCACCTGCCAAATCAAATTACAGATCTTCTAAACAAAAAACATGCAACAAAGTTCCATTCTTCTTAATAACTAACTACCTATGTAGATGCTTCAAAGTTCAAACCCGTCCTATTACCATATTATGCAAATGCTTCAAATCCACCCTTACCCCATTGCACACCATCATTTTTGTAGGATTGGTGCTCCTTGTAAATCTCCATGAATAAAGTCAACTGTACACTCGCATTTTGCAATAATAATATGAATAACACCTGATCATGTGCCCAACAAGTTCAGATCAGATCAGTTCTGCTGAGTTGGACAAACATAGGGCTCAATTTGTATAGGTAAGATCCAATATTCCAGTCTGTCTTCTTCAAGGTGTTTAATCAGGTCAGTTGGATCCCTTAACTGACTTGATGGAAGAGGTTTAATATGAAGTCGACTCAAACCTGCCCCGCAAATTGATATTATGAGTTCATGTCAAGACCAGATGCCTTCCAAGGTCCATGTGGTGACTGCAGCAATCACTTACACCTTTGTGTACCACAAATTCAATAGTAAGATCTCTACTGACAACGTTATTACAATTCTGAACTAATTAGGAAAATTTGATGAAACCTTTGATTCAAGTAGTGCTGACTAGTATTTCATTGACAATATTTTATATCAAGACACCCTTACTCAGCAATCACACCCACATATGAGCAAAACATGCCACAAGGAGAACAATCATATTCAAAATATTGATTAAGGACCTCTTACCACACATTAATGCCAAAGTTGTTCACAAGTTAAAGCCACTGTCACCTTTATTAATTTAATTAACCACACTCCACTGCCTTCCTATGGACTTCCCCTATTACCATTGCTATTTATCACTATATTATCATTGCACTATTTGGCAGACATCCTTTGTTTTTTTTTTTCACAAACAAAATTGCATGCACCAGCTTGTTTCATGATATTGGCATCATTTTTATTCTTGGATATGATACCTTATGCCAAACCTATTGTTGTTACTACCCATTTGCATATCTGTTGAAAATCTTCAAGGGAGTTCCCCACTACCGTGCTTAAAATGCTTTGGCAGTATTAAGAGGAAGTTTAAGGGGAAAAAATTGGGGTATCGGGTGTACATCATTGGAATTAATCACAGATTTGATAGGCTAAAGGTTGTCACGGTTGTTTTGAAGGAGAATCCAATTTTTGACCTCTTCATATCCTTTCTCCTTCCCTTAAGTACTGGACATACTCATTGTACCGCTCAGAATTCTTTTTCTGTTTCTGCAATTTTCTGTTTCCTATTAAATTCTCTATCTAGTACCACTTTAATTTTTTTAAAAAAAAGTTAATATAATTGCACAGGAGTAGAAATACATTTTTTAGGAAAAAAGATATACCACCAAAATAGGAAAAGTAAAGGGGTTTCAAGTTGAGGTGATATAAAGGAAGTCATGGCTTATACAACAAGTCACACAAGCAGTTTTGATTATGTAAAAGTAGCCAATATTAGACACTACCCTCTGGCTGTTTGTTATCTCGAAATGCAAAATATAAGGGGAAAAAACAGACCACAAAAGAAGATACTAGATTTCCTTGTCATTGGATACAGTACTTGTATAGCTGACTTGCATGTTGACAATTTACGGTCTCAGATCATTTACAAGATAATATGACAGTGCATTGACTTGCGAATTACATGATAAGGAAAATCAACACAAACACTTACCCATGGCAGATAAGCTGCTGTGAAAGTAAAAAGGCCCAAGAAACTCATGTGGATAAAAGGATTATGCTTGCTCCAGACATAGACCTAAAGAAACAAAAAAAGTGAGGCATGTAGAGATTTGAAAGAACAGGAGAACTATGACTTTATCTGATTATCATTCATCACTTAATATGATCCAAGCAGTGTTTGGTTTAACCTTATAAGACCAAATTCATTTAATAAATGATTTGCACAAAATGAGAGGAGTCTTAGTTACTGACCATCATGAAGGTCAACGAATTGCTGAGGAACAATATTCTCGCAAAACTCTCTGACAGGTAAGGTATCATTCCACCAATGAGAACAATCCCAGTTAAAACTGTAGCACCAAATAAGAGCATGTAAAAGAAATCTGCAGTCCGTCCCCTGAATGAGTTCTCCTCAAGTAGCTTGCAGTATCGAGCAAGGAAAAACATGTGGAATAGAAAATCCAAGTCTGTCAACATGTACAAATAATATCAATACGCGGAGGTGGGGAGTAGAACAAATTTTAGAAACCCCACAGCACTATAGGCCACACCTAAATGAGAAAATTAAAAGCATACAAATTTTACAGATCATGTAAAAGAAATGCAACCATGAGAAATAGCAATCAAAGGTCAAGCATTATTCAAGATGTAGAAAAGTTTGAAAATCATAATCATAAACATAACCACTTATATAAAGGCTATCACAAGGTCATATTACAAGTTAAGAAGAGGCCATTGGCCAAAGCATTAGACAAGTTTCCAAGCAGAATTCATTTCTGCATGTTTTTTGGGGCAAACTATAAGTGGAGCACAAATAGATTTATATTCAAATCCAACACATAAATAGGTTTGGTCAAATAGCAGTAATAGATAGGCTAAGATCAAAACCCTTCCAAAATTGATGGTTTCTTCCTCAACATAGCCTTTTTGTCTGATCTATTGCCTTCACCAGAGAGAAGAAAATGTTGACGAAATCATGAAGAAGCTAATCCAGTTATCTTGCACAAATGAGCTCAGCAATCAGAGAAGGGTGCAAGTAACCAAAAAGTGGAAGCAATCAGAGAAGGTGATAGCAAATATTCAAAAAATGGAGCTTAAGATTTCCATCTAAGATGAAGTGACTGGTTTTAGACTATAAATGATACATGAGACATGATGAGCAGTTTTTACAGAAAGATGAGAACCTTGAAAGAAGATCAGTTGCATGTGAGCTTGCTCCCAAAAATACAGGTTAGTACCAATATACCATTATCATTGAGGAAGCTTTCCAAAACTTTAGAAAATTACAAGCAAAGATTACTTGGCGTACAGGGCATGAATTTTGCAGCCACAATGCGTTAAATTTCTGCCCATGAATGTAGTTAAAACCTTATTATTTTAAGGAACAACTTCCTGTTCTAGAAAAGTCTTCAAATGACCCAAACCAAGAGGAAGTGGGCCAGACTAGAACCTTCTAAAAACCTTTGGCCTACCAAAAGGAGTTGATCGCATCATAGTTGTTGCTGCATTAAGAAATAGAAAAGTTCCTTGGCCAGGCCTGACTCTTTCCCCCTTATGTTATTTTCTATCTCATATTCCATGATTGCCCACTTACTCTTTTCTCATCCTTCTATATCATATATTCTTCAATATTTTCTATTACACACCTCTTCATCTCTATAGTTTGTCATATAAATGATTAACATCAAACCTACTTGATTAGAAAAACCAATTAGATTTTCAGTTATCAATCTAGTATGAGTATTCTTAGAGCTTTAAATATAAACTTTAACAGCACTAAGACCTCTTAAATAACCCTATAATCCTCCTAAATAACAATTGATTTCTCCCATACGCATCATCTTTGATTTTCTACATAAACATTCTCTACAATCTGAATTTACATGAAATCCAGATTGGGCACATCAATTAGACCCAAAACCTTCAGAAGTACCTTGCTATTATTAACACTATATAATGGATCTCCAATTTTTCGATAACCTATGGACTAATCCTCCTAAATCTTTTTCTCCGAAACTGGTTGGCAAACATCTTGTTTAGGCTAAGCCCAAAATTTTTTAGCTCCCTGGATCCACCATTGCATAAGCGCAGACCCTCCTACTTGGTTTTGCCGCAAAATTAGTACCATAGCACAAGATCATGCTTTCTTCAACATATCAAAACCAATCATGCTCTGTACCCCCTTCTCTCCTTCAGATTCTCTTCCTTGGTTTTTTTTTTGCCTCTTCCAACATGTCCCTTAGACACAATTAGGCAAGATTGACATTGTTTCTCAAACCATAAACTACCAAAATAAGGCTTTCAAGCAGCTATACACAAGTTTTGATATCAATCAACGCCATGAAGGTATATACACAGGAATTTGGTGACTGTAGAAGCTAGATAACATCAATTGCAACAGCATTGGAAGCCAACGATTTCATTGATGCAGTCTTGTCATCTCTAGCCTTTAATCAACAGCAAATTCCCAAGAAAAACTCTAGAACAAGCTCAAGCTTGGCACAATATGAACTGCCTAAAATCTAAGGCCTTGACTTTATGAATTATGATGCGCATCAATTACTAATGTTCATCAATGATCTGTGGTGACAGTTTCCTATAATAGGTCACTCTCAGTTTCATATAAGAATCCACTCCCATGTTGGTCATCCATTGACTCATGACAATGGTAAAACCATTAGAGAAGTTTTTCATGCAGAAAAGGGGTAAAACAACCATCAATGGTTACTTCAGAAAGAAAGAGAGGCATTAAAAAAATTCAGCCCCTAGCAAAGAGGTTTATGTGGAGGAAGAATCCATTCAGTATTCTGTGCCTCAAAAGCTGTAGTCTAATGCTAGAAGCAATTGATTAATTTGGTCCAACGTTGGAAGCTCCTACTCAATATGGATTCAGTAAAAAAATGTCTAAAGAAAGAAGCTAAGAAGAGAGAGAAAATCACCATGGGACCTCTAGGAGAGGCTAGAATTTGACGAACCTTATTGTGAACTGTAACTTTGGGACTTCATTTTTGAGATCAATTCAACTCCCTCCATTGAGACATGATGGTTCCTACACATGCAAGTTCGTGGATAAGTGTACTAAGAGGATTGTTGAGAAACTTGTGGCACAGATCATCTAAATGGCAGTGATAGATATACTAAATTTACATTAGAAGTATCAATATGGTGTTAATTAATCTATTTTATTGTGAATTTGATACTTCTCATGTTAATTTTTAGGTATCATTGCTTGGAAAGCCCAAATCCATTATTTGTGAAAGATCCGACTCGAGACCAAGTCCAAGTTCCAGACAAGCTAAAAGTAAAGCTGGCCGTTCATAGAAGAAAAGGAAAAGGAGATATGTGCTCATTTGATCAAAAAGAAGAATTTCTTTTAGGAAAGGTGGATGCGCATCACGGAAAGGAGAGGATGCAATAAAAAAATTCAAAAGATATTTTTTTAATTTCTATAAAGGAAAGTTGCGAGCTTTTTAGAGCTTTATGGTGCACTGGCTTGAATGCATTAGCCAAGCCAAGAAAGAAAAGAGAGTGGGTAGCATGAGAAATATTAAAAAGAAAGGTATCAAGAGGAGTATGGAGGCCTTGAATGCATGGGTGGCTATTTGGAGAAGAGCAAAAATGCCAAAAAAAAAAAAAAAGATAAGAAGAGGGAAGTGGGTGAGCACCGGGAAATGGCTGACGCATGAGAGAAGCAACAAGCAGAAAAAAATCTGACTTGGCTCACGCGGTATCGGCTGGAGAATAGAGCGCAGCACGTGCTTCAGCGGAAATAAATAAATCTAGATGTCATGCTGAGGTTTAAAAAAAAAAGAGATATATTTTTTGAAATTTTTAGAGAGAGAAATTTAGAATTGAAGCTTGCCTTATCCTCCTTACCCCTCAAATCATTCGTCCATCCCTCAATTTTATTCATTATTTTAATCCACATCGAAAAAACAAAACCACCTCTCCTTACACCTATAAATATAAGTCCAATGCCTCTACCCAGGGAATCTCTCTCTCTACACCATAAGCTCTTGTAAGGACGTGTTGCAGAGGGAATACCACTTTTAGTTCTTTAGCCATCTTGTTTTTTTCTTCCATCCCTCCAAACATGAGAAGGAAATAGCTATGAGGAGGGCAAGAATCAAAAGGGAGGAAGCATAAAGGAAAGTTGTAAAGCGAAGATCTTAGTTTATTGATCTTCTTTTTTGTTTTATTTTTTTTATTTTCTTGTTCAACTCAACCCTTAATGCTTAGAGTTAGTTTTATTAAAACACTTTTTTTTTATTCTAGCAATTAAGTTTATTTTTCTCTTTTTAATTGTTTTTGCAACTTTAATTTCAGCATTAAAATAGTTTTAATTTTCTTGCTCTTTTATTTTAGTTCTCAATCTTTAAACTTTTGCAATTTAAATTCAACAAGTAGATAGTATTTTTTTCATTTTTTTTTTGTGATCTATTAGCTTTTAATCTAATCATGTTGGCAAGCAAAATTCCTAGGTTTGCGATAAGCTAACCATGATTATTTTTTTTTTGGATTTTTTTTATGCTTTTAATGTTTGAGCCCTTCTCCTTCAATAACTTCTTGCAAGAGACTTATGGACTATAGGTGATTAATCCTTTCATAGTTTATGCTTGATTTGTGCAAGAAGAGGTAATAGTAGTGTTGACGCAGAACTGATATCGCCAATCCGCCGGAGTGGAGGCCGATGATGGTCGC
>QRFJ01000104.1:1395614-1477317 GCA_006176705.1 Cocos nucifera | reverse complement strand
TATTCCACAAGAGAACTTCATTCCGTCCTCGCTTGTGCCGAACTTCATTCCGCTTCCCCGCGAAACTCTCCGCGGGAGAACTTCCTTGACACTTGACGACGAGCTCGAGGAGTTCGAGCCCGCCTGCTTTCGCGAGCGCGGCCGGACTTCGCTCGACTCTCCATCATCTGCCAACTGCTCTCTTAAGACTTCTTCGTCCTTCAACTTGAAGGCTTCTTCCGCGCGGGCATATCTCTCGGCCCGAGCCAGCATATCGGCAAAGTCCCTGAGATACTTTCTTTCCAAGGAGATCAACAAGTTATTTTTCTGAAGGCCGCCCTTGAGTGCGGCCATCGCAACAGACTGATCCAAGTCCCGGACCTCCAATGCCGCGATGTTAAACGGATGACGTAAGCACGGATGGATTCTCCCCGCTTCTACTTGACATTCATCAGAAAATCCGAACCTCGGCGCGGACGTCGACTGCTGATGAAGTGAGCCGCGAACTGACTGCCCATCTGGTCAAAAGAAAAGATCGTACTCGGCTTCAATGCCGAGTACCAATTTTTAGCTACTCCCTTTAAGGTAGATGGGAAAGCTCGGCACAGTATGATGTCTGAAGCACCGTGGAGTAGCATCATGGCACGGAAGGCCTCCAGATGATCAACCGAATCAGAAGTTCCATCATAGCTTTCAAGTTGAGGAAGCTCGAAGTTCGGTGAAACGGATTCTTGCATAATTCGGAGGGAGAAAGGAGGTTCGGCATGGACGTCGGCATGATGAGCCGGGGCGACGTGGCCGAGCTCTTCAATACGCCGATCCATCTCCCGCAGTCTGCGATCGAGGGCGTCGTCTTGGTTGCAGATCTTGGAGGGCTTCCGGCTACAAATGGGGAAGGTCTCCCCCAAAAGAGAACTATGATCCGAACACAAACCCTCAGCTCTCTATTTTCCCTTCTCAGGGGCGACAAGTACGTTGGCCCTGATACTCTTTCTTGGGACCGATTTTCGACATTCCGATGATGGGTTTCCTGGTGAAGTCGCCACCGGGGGCTGCTGTATGGCCTGCAATGCCTCCGTGAGGCCACGGACCTGTCAGACAAGCAGATCGAACTGCTTCACATCCATCGCGGGTACAAGTGGAACCTGAGCTGCCGGGGCTGAAGCAGGAACAGACGGATCTGGACGGGATCGAGCCACGGCGGCCGCCGAGCGCCGAGTCGAAACTCTCCTGGGAGGCATTTTCTCTTCGAAAAAGAACTCTAGTGAGGAAGAAGAGAGATCTCCGAAGAGGGAAGAGAGAAATCATCGCCGAGCACTTCTTTAAGAACAAGGAAACCTCGAAGGTTCGTGCCCTTCCTCTAGTGTCAATCTGTTGATGCAGAATCTGATCGTCGCCGAAATCCACCGAAGTGGAGGCCGATGAGGTCGCCATCGGGAACCTGCAAAACAAAATCCCATCCGGAGCCGGTGGGGGATGGCTCCGACAGGACCCTCCAACGATCAAGTCAGCTCTGGCCAACAGGAATGGAGTGCTCGAAAATGAGTTCCGAAGCTTGGAGAAGAAGAAAGCTTAGAGATCAGGGGTTCGAAAGATTAGCGTATCTGGAGGATCCTTTATAGGCGGAGCTTAATTGATGGTGACGGCCATACCGTCTGGTAGCGAGCTGTTGGGGCTGCATGGAGTTCGGTACGGAGAGGAAGGCATCGTCAAGTGGATAGTGACAGCCATACGGCAGATCATGGGCCGCATGGGGCTGATTACGGAGAGAGTGGTGTCGCCAGTTGTGGCGGCCATGTCGTTCGATCTCGTCAGACTGATGGCGATAGTTCGTCCAGAGGAGCTTGAACTTATGGAGGAGTTCGACCGAAAGGAAAGCTCGGAAGAAGTTCGGCTTCCGCAGGCGCCTGGCTGAAACAACGCGGAGAGAGTTCGACTTTCGCGGGAGTCTGACTAAAGCTCGGTGGTTGAGTTCGGCTAAAGCCCGGCTGCTGGGAGTCCAAGGAGCTCGGCTGCTAAGTAGCTCGATTGACTGAAGGGGTTCGGTCCGGACGCTGGAAGTCCGAAGGAGCTCGACCGCTAAGGAGTCCGAAAAAGCTCGGCCACTAAGTAGTTCGGCCGACTGAACGGGTTCGAAGAAGCTCGGCCGCTGAGGGTTCGACTAAAGCCCGACTGCTGAAGCTCTTCCGTGGCTACTGGTTGCATTAGGCTGAGCATCGAACTAAACTTCGGCAGGAGTGGGATTTATCCCCAACAGGTAGAAGACAAAAAGTTTTATAAATCTTTTTCTCTTCTTCTTTGTGGAAAAGCTTGATGGGTTATAATTCGATTTGAGTCCCTTCATAGCTCATACATGGGTAACACAAGAGAAGAAGTTGAAGGGAGTCTCTTACCTAGGGGAAAGCAAAATGCTTGATGGAACATAGTTGAGTTAAGTCTCTTCATGATTCATGCTTGTTCATGCTTTGCACCTTAATCAGAGAACTCAAAAAGACATTATAAAAGAATAACTTTCAAAATCTTTGGTCTAGTGGATTCAAAAGCTCTAGAATTTTTACATTGTCTATTTTTACAAAATTTATTTTCCTGTGTTAATAATTTCTAATACAAATCATCACCATCATCTTGTCAAAACTCGCCTGAGCAAGAATTTGACACACTTAAATCACACAATTCCTCGTGAGATCGACCCGTACTCACTGGACGTGCTACTTTACACACCATGCACTTGGGGTTATATTTAAGACACATCATATTTTTATTTTAATTTTTTTGATTTTTCAAACACTTATCAAGCAAATATCTATACTAGGTTACCCTAATTCTAGACAGCTCCTAACTGCCAAGGCCAGTTTGGAGGACTCCGAGTCAAAACCAACTAGCCAACTAACCAAGGGTAAGATCGGTGGGGATCCTCTCGTTGCTTTCCTTAGACACCAATTAGATTGACCAAGTAAGCAAACGAAACCAATTAAAGAACCATCTTTCTTCGGGCTTTTGTCCCTAAACCTCTTTCCTAGACACCAGTTAACTAGCCAATCCTGACTCGATCCAGCTCTTCCGGATGCCTTGTCCTAATGAGCTCAAACACCTTAGTGGTCAACGTCTAATTAATTTTAATTTAGAGGCTTGGGTTAATGCAAATGAAGGAACTTGTTTGTGGGCTACGGAAGGATAATCAAATCCCCACCTTATCTTATTTAGGTTTGTACCCTAAAAATAGTTTAGATATATTTATGCACGACCAATAAGGACAAACTAGTTTTAATTAAAAACTAATAACAATTAAGACCTAAGTAATATGTAAAAAGAAAAAAATAGGTTAGACTAAGTACCAGGCTTCCAACACTCACCAATTTAATGTAAAGCAAGATAAGGAAGACAAAAAAGAAAGACTAAAACTAAGACTAAAAGCACACAGAGCAAAAATTTAGAATACAAATTAAAGCACGCCAATTCTCCGACAATGGCGCCAAAATCTTGATGTGTCTTAAATATAACCGCAAGCACACGATGTGCAAAGTAGCACGTCCAACGAGTACAGGTCGATCCCATAAGAAATTGTGTAATTTAAGTGTGTTAAACTCTTGCTCAGATGAGCTTTGACAAAATGATGGTGATGATTTGTATTAGAAACTATTAACGCAGGAAAATGAATTTTTGCAAAAATAGATAATGTAAAAATTCTAGAGCTTTTGAATCCACTAGACCAATGATTTAGAAAGCCTTTCTATGAGTTTTTTTTATGATGTCTTTTTGAGTTCCTTAATTAAGATGCAAACTATGAACAAGCATGGATCATGAAGAGACTTAACTCAACTATGATCCATTAAGCATTTCACTTTATCCTAGGTAAGAGACTCTCCTATCAACTTTTTCACGTGTTACCTAAGTATGGGCTATGAAGGAACTCAAACCCAACTATAACCAATCAAGCTTTTCCACAAAAAAAGAAGAGAAAGATTTATAAAACTTTGAGTTTTCTGCCTATTACCCCTCCTTGCACCAAATCAAGCATGAACTATTAAAACCCAACTATAGTCCATCAAGTCTCTTGGCAAGAAGTTATTGAAGGAGAAGGGCTCTAAACATTAAAAGCATAAAAAAAAATCCAAAAAAAAAAAATTTTAATCATGGTTTAGCTTCATCGCAAACTCTAGGAATTTTGCTTTGCCAGACATGATTAGATTAAAAGCTAATAGATCCATAAAAAAATGAAATAAATACTATACTACTTGTTGAAATTTAATATTGCAAAAGTTTAAAGGATTGCAGAACTAAAATAAAAGAGCAAGAAAATTAAACTATTCTAATGCTGAAATTAAAAAGTTGCAAAAACATTAAAAGAGAAAAAAATAAACTTCATTGCTGGAATTAAAAAAAAAAAGTTGTTGATATAAAAACTAACTCCTAAGCAATTAAGGAGTTGAAACAAGAAAATAAAAAAAATAAACAAAAAAAAGAGATCATATAAACTAAGATCTTCGCTTACAACTTTCCTTTGCATTCCTCCCCTTCTGATTCTTGCACCTCCCATAGCTAACTCTCCTTCTCATGTATTGGAAGGATGGAAGAAAGTAAAAACAAGATGGCTAAAGAACCTAAAAGGTGGGTATTCCCATCTGGCACATCAGTCCTTACAAGAGCTATGGTGTAGAGAGAGAGAGAGAGAGAGAGATCCCTTGGTAGAGGCATTGGACTTTATTTATAGGTGTACGCAAGAAGGTGGTTTTTATGTTTTTTCGATGTAAGACTAAAAATATGAATAAGAATTAGGAGATGGACGAATGAGTTTTGAGGGGTAAGGAAGGATAAGGCAAGCCATTCAATTCTAAATTTCTCTCTCTAAAAAATTTTCAAAAAATATTTTTCTTTTTTTTAAACCTCAACCGCGATGTTCAGAATTTATTTCCGCATGAAGCACGTGAAGCTGCGCATCTATTCTCCAGCCCGATACCCGTGTGAGCCAAGTCAGATCTTTTCTCCATACCTGCTGCTTCCTCCCATGCGTCAGCCATTTCCCGGTGCTCACCCACTTCCCTTCTGTATCTTTTTTTTTTTTTTGGCACTTTTTGGCTCTTTCCACATACAGCCACCCATGCATTCAAGGCCTCCATACTCCCTCCTGATACCTTTCTTTTTAAATATTTCTCATGCTACCCACTCTCTTTTCTTTCTTGGCTTGGCTCCAATGCATTCAACGCCCAGTGCACCATAAAGCTCTAAAAAGCTCAGCCCCACTTTTTTTCTTTATAGAATATTATAAAAAAAATCTTTTGAATTATTACCACATGCATCCTCTCCTTTCCGCATGAACGCATCCACCTTTCCTAAAAGAAATTCTTCTTTCGATCAAATGACGCACATATCCACTCCTTTCCTTTTCTTCTATGTACGCGCCCAGCTTTATTTTTAGCTTGATCTAGAGCTTGGACTTAGTCTTCGAGTCGAATCTTTCATAAATAATAAATTTGGACTTTCCAACCAATGATACCTAAAAATTAACATGAGAAGTATCAAATTCACAATAAAATAGATTAATTAACGCCATATTGATACTTCTAATATAAATTTAGCATATCTATCAACCCCCCCCCAACTTAAACTTTACTCGTCCTCGACTAAAAGAAATATCAATATCCAATACTGACTTTCTTCAACATAAGTGTTCATTTAAACAATTTTAGAAGTACATGATATCTACTTAGAAAATTATCACAGCATGTCATTGGGATATTAAGGCTATTCCATCGAATGGTTGTGTAAAAAATATAAAATTTTTCTAAGCTTTTTCTTGACCCACTCCTACATTTATCCTTAGATCATCTAACTCTAAGATGGGGCAGTGGTTTTGCATTCGCTCATCCATTCTTTTATTTTTTTTAAATAAAATACAGCCCGTGCAATGTCTTAACTACTTAAGCTTTCTATTTAACTCTTATAGCAAGTGTTAGACCAATAACTCTGAAACCGGTTGGCTTTAGGGCATTAGGTATAAAACACCCGTCGGGCTTATGGGCTCGAGTCAAACAAGCTACTGATTGAAACTTGGCTGTATAATAAGTTTTTTAATTCATATTGCCTACTTTTTGATGCGAATATCATTGCTTACCTAGACAACGAGACCCAGTTACTCGATGGAAAATCAATATTTTTTAATAATTTATAAAAGAAACTGTATCCATCAACATATCCCACTTATACATATAAAAGATCAACTCTCTTTAGATATTAATAGGGCATGTTAGAAATGCTCAAAAATAAATTTTTATTCTAAACTCAACCCTCTATTAAATTTTATCAATATGCAGTCCCTCAACTTATCTAAAGTGTGTATCAAATGCTGCTAAAATGTCTAATGTTATCCAAGTCAGAAGCATAGTCAGGTATATGAGTATCAATACATTGATGAGTACAAATATTCAAAGTAAAGTTCAAGATTTATCCCTCAACCATGCGCTTGCATTTGTATTTAAGACACATCAAGCAGCAGCTGCATTAAGCATAAAACATCCTAACATATTTTGGACACATAGTGCTGCCCATTGTATGGATTTATTGTTGGAGAATTGGAAAGATTGGAATGATGGAGATAGGATGAGAAAATTCAACGATAGGAGGGATTTCATGAGTAGAGAAACTCAACTTGCTAGTTCCTTTTTGAAATTGCAGAGTATGGTAAGTGACAAGATGGAGTTAACAAGCATGTTTACTTCAGTGATTAGTATAACTGTGAACAATCTAGCAAACAACAAAGAGGATCCAAGACAGTTTTGAGCTTCAAATATTGGGGTCATGTCATTTGCTTTAAAATGGAGCCCTTGGTTTAGGTGCTTTGGTTTTTAGATGGTGAAGAGAATCCCAGACATAAATTATACATGGGGTGGCTCTGAGAATGCTAATAAGGAAATAGCCTTCTAATTGAACCATAACGAGGATAAGAATCTTCCAAGTTGGGGAACGATAGAATCAAGATAGGACTCAAAGCTTAAAAGCCCATTGCATAGGGCAACCTACTTCTTAAACCCCTACTACTTTTACTATTTCAAGAAGACTAGATTGAAAATGATGGCAAATTAAGCATGAGCTAATTGAATGCATTTTAAAATTCTTTCCAATGAAAAAAAAAAATTGAAAGATGAAACTTCAATGGAGATCTACTTGTACATGAATGCCATGAGGTGATTTGGAGGAATATGACCATCAGGTAGAAGTCTTGGCCCAAGTTTATCTAGATATTTTACCAAGTTCTCTGCTCAGGCTTAGTGATTTGTCAATGATGATTAACATAGAATTAACTTTTACAAATTAGGGTTGTGGCTAATGTCATTTTTTTAAAGTGTAGTTGGTATCATGCATTTTAGACTAGGCATCTTCATTTTACGGTTGATGTTGCATGATCGTGCACACCTTTATCTTAGAACAATGCTATTATGTTTGTTGGATGATCAAATATTAGATAATGGGCCTCTATAGTTTATGGAAGTTGACATGATGTTATAGTCTCAGGTGGATGGTGTTACATTAAATCATGCATCACTATCTTACCGTTCATATTTCAATGTTTTCTAGCTTTGCCATTGATTTTTTCCATTATTTTTTGCATGAAATTCATGTGAAATGTTGACTACTTATAAGGAAAAAAAAGCATAGATATATCTTAGCAACCTTCCATCCATACGTGCCTATCATCTGCTTTTAACACACCCTATGAACCTTAGTTGCTAGAACGAGGTGCAGGTGCAAGTGCACGGAAGCAAATATTGGGTGCTTTACCCGAGGCAGAGAATTCTGGCTACTAAGGTGTCAACAAACAAGCCTTGAGGATCTTTCATTAAGTTTTTGATCATGGTTCATGTTGTGGTCATGATGGACCTTTATATAAATTTTTTACCAATTTGTCAAGTTGTGCATATCATAATTTTACCTGAACATATGCGAGCCAACATCTTTAAATTAGGGGCTCCTATAAACGAATAGTTGAATCGAAGTAATAAGAGAGAATTGTCATACGATGCCTCCGCCAAACAAAGTCAAAAACTCCTCTCACATATCCCCTATGCTTTGTTACTTTTACTTAAATTATTTATTGAGGAATTGCCAATAAAGATTATGGATTGATCTATCTTCAATTTCACAACAAAACCATAGGCTATGTTAGGTTCCTGTTTATCTCGGGTCTGAACATAAATCTCCAAGCTAATATCATGTTGGTCCAACATTTAGCCCTATTACCAGGGCAACTTGGATGCCTGGTGTACCCATTGCAGTGGAGCTTAAGTACCACAAGTTTATTAGTTATTCCACCAATACAATTCCACTAACTATCGATCATTTCTGAACTTTTTTACCAAGACCATAGACTAAGACTTGAAGGTCTAAACCACTTGCCTCCCTAAGGTGAAAAGATCAAAAACATCCCTAGCAACTAGAATCTCAAATCTCTATTGAATTTCTATACTGCATTTAATAGAAAGAATTAACAATGTAAGAAACACAAAATGAACTTGCTCTTTTGTGTGAAGGAAATCTAACATAATTTTCTTTGGGGAAATGTGGGCTATCATTACAAGGTGCATTACAAATTGAATGAATTAATGATACATGTAGAAAATAACTAGAATCTAGGATACAAAAAATGTGATGGCAAAAGTTTCAAAATTAAGCAGCACATATAAATGCATTACCAACATATCATCTGTTTTAATTGTAATTATATTGTCATTATTTTAGTTTCCAAATCTGATGGGAGACCATGCTGATAAAGAGGTGACATATATCAACATTTGATCTGTCCCAATTGTATCTCTTGGAAACAGTTTAAAGTTCAACAGGTGACTGTGCCACTAATAAGAAAGAACGGAATGGAACTTCTTTTTTTTCTTTTTTTCTTTTTTTTTTTGCTTTTTCTTATTTCTCCTTGGCACTGGTTATTTTTCTGCCTTTTTAATTTATAAATGCACTGTAAGAGTAAAGATTTTTAGATGGACAACTTATTAAAGCATCATACAACACATACTAGCATAAATACCAAGATTCAAAAGTCAAGCAAACTGGAGGAGAAATCTTAAGAAGGATCACATACATTACAAATTTTGAAGATTTACATGTATATAAAAATGCTCAACAACTAGTATTGAAACCGAAAGAAATGTGTGAAAGCAATGGATAAAATAGAAAATAACGAAAACAAAAAAGTATAAGGAAGCACATTGTGCATTGTCTTAACTGGCTCTCAAAGAATAACTGATCAAAACCTACTCATGAATCACTTTAACATCATCATACTTATACTAATGAATCATAAATTGCAATTGAGATCTAAGGTTTATGTTTACCCAATTTTCGGAAATACAAGAAGTTTGTCACTAGGCGCCAGACCTCATAGTGCTGAACTACACGCTCCGGGTTCAGATACAAATTAAGTGGAGAAATGATCTGCAAGAAGATGAACCCATACATCCAAACCTAAGTACCCGGATCTTAAAAGCCGTCATACAGTTTATTGAAACAAAAAGTCAAGCCACAAACCGAAATAAATACTGAAACAGTAATGTCGATAAAATAATGAATAAAAGAATTCGCAAATATATCAAAAAATCACCAACTATCCAAGAAAGTAACTACAACCCCACCCACCCCCACACACAGACACCAAAAAAAAAAAAAAAACAAGAAGAGAATAAATCATAATTTAGGAAAAGTAATGCTTGGAATTCCAAGATTGGGTTAGAACCAAACAAAGATATCACATGCAGCTCACAGAGCTTCGTAAAATCTAGAAGGAATCGATAAGAAGAGAAAGAACGAAAATCTTGCAACCCTAACCCGAATCTTAAGGGTATGTCCAAAATTGTGCACCTCGAGAGAGCAACCGACGGTGACGACGACAGCGGCGGTGAGATACGACCGAGTAATGATTGGCATCTGCTTGTACCACTCCTCCACGGCCTGCGCCATTCTCGAGATCTCCGACCGGCGAGGCTTCCTTTCTTGCTTGCAACCGGAGATTTCTAGAGAGAGAAGAAGAAGGAGAACTCAAACCCTAATATCGTACCAAGAAGCTGAATGGAGATGAGCTTTAGGGGAAAGGAAATGCAATAAATAAATAACTAAATAAATAAATAAAAATATAAATAAAAAGGCAAACAAACAAACAAACTTCAGCAAATTAAAAGAAACGGAGCAACAAAAAAAAAAAAAAAACTTCTTTTAAAGATCAAAAGAGAGAGAAGAAGTCTAACGTTGAGGCGGAGACTACTCACTTGCTGCAGGCGTGAAGGAGATCTCCTCGGTGCCAGGATTTTAAGAGTGTGAGTGGAGAGATGAGTTTGAGACGCTGATATCTGGCGTCTTCTTCTCCTCCCCTTCGAAGTGTCGAGTCCCGATCCCGCGGCCGGAGCTTGGGATTAGGGTTTGCCTTCGCTGGCGGCGGCCGAGAGAGACAGGTAACGGCGGATGAAAAGTAAATACTAGAGAGGGCAACCAAGCTAGGCCGGTAGGGTACCCGCAAAATTTGCCCTACCCGCATCCGAATCCGTTTAAAAACAGGTCCCCAACCTGATTATAAAATTAACCACAAATTCCAAACCCATGTCATTTGTAAATATTTTCTTTCGATGTTTATGCTTGAACAATTAAGAATGAGCTTTAATGCATCAGTATAATTATGACCCGAAGATAATAGGCCCAAAATATAGGTATAACATGTTTGCCCAGGGGTAAGGCCGCCTAGATTTAGTTTTTTCTAAACCTCACCATTGTAAAATCTTATTTATTAAACTATCATTTGAATACTTAAATAATTAATTTTTTTATTTTTTTTATAATTTTATTTATATTTTTTTTATACAGTTGTATATGTTATTGAGATTTAGAAGAGGAGCTTTTTTAATGATGATGATGAAAAATATCCGGTAGAAATGATATTATCAATTCAAAAATTTTTGATTATAAAGTTGATCTAATTACTTTTGAAGCTGTTTATGATTCATATATACAACACAGAAGGTGCAATTATTTTTGTTAGAAGTAGTGATCAATTTTTAGAAAAAAAAATTATATCCGTTAAGTAATATGCCTTGCATTCCAACCCCCTCATATTTCATATTTTTTTCTTATTTGGATGCTCCACTCCAGCCTTTGAAATCCGTGTCAAATACAAATTCCATCAAAATGCATCTTGGACAGGTACGAAGTTCTTTCAATTGCAGCTTTTATGAACCAGTAAAGAGTTGGACCCTTCCAAGTTCCATTGATGAGTTGGATTCGCCGTGAAAACGTTAAATGTAAGCTTTTGTTCCTTTAGCAAATTAAAAATCTATCGGCCGTAAATAAGTTGGATTAACTCATGATTCTATCCGACTCAACTCATGAAGACTCATCCCAAACTATTTAGAAAGATCCATAGATCTGGATCAGATTCTAAAATTATACCCATTTTATTTTTTGGATCACCCATTCTATTTTTTGGATCAGATTTAAATTTACTAAATTTTGATCCAACATGATCCAATCCGACCTACTTAAATTTTGAAGTTTATATAGATATTATGCTTAACGACTCAATCTGACCTGAATTTATTATATACTAGTATGGGCTAGGCATAAATTGTAGTGGACTGTCCATATATATAACATCATCTTCATCTTTTTTCACCTCCATAATTGAGTGGCACTCATTGGTTCAAACTAATGAAGTCCCTAATAAATATTATTTTCTTCGCTTTCCATCTCCACCAAAAATCTTTCGCATCAAAATTACATAATATTTTAACTCAAAAAATTTAGAGGATAAGTAGGAAATAGAAATTTCACTTATAGTTGTATCCTCCAACCAACCTTGGGATGTCTCATCTATTTATTTTTATTTGTATATGAGGTGCATCTTGACATTTTTTCTTAAACGTAATTGTCACATATTAATAACCACTCTAAAAATCATTCTATATCATGAATATTATTTGAGAGGTTACATCTATTTGTTTTTATTTATATATGAGGTGCATCTTGGCATTTTTTCTTAAACGTAATTGTCATATGTTAATAACCACTCCAAAAATTATTTTATATCGTGAATATTATTGAGTGATCAACTTATGAGATCAATTTCAACTGCTCTCATGAGAATCGATTGAATAGCTATAATTGTTACTTAGTTAATTTAACCCATGATCTAATCCAGAACCATTCGAAACCTAAATCAAATTCGCCTTTTATGGATTAGGGATGGGTTATACATGGATCCGATCTGACTCGAATGATCTATTAGATCAAAAAATTTGATCATGGATCCGATCCAATCCAATTCGATTTTTTATTGGGTTGCGTCTGGGTCCAATATCAAAATCCGATAAAAAATCGGATCAGATTAAGGTCACTCATGATCCGATCCGATCTGACCCATTTTCACCCCTAATAACAACTAAATGAAATCTCATTTTTCTAAATCCTTTAACTAATTAGAAAGTTAGAAGATCTTGACAAATAATATTTTTTAATATTTTTTTATTTAACTATATATATTATATTTTTTTTATGTTCTTATATATATATATATATATATATTTTCCTCTCTTGCTAAGCCAAATGCTTGGACATATGTCCGTAACTGATTCATGTCAGCATCCATGCAACACTAATTTTTTCACATATAAGCCATGTGATAATTCTCTCGTAACTTTGACACTAAAATGTATCAAATTAGAAGGAAAATAAATAAATGTTGATTTAGAATGCAAATGCAAGTAATTGCCGGTTCATGTACAAGATAGAAGATAATGTCACCACACAAGTGATAAATAATTATGATTAAAGATCGGAAAGAGAACCTGCAAAACATCTAATTATCTAAAGACTCTAAAGTGTAATGTACCTAGGGCTAGCTAGTGTTTTTTGTACAAAGTTTTAATTTTGATTTCCCCATATGTCTAACTATAATTGGAGCTACAGCATTTTCGGGCCATAACATGTTTCCATTTTAGCAAAATTATACATCATTTTCATGTGGAAAATGACTTTTTGTCGATTCTACGTAAAGTAGAGACTTGAAATATATGTGAGGTTAAGTATGTAGCTTAACTCTGAGAATGGATTCAAATTCAGACACCAAAAAGTCTATATGCATGTATCCCTAATTCAGGATTTCAAGGTCAAGAGGTTAAAGAAAAGACGTAAAGGAGAAGATGATGAAGAAAAAAGCTAAAATCCTACATTCTTTAATTAAAGTTTTACCAAACTTTGCATACATCCCTTCAATCATTTATACAACAAACCAAACCCAAACCTTACCTAAAATATCTTTAATGAGTGAGTTAACCATTGTTAACCATAGCAATCAGGGTCAACTATCTCGATCTGAAGTGCGCAATTCCAAATGTGCCAACTAGTTCTGGATGGAAAACAGGTCGAGATGCAATTAGAACAGAAATTAATCTAAACCAATACAAATCGAGCAAAAGCATCCAAATCTACTCAATTTAGGATAGTTCAGTTGGTTCACTGCCAGATAAGTACTTAATATATTATAATAAAAAATACTAAATGTTGTTGCATTGTATGTTTATTAGTTGAATTTAATGCTTCTTAATCTCTTTTGTAAGTAATTAGGAGATTGGGCTCATACAAGCTAATGCAGATTCAAATTAGCTCAACCAAACAAAAATCAGATATCTAATGGGCTAAGATTAAATAACTCAAGGGGTTAAGTTATGATCAATGGCTAGAAAGTAATTCATTGAAGATCCAAGGGCCAATAAGAAAGATAGTTGCTTTAAAGGTTTAGATCTAAAATAATTGATCAAAAGACTGAAAATTGAGGCACGTATCTATGAAGCTCTAACCCAAATTGGAGCCTAATCCAAAGATCCTACATGATCCATCCCAAACTGATTTAGCATAGATCACAGAGTGAAAAAAAAAAGAAGAAAATGCCAAAGAGAGAAATAAATTACATGCTATTCTCTTTTTACCTTATTTTTCATGTCCCAATTAGAAGTCCACACCAAATCAAAGATTTCTCATACACACTTCATCTCATCCATCCATTCCTATCATATCTTTAGTTCCATATTGCTTAATCAATAAATCATCCTACCTTCTAGCATCTATAAAAAGCCCCTAAGTTTTCAACCAAAATCATTCTTCTATCCATCTCCATCTAGCCCTAGCCTTCACACCTCCTCTCTCTCTCCACTTAAGTCTCCACTTTTCTTTCTTTCTTCTTCCTCCATAAAACTCTCTTCTTTCTCTTTTCTTCCTGTGGGTTAGAAGCAAAAAGATAGTAATGATGGACGACATCTCTTCCATGCATGGCTAGGCTCCATCATCTCAGGAGGAAAGATGAATCTTGTAAACAGATGGTTTGATGTTCATCTATTTTATGTATCTCTTTTCTTATATTAATAAAATTTTTGATTTATTTAGAAATTAAAAGTATACTATTTTCTTTTGCTTCATTTATAAGATCTAGATTTTGAACAATCTATGCTCTAAGAGATCGAGACGCATCATGATTTGAGGATACGATGCGTGCTTAGACAAGAGATAGATTGTATCAAAAAGAATAGATCCTCTTTTTTTTACTTATGAGATTTAGTTAGATAGCTTATGCTCTAAGAGACTGACCGTGATCTGAGGATACGGTCCGTGCTCCAAAAGAAGATAAGCTATACTAACCGAAATCACAAGTAGCGGTGCTGTAGCAGAAAATAGATACGACATCTGTTTTACAAGGAGATTTGATCTTCTGAGGCTTCTCTTCTATATTAGACTCATTAATTTTTTTTTAAATATTATTTTATCAATCAGATTAGTTCTCCAATTCTTAAAAACAACCAAGTCTTCTTTTAATTTTCTAAACAACTGCCTTAGATCCTTGAGGACTCGATCTGATTCATCCTATTTATGGAGTAGTAGTCAGTTAATTTTTATCTTTGATCACTCTCACGACAACAGCATATCAAATTTTGGCACCGTTGTCGGAGATCTTGGCATGGTTGATTTAAAAAAAGAAAATATTCTTGTTACTTTATTTTGTGATCTCTTGCCTTCTTCATTCTAATATTTGCTTCTTATTATGACAGGTCTAAAAAAAAAGTAAAGAAGAGAATATATTATACTGCTTTCTAGGTCTTTATTAATTTATATTTTTTTTTTCTACTTTAAATTACTTTATTATCTTTCTAGTAAAATAATTTTTTATCTTTTATATAGAGTTAATTTTTTATCTATTTTAGACCTTCCTCTTATTTACTTCCTTTTTAATAGAATCTCTAAATATAAAAATATATTTTTCTACCTTTTAATTTATTACTCTTAAAGTATATTTGAGTCATTGCTTTATTTGTAAGTTATCTAGTTGCCTTTTAATCTTTGCATAATTTACTTCTTATTTAGTTAGATTCTATAAATCTCTCCACACTACAACTCTTGTAGGAGCTGTGTGACAGGCGAGAATACCTATCCATAAAATTTTTATCCATCTTTTTCTCACTTTCTTCCATCCTTCCAACATACGAGAAGAAGAGTTAGCCAGAAAAAGATGCGCCAGAAGAAAGTTTGTATTCTTTTTATTTTTCTGTTTCAACTCCAAGCCTTATTAACGCCTTAGGACTTAGTTCTTATTTTTGTATCAAGAAATTTTCTTTTTTTGGCAATGAAATTTTATTTTTTTTAATTATCGCTTGTGTAATTTAATTTATGCAATTTAAATTCAGCACATAGGATAGTTTAATTTTTTTATTCTGCTTATTTAATTTTTGAATCTCTTTTATTTTCTATAATTTAAATTCCAACAAGTAGTATAAAATTTAATTTTAAATAATTTTTAAATTTTAATTTAAATAATGTCTAGTTAAGTAATCCTCTAGGATTTGCGATGAAGCTAAATCATGATTAGAAGTTATTTTTAGGATTTCTTCTTGGCTTTATCTTTTTAGTTCTTCTTTCTTCAAGCTTCTTGCCAAGAGACTTGATGGACTATTATTGGGTTTCAATCTCTTTATGGTTCATGTTTGATTCGGTGCAAGAAGGATAATAGGTAGAAGGCCTAAATCTTTTTAAATTCTTTTTCTTCTTCCCTGTGGAAAACTTTGATAAATTATTGTTGGGTCAAAATTTCTTCATAATCCATACTTAGATAACACAAGAGAAACAGTTAAAAGGAAAGTTCTTTAATTAGGATGAATACTTGTCAATACATTACACCTTGATCAAAAGATATTATAAGAGAAATCTTAGAATTGCTCTCTAAATCATTTGTCTAATGGATTCAAAAGCCCTAGATCTTTAAATTATTATTCTTCATAATTAATTTACTGTTTAGTAGTAAGTACAAACAACCATTTTCAAACTCTTTGTTGAAGCTAGCCTGAGCAAGGTTTGAATACAATTTAAGCACAATTCCTCGTGAGATCGATCCATACTTGTTGGACGTGCTACTTTACACACCGTGCGCTTGTGGTTAATTTAAGACATATCACTGCCTCTATGATCCTCCCTCAAAAAATAAAACAAAATAAAACCTGATCCTAAGCCATCTTGCCTCATGACCGCACCCTTCCCCCACCAAAAAAAAAAAAAAGAGAGGGACTTCGGTCAAGGTTTTCATGCCTCACCACCTTTGACCACAACCATAGGTGTATGCTTTGCTCTCTCTCTCTACCCCTCTCCCTCCCCCATGATACCTAGTATCAATTCGGCAAGCCTTAATAATAATTATTTTTAGAGCAACAACAATCGTAATAAACTTTTCTCATATCTTGGAACTCTTCCTAAAAATTGAAAAAAAGAGATTCGGGAGATACAAGAAAGTGATAGAACCCTAATTAACATATGTGCATCTAAACCTACATACATTAAAGTAACACAAAATTAAGAACCTATAGCTGAAAAAAGATCACTCAATGAGAAGTTTGAAAGTCATGAACTTCAGCAGTGAATGGTGATTTACATGCACCACAAGGATACCAACTTGATCATCATCTTTTGATTATAGGAATTGCATGTCTATTCAACTTCTGAAACTTCAACCACCAAGGACACATGATGGTATCTTAAATCATTCTAACCCACCCCTGGCTCTTAGCTTATAAAAGGAAAAAAATATTAGGTTCCATTTGGCATTACCTTCATTTTTTATTCTTAAAAATATATAAAAGAATTATTCTTATTTTTAAAAATTTTTAAAATATAAACATGTTTGATATTATTAATTATTTTTAAAAATATAATCATAGTAACGATGACGAAGGTGATTGCAGTAGTCATGTAGGTAGTGGAGGCACTAATGGTATTAGTGACAATAGCAATAGCAATATGATGGTGGTGGTGGCAACGATGGTGAGGGAACCAACAATGTAATTGAAGCAATAACAATGATAGTAGTAGGATGATAGAGATAGTGACAGTGATGTTGGTGGTGGACGTGCTAGCTAATGTGAAGATAGTAATGATAGCAATGATGATGTAGCAGCAACTGCAATGATTATTGCAAGATACTAGTAATATGATAGAAGTGAGGATGATAGCAGTGGACCATCTATGGTGCAGTAAAGACAACTACCATGATAGTGATAGTGATAGCAGCAATAGCAGAAGTAATGATTATGGTGGTGGCAGAGACGACAGCAGTGGTGTAGATGGTGTTAGTAGCGTAGTAAAAATCATAAGTTCATTATTTTTGAAAAAGATTGAAAGAAAAATTTCTTACTTTTATTTTTTTTTATAAATGATAAAAATAATTTTTTAAAATAAAAAATAAAAATAATAGTGCCTCGGTGACTATAATTTTATTTTTAAAATAGAAACCCGCTGTTTAACATTTAGATGAACATTTGTTAAGTTTCAAATGTTAAAAAAATAGATAAGTGGAAATTATAAAAATAATAAAATATAAAATAGCAATATTATCACAAAGATGGCATGATGTGTGAGTACATAGACCACTATCATAAATTCCGCTTAATGTACCCAGCAGAGAAGATGAACCTTATTTTTGTTACAAAGAACAGATAACATACGGGTATTGGTAATTTTATGCAAAGAAAGATCAGATAAATAAAAGTATGATGAGAACTACTGAATTATGGTATTAACTAAAATTTCATGCATATGTCAAATTTGGATAACCAATAAATAGTAGATGACACAGCTTTCACGAGATTTGCATTGGCACCCAGGAATGCTGAGGCTGTCTGGTTCACGGTTGGTGACCAGGCTAGTTATGCTATCATTGGACGATAGCGTGCAACAACAAAGCAACTCAAAGATACTAAAACACTACAAATTTTTGAAGAAAAGAAGAAAAAAAAAAAAACCTACCAGAAAAGGACCTTTTTTTCCTAATATCGTGTCCCAAACACCACCCTATACCAATCCCAATGTAAGATGAAAAAGCTGGGTTGACACCATATCAATAGCCGATTATAAAAACAAAATCAAACTATAAAATGGATCTAAATTTGACATCTGCTTGGCAAATGAGGATTCAGAAAGCCGACCCAAATGATGGGGGCAAGGATTGATGTCCATGTTTATTCTGTGTTTTAATCTGGTTCTTTGATTTATATATAGTTTGTTACTCACATGAATACAATTATTGGGGATAAATCCCGCTCCCGCTGAAGTCTAGCTCGACGGAAATCTATAGCCGCGGAAGAGCTTCGACGGACGGATCTTAGCCGAACTCCTACAGCCGATCGAACTACTTAGCGCCCGAGCTCTTTGGACTCCGAGCAGCCGGGCTTCGGCCGAACCCCCAGCGGCCGAGCTTCTTCCAACCCGTTCAGCCAGCCGAACTTCGTAGCGGCCGAACTCCTCAGCTGATGAGCCTCAGCCGAAGTCCAACATTCAGCCGAACTCTCCAACGGCCGAGCTTCGAATTTCCAACAGCCGAACTCCTCAGCGGAAGAGCCTTAGCTGCATACCTCCAGCCAAACGCCTATGGGAGCCGAACTCCCTCCAAACTTTCTCTTCAGGAGTCCGAACTCCTCCGAAATGGGCACACGACGAAGGCCTTCAACCCTTCATTCGACTGGCTCTGCAGCCATCACCATCAGTCCACCGCAAGCTCTGCAACCATCACCATCAGTCTACCACGAGTGATAGCGACCCGCTACGAGACGGTGATGGCTGTCACCATCAACCCGCCGCACACGGCACCTTCCCATGAGACTGGCTCCGCCGAACCTCGAGCGGCCCACCAGCACGCGGCTACAGCTGTCACCATCAAGCTCCGCTATAAAAAAGACTCCTCCAGATACGCTAACTCTAAGCTCTCTGATCTCTAAGCTCTCCTCTTCTTCTTCAAGCTTCGGAACTCATTCCCGAGCACTCCCTTCCTGTTGGCCAGAGCTGACTTGATCATCGAAGGGTCCTGCCGGAGCCACCCCCCACCGGCTCTAGACAGGACTCTGTTTTGCAGGTCCCCAGCAGCGACCTCAGCGGCCTCGACTCCAGCGACCTCCGCCGATGACCAATTTCTGCACCAACAGATTGGCGTTAGAGGAAGGGCCTCGAACCTCCGAGGGTCCCTTGTTCTTAAAGGAGTGCTCGGCAATTTTTCTCTTCCCTCTTCGGAGATCTCTCTTTTTTCTCCCGAAGCAGAAATGCCTTCCAGGAGAGCTTCGACAAGGCGCTCGACAGCCTCCGCAGCCCGATCCCATCCAGATCCGTCTGTTCCTGCTTCGGCTCCGGCTGGCGCCCACCGTGGGGCAGTTTAGGTTCCGTCTGTTCCTGCTTCGGCCCCGACAGCTCAGGTTCCATCTGTACCTATGGTGGAGGTGGAGCAGTTTGACCTGCTTGTCCGGCAGGTCCATAACCTCACGGAGGTATTGTAGGCTATACAGCAGCCTCCGATGGCGACTCCACCAGGAAACCCACTATTGGAACGTCGGGAATCGGCCCCAAGGAAGAGTACCAGGGCCAGCGTACCGATCGCCCCGAAGAAGGAAAAACAGAGGGCCGAGGATCCGTGTTTGGATTATTGTTCTCTTCTAGGAGAGACCTTCCCCATTCGTAGTCGGAAGCATCCCAAGATCTGCAGCCAAGACGACGCCCTCGATTGCAGACTATGGGAGATGGACCGACGTATTGAAGAGCTCGACCGCGTCACCTCGGCTCATCATGCCGACGTCCATGCCGAACCTCCCTTCTCTCTCCAAATTATGTAAGAACCTGTTCCACCGACCTTCGAGCTCCCTCAACTGAAAAGCTACGATGGAACTTCTGATCCGGTTGATCACCTGAAAGCCTTCCATGCCATGATGCTGCTTCACGGTGCTTCAGATGCCATGCTGTGCCGAGCCTTCCCATCTACCTTAAAGGGAGCAGCGAGGAACTGGTACTCGGCGTTGAAGCCAAGTACGATCTTCTCTTTCGATCAGATGAGCAGTCGGTTCGCGGCCCACTTCATCAGCAGCCGACGATCGAGCCGAGGTTCAGATTCCCTCATGAGCGTCAAGCAGAAGCAAGAAAAATCCATCCGGGCTTATGTCATCCGATTTAACGCTGCGGTATTGGAGGTCCGGGACTTGGACCAGTCCGTCGCGATGGCCGCACTCAAGGATGGCCTTCAAAAAAATAACTTGCTGTTTTCTCTGGAAAAATGTATCCCAGGGACTTCGCCGATCTGCTGGCTCGGGCTGAGAGATATGCCCGTGCGGAAGAAGCCTTCAAGTTGAAAGACGAGGAAGCTCTGAGAGAGGGGCTGGCGGACGAGGAAGAGCCGAGCAAAGTTCGGCTACGCTCGCAGACCCCCTCCGAAAGCAGTCGGGCCCAAACTCCTCGAACTCGCTCCGACAGAGGGGCGCGAAGAAGTCCTCTCGGAAGGTTCCACCACTATGCCTCCCTCAACGTTCTTCAAACTCAGATTCTTACCGAAGTAAAGAACCAATTGCCGAGATCGAAAGGGTTACAGTCTCCCCCAAACAAGCGTGATCGAAATAAGTATTGCCTCTACCATGGCGACCACGACCACGACACCAAGGAATGCATCCAGCTCAGAGACGAAATCGAGGAGCTCGTCAGAAAAGGGCGGCTGGGTAAATTCCTCCGGCACCAGCCTGAAGCAGGAAAAGATCGGTCAAGGGCGCTGCCATAGTCGAAGATGGCAAGGAGCTCGGTGCTACCGTAACCAGAGACCGCAAGAAGGTCGGCCATCTTACGGCGTCATCCACATTGCCCCTGGAAGGAGCTTGGTGCGCCAGCGATTCGCCGTCTCCCAGCAATAAGAGCTTATACCAAATTGAGGAGGCCAGCATGAGGAGGTCGTCCACCCCAGGACTTATCACCGAAGAAACGTGGAGGAACTATGCTACCACGACCTTGAAATATAGAATTTGAGGATGCGCTACTAGTAACTTCCTTTCAATAAAATTCTTCCTTTCCAAATAATATTGTTTCTGGATGCAAAAACTAAGCGATGACAGGGAACAAGCAGTCAATAATTGCCGCGTTAGGACAACCTCGGCTAGAGATAAGATCTCTCCTGAGTGAAGGCCTCATTCACAAAGGAGAGATGGGGGAGAGGCCCTGACAACGGCCCTTATGTGCCCCCACAGCCTGTTAGAAATAGGAGGAGAACCTCGTCCTAATGCGAGCATCAACCTCGGCTAGAGATAAGATCTTTCCCGAGCGACCGTTGACAACCTCGACTAAAGATAAGATCTCTTTCGAGCGACCAAGACAACCTCGGTTAGGAACAGGAGGAAGACCTCGTCCCAACACGAGCACCAACCTCGGCTAGAGATAAGATCTCTCCCGAGCAACCGAGTCAACCTCGGTTAGGAACAGGAGGAGAACCTCGTCCTAACGCGAGCATTAACCTCGACCAGAGATAAGATCTCTCCCGAGTGACTGTTGACAACCTCGGCTAGAGATAAGATCTCTTTCGAGCGACCGTTGACAACCTCGGCTAGAAATAAGATCTCTCCCGAGCGATCGAAACAACCTCGATTAGGAACAGGAGGAAGACCTCGTCCTAACACGAGCACCAACCTCGGCTAGAGATAAGATCTCTTCCGAGTGACCATTGACAACCTCGGCTAGAGATAAGATCTCTCCGAGCGACCGAGTCCACCTCGGCTAGAGATAAGATCTCTCCCGAGCGATCGAGTCAACCTCAGTTAGGAACAGAAGGAAGACCTTGTCCTAACACGAGCATCAACCTCGGCTAGAGATAAGATCTCTCCCGAGCGACCGTTGACAACCTCGGCTAGAGATAAGATCTCTCCCGAGCGACCAAGTCAACCTCGGTTAGGAACAGGAGGAAGACCGACCTCATCCTAATGCGAGTATCAACCTCGGCTAGAGATAAGATCTCTCCCGAGCGATCGTGAACAACCTCGGTTAGGAACAGGAGGAGAACCTCGTCCTAACACGAGCACCAACCTCGGCTAGAGATAAGATCTCTTTCGAGCGATCCGGGAACAACCTCGGTTAGGAACAGGAGGAGAACCTCGTCCTAACGCAAGCATCAACCTCGGCTAGAGATAAGAATCTCTCCCGAGCGACCGTGAACAACCTCGGTTCGGAACAGGAGGAGAACCTCATCCTAACGCGAGCATCAACCTCGGCTAGAGATAAGATCTCTCCCGAGTGACCGTGAACAACCTCGATTAGGAACAGGAGGAGAACCTCGTCCTAACGTGAGCATCAACCTCGGCTAGAGATAAGATCTCTCCCGAGCGATCGCGGACAACCTCGATTAGAAATAGGAGGAGAACCTCATCCTAACACGAGCATCAACCTCGGCTAAGAGATAAGATCTCCCCCGAGGCAACCTCGGCTAGAGATGAGATCTCTCTCGAGCGACCGTGGAAAACCTCGACCATAGATAAGATCTTCCCGAGGAAAGCTCGGCCGTAGGAGATGAGATCTCCCCCGGGTGCCTGATACAACCTCGGTAAGAGAAAGCAATCGTGTCAATCTCGGCTGGAGAGCTTCAACTTCAACCTCGGCCAGAGATGAGATCTCTCCCGAGCATCAACCTCGGCTAGAGATAAGATCTGTCCCGAGCAGTTCGGCCAGAGATAAGATCTCTCCCGAAAAGCAACCTCGGCCAGAGATGAGATCTCTTCGAGCAACCACTTCGGCCAAAGATAAGATCTCTCCGAGCGACCGAGTCAACCTCGGCTAGAGATAAGATCTCTCCCGAGCGATCATTGACAACCTCGGCTAGAGATAAGATCTCTCCCGAGCGACCGTGGACAACCTCGATTAGGAACAGGAGGAGAACCTCATCCTAACGCGAGCATTAACCTCGGCTAGAGATAAGATCTCTCCCGAGCGACCATGACAACCTCGGCTGGAGAGTTTCAGCTTCGACCTCTACTGGAGAAAGCAATCGTGTCAACCTCGACTGTAAGAGACAATGTCGCCCCCGAGGAGTGCAACCTCCGGCTTCGATCGCAGTGGACGAAGCCCCCTCAACCTCGACTGGAGATGAGATCTCCTCCGAGCTTCGACCTAGGCTAGCTCAGAGGAAGACTTCGGCAGTCGCCTTTCCTGCACTCCCTTCCTTTGATTTTCGAACTCGGGAGTGGGGGGGCTAGTGTTGGGAATAAATCCCGCTCCCGTCGAAGTCTAGCTCGACAGCAACTTGTAGCCACGGAAGAGCTTCGACGGACGGGTCTTAGCCGAACTCCTACAGTCGGTCGAACTACTTAGCGCCCAAGCTCCTTAGACTCCGAGCAGCCGGGCTTTGGCCGAACCCCTACGGCCGAGCTTCTTCCAACCCGTTCAGCCGACCGAACTTCGTAGCGGCCGAGCTCCTCGAACTCCTCAGCTGACGAGCCTTAGCCGAAGTCCAACATTCGGCCGAACTCTCCAACGGCCGAACTCCTCAACGGACGAGTCTTAGCTGCATACCTCCAGCCAGACGCCTATGGAAGCCGAACTTCCTCCAAGCTTCCTCTTCAGGAGCCCGAACTCCTCCGAAATGGGCACACGACGAAGGCCTTCAACCCTTCATTCGGCTGGCTCTGCGGCCATCACCATCAGTCCACCGCGAGTGATAGCGATCCGCTACAAGACGGCGATGGTTATCACCATCAACCCGCAGCACATGGCACCTTCCCGTGAGACTGGCTCCGTCGAACCTCGAGCAGCCCACCAGCACGCGGCTGCAGCTGTCACCATCAAGCTCCGCTATAAAAAGGATCCCTTCAGATACGCTAACTCTAAGCTCTCTGATCTCTAAGCTCTCCTCTTCTCCTCCAAGCTCCGGAACTCATTTCCGAGCACTCCCTTCCTATTGGCCAGAGCTGACTTGATCATCGGAGAGTCCTACTGGAGCCACCCCCCATCGGCTCTGGATGGGACTCTGTTTTGCAGGTCTCCGACGGCGACCTCAGCGGCCTCGACTCCAGCGACCTCCACCGACGATCAGTTTCTGCACCAACAATAATCTTTAAGATCGAATCTTGTGTCCTTCGTATTGGCCGCTCTTCCCAAGTCTAAGTACGTATTCAAGGGATGTGCACCAGTAGCTTGAGCTTAATTGGTATTTAATAAGGTCAACTTTCCTTCCTACCTACCAACCCTTGATTTAGTCTTCAATGCAGACTCCTCCTGTGAGGAGCTACCTTGGACAATGTTAAGGCACCAACTTACAAGAGGCAGATATCAGATTTCATAGCCGGTCTTCATATGTTTTTCTACCTTGATGGATCAATATTTTGGACCTTAAAACCATAAGGGTTAAGCTTGAAACTTGATGAATCACACGATGTGTTACCCATGAAGTACGTAACTAATTTACATGAGGATGGAAAGAGAAAGGAGCCAATCTTTCTTTCAGCAAACAGTTCGCAATAATTTTAATTTATCCATGGATAACATTTTTCACAGATCGTCTCACTGGTCTTTGCCGCAGCAACAAGATCAGGAATGAAGGTTCGCCATCCTGCTGGCCACTCATGCTTCACAACCTATTGTTTCGAGAAATTGATATGGTCAAATGAGACAGAATAGTGAATAACTAACCCATGGAACAAGCCTTTCAAACCTAGCCCCTTACAAACGACAAAAGTAAACTCTCTCTAAATATTAGAGAAAAAACTAACATGAAATTAAGAGTCCAACATATGAGAAGGGACCCATGTATATTGTATTCATGGTTCGATGAGAACATAATTTTAGGCGAGCAATATAAAAATAAAAAGAATCAAGCTCTAATAGGCATAGAGCAAAAAGTAAAGAGGTACTGATATTGCAAAATCAGATAGCCTAGAAATTACCTCAACCAATATAATATTGAGCTTATTGGCATATAACCTCTAACGCCGGACAGAGAGTTGGTTACTGGAAGGCTGATGAATCTCATGAAAGAAACAAGTAATATTGGGCAAAAAGTTAACATAAATAGATGTAAATAGAACTTGCCAATCGAACAATGAGATGGAATAAAAGAATAAGGGATAGACATGTTGTAAAACCAAAGATCATATTTACAATCTTATATATCTCTCATTGACATGAAACAGATAAACTCAAGAATGGTTCCCTCTCCTCTCCCCAACCTCAATACCTCCCCATCAATCCATATATATATATAGAGGTAGATTGGGCTCCGATCGATCGGAGCCCAATCTTGATTCGATCGGATCTCCGATCGTTCGATCAGCACGTATCTTCTAGCGCATGTCTAAAAAGACATGTCGGCTGAAAAAATCTGAATCTAAAAAAATTAAAATTTTTTTTTTTAAAAAAGTCTAAAAAAAATTCAAAAAACAATCTTAAAAAATTTATTTTATTATTATTTTTTATTTTATTTTATTATTATTTTTTTTAATATAGTGCTGAAAATATAAATTAAAAAAAAAACTAAAGGGCTAAAAAAAAAAATTTTAAAAAAT
The DNA here is from genome assembly GCA_006176705.1 of Cocos nucifera. Classification (NCBI taxonomy): domain Eukaryota; kingdom Viridiplantae; phylum Streptophyta; class Magnoliopsida; order Arecales; family Arecaceae; genus Cocos; species Cocos nucifera. Next base: position 1,451,482 of record QRFJ01000104.1, on the reverse strand, counting down.
TTTTTTAGGCAGGTTTAAAAATTAAAAAAATTTTAAAAACTTTGAAAAAGAAAAAGAAGGCCGAGCCTTCTTTCTTTGCTTCTTTCAAAAAGAAGGCATCTTCTTTTTTTTTTAAAAAAAATTAATTAATTAATTAAAAATTAAAAAAAATGCCTTTGCATGTTCTTTCCTTTTTTTTTCAGATTTTTTTTGAATTTTTATAGATTTTTTTTATTTTTTTAATTTTTTTTCAGGTTTAGATTTTTTTTCTAATTTTTTTTTCAATTTTTTCATATTTAGATTTTTTTCTGAATTTTTTTTCCATCTGAATTTTTTCCAAGCACATGCTAGCTTTTTTTTTCCAAGTCGATGCGTCTTTTTAGGTGTGCATTCCAAAATGCATGCTAATTGAATGGTCAGAGATTCGATCGGATATAGGCTGGACTCTGATCGATCGAAATTCAGTCTATCTCTATATATATAAACCTCAATACCCCCATCAACTTATATATATAGAGAGAGGTAGACTGGGTTTCGATCGACTGAAGCTCAGCCTACATCCGGTCGATCTCCAATCATTCGATCTACATGCATCTTGGAATGCACGTTTGAAAAGACGTGCTGCTGAAGAAAAAAAAGGCGCTCGTACGCCTGAAAAAAAGTTCAAAAAAAAAATCTATTGCTGCCTAAAAAAAATCTGACAAAAATTTTAAAAAACTTGAAAAAAATATAGAAAAGAAATTTAGGAAAAAAATCTGTAAAAAATTAAAAAAAAATTTAAAAAGAATAGAAAAGAAGAAAAAAAAGGTGCCCCGAAGGTGCTTACATTTAAAATGTAGGCTTCAAGCATTTTTTTTTCTTTCTTCCTATTTTTGATATTTTTTTAATTAAAAAAATTTTAGAAGAAAAAAAATAGGAAAGGCACCTACATAATGTATTTAAGCGCCTACATTCATTATGTATGGACCTTTTAGGCGCCTTCCATCTCTCTCTTTTTTTTCTTTAGTTTTTTTTTAAAAAAAATTTTCATGTTCAGATTTTTTTTTTTGAATTTTTTATTCAATTTTTTTTTTCAAATTTAGATTTTTTTCAAATTAAGACTTTTTTCTAAAATTTTTTCAGAGATACAGGCACTCATTTTTTTTCAACCGGACGTGCCTTTTCAGGCATGCACATAGATGCGCATTGATCTAACGGTCGGATCTCCGATCGAATATGAATTAGGATCCGATCGATCGAAATTTAGTTCATCTCTATATATATAAATAAAGAAAAAAAATTAATTTAATCTCAATTACATTACAACATGAGTACTTGTTATCATTCATCAATAACTTTAGTCTATATCTTATGATCAAGGGACATAGGTAGCTGGTAAATTTATATGATTAAAGCAGCCCAAGTCATATAATCCAATGGGAAATCAGGATGAAGCTTTTCCAAGTCTTATGTAAGTTTTACTGATTATTTGTTTTAATCTCAAAACAAAATTACCAGAGAAAAAAGGAAATGCAAAAGAATGAAAGGACAAATAAGCAAATAGACACCAAAAAAAAACACACACACACACATTAATCATAGATTAGGGAAAATATATGCTTAACACTTGTGATCTGCAAAGTTTATTTCTTGATCCTTTCTATGGGACCTGCTGGCTCATTTTTCATAATTGAACAAATGGGACGACCATCTGTCCCTCGTTAAGATTCCCGTCAATATGATCCTGGTGAGTTGATGACTGCCTAGTTATTACAAATAAGAAAAGGCTTCTATGCTCAAGAGTCACATTAGGAGAGGCCTTCTAACCACAAATAATCTGACAAGACATCTTAGGACTTTTTCTCCAAACCAAAACATTAATTAGGAATTGGGAGACCCAGTTAATGGTCAAATGCCTCTGAGCTTGTAACAAAGGCTCACATAAGTAAATTAAGTGAAAACTAAACATTACAACTACATATAGCATTTCAAGTTGCAATGTCTGAATCAACATCATGCCAACTCAAGCTCCATAATTAAATGCTTAACAGCAACAGTTTACCCAAAAAAAATGCTTAACAGCAACTAAAATAATGCAAAAGAAAATGTTGGAATTCACTTTACAGGGAAAAAATCTCTTTGAAAAAAAATCATTAGAATGCTTACTATTATTAATCAATATTTTAAAACCATCTTCCTTAATAATTCTAGATAATACAGCATATAGCTATCCGATATGAAATATAGATATTGATAAATATATTTCAACTTGCTTTAGTGATTAACCTTAACACTTATTAATAGTCATTGTGAAGTACACAAAAAGAGAAAGCTACCGAAAGGCTATTTGGATTTAATTTGAGATAAAACTAATTTTGAAATAAACGCACAATCACCAATGTTACTTTTATTAATAATTTTAGCTTCTATAATTTTAAAAAATAGTCTTGTAATTACCAATATATTACCATTACAAAAATCAGTACTTTGATTCAAATTTCTCAATAATATTATTAAAATTTCTATATTTAACTTTAACTCATGATTTGAGAATCTAAAAAATTTTAGAGAATTAAGAAACTCGGTAGGATATAAAAGATCTTCTTTTGCACAATTAGATGATTTTTATAAATTAAATTTATACTTAAATAAATAACTTTTTTTGCAGATATTGAAGAAACTATTCTACCATTTATTATATCAATAATTTTATTTAAACACCCTTTATCCAATAATTTTGAACTTAAATAAGAATAAATACTATGGATTATATCATTAGTTGCATCATTCTGCGGCATGATGACCAAATCTAATAGAAATTTAACCAAATAGTCTTCATTTCCTTCACCAATATTATAATTTTCAATTTTCAGTATCCAATTCTAAATTAAAGAAAATCTCAAGTATTTATGATAGAAGTTTTATCCTTCATCAATCTCATATTAGTTTATAGTTTAAATACATGACAATGGTCATATAAATATGATTGTTAATGGAAGTGTTGGTATGGCCAACCACTGCTGGACACATGGCATCATCAAGGGGTCACTATCTCAGATGATAGATTTTCAATAAATTTAATACCAGATCAGTAAAACATCGATCTAGAGGCCAGACTATCGGTTAGAGCCAAAGCGACCAAGTGACTAGGTTCAGATCGATAAATAACTAATCATGTTGAACCCTAGATCGATCTGCCATTGTTCTTCATGACATTCGAAATAAACCTCAACAAAGATCGGTAATAAACTGACCTCAACTCGATTGCACACAATCAGATCAGTATTTTATTGCCCTGGAGAACAACGTCCATCGAGCTTCACAAGAGATCGAGTTTGCACCGATCTCATCGACAGTAATCAGCTCAGAACTAGAATGACCAATTTGATATTTGAGATCAGTAAAATACCAATGTCATCAACTGCAAACTCAACTCATATTGAGATTGGTAAATCACCAATCTCATCATACAAGTCAGATTAGTGATTTACCAACCTCGACATGTTTCGATGGTTAACTAAGCGCCAACTATACTTCAATTAAAACATGATCCTCCTCTAGCTATATTCTAGCTAATCACCACTAAGGCAAACGATCAACAACTGCAACTCAGCTGGCCATAACAAACTAACGGCCTAACAAACTCTCCTTAAAGCCTAAGCAAATCTCTCTATAAATAGGGGCGGAATATCCCTCCAGGATAAGGACAAATCCACAGAGTCAGAACTCTACTGAAATTGGCTTCCGACTTTTTCACTGAAAGAAGATCGATCCTCTCTACTCAAACTCTCTTATTCTGCTTTTTCAATCTTTCATTTTTACTATCTATGCACAAGGTCTCAGCTAACTTAAGCATTGAAGTATTCTAAACCAAAGGATACCCCACTAGTTCTTGAGATTTTTCTTATAGGTTAGTCCATGATCTACGTCAACTCGATCCCAGATTAGCTCTCTAGCACGAGTTCCTCTCAACAGTCAGAAGCCTTGCTGCAATAGATTGGCACTAGAGAAAGGGCATTTACTCGAGAATTTTGTAGAAATGGTCAAAAAAATGCAGAACCTGGCTTAATCTTTTCCAAGAGCCCCTCCGGAGATGGTCCAATCCTACCCTCCGACTACGATTGATCCATAGTAATTTCATCTTTTGGTACAGCAAGTCTAATCCCTTACCAATATTGTATAATAGCTCCAGCAAACAATGGAGCAAAGGCAAGAACCTATTCTCCAAGAGACTGCATCGCAGATCGGCCATACTCCAACCACTCAAGAATTTCATCAGGGGCAACTTCTTAATCAAGAAAAATCGCTCCTATGAAGTTGAATCAATCCATTGTAGCAGGAAGCCACCGCGAGAGATGGATCTTGAACAGAAGCTTCAAAATCTTGAAAAGAGATTGAAGGAGGTGCAGTTGGAAAGGTCTTCTCAGGATAAGAAGGATTTTCATCTTGCTTCTTCCTTTTCTGTTGAGATCCTGAATGAATCGATCCTATCTCGATTCAAGATGTCTACTCTAGAGCCATTCGATGGCTCTACTGACCCCCAAGATCATCTTGAGGGGTACAAAGATATTATGAGACTCCAAGGTGCATTCGATGCCCTTCTCTACATAGCCTTCTCTATCATCCTCAAGAAATCTATAAGGATATGTTTTTCTAGACTCCATCTTGGGTCTATTTCTTCTTTCGATTATTTGAGCTGACTCTTCATAGCCTATTTTGGAAGCAACCACCTCTACTTGAAGCACTTAGATAGTCTGTTCTCATGGTGTGGTAGGAGGGTGAATCTCTTCGAGAGTATATGGTCTGTTTTAATGTGGTCATTTTTGAAGTGAAAGATTTTAATGAGTCTATCGCAATGTCTGTCTTAAAGCGAGAACTCAAGAGCTACCGTTTGACTTTCTTTCTCAATAATTTTTTTTTGGAGAATTATAAGAAAATGCTAGATCGAATTCGAAAGTACGCCCATGCTGAGAAGGAGGAAAAGTTAAATAAAAAAAAGAAAAATGATAAAGAAGGAAAGAAATGACCCCGTGAGGAAGAATACGAAAATCGGGGGAACTGCAATGAACCACCTCGAAAAAATCCAAAGTCCTAGAGTCCTTTCCGAAAATTTGATAGCTACGCTTTTTTGTCCGCCCTCCAATCGTAGATTCTAATGGAGATAAAGAATCAAGGATATCTCTATCGTCCTATTTTCATGAAGGCCCCTACTGATAAAAGGAATAAAAGTAAATTTTACCGCTTTCATTGGGACCATGGCACGACACTAAGAAATGCGGTCAACTCAGAGACAAAATTGAGACCTTGATCTATCGAGATTATCTCAACAAGTATGTCTAAGATCGGGCAAACCAGTTCCTGGAGCCACACCAAAAGTCTGACGATGCTGTTGAGCACAATCGGCCAACTACAGGAGTCATCAACATGATCTCACAAGACAGTCAGCTTCGAGGGGCATCTAGGAGTCCTTCTCCTAAGAGGCAGTACATTGAAAATATTATTTTTTTTCTAAAAATGATGCTCAAGGGATTCATACACCCCATAATGATGCCATCGTTATTTTCATTACGATAGCAAATTATGATGTAAAAAAAATTTTGGTCGATAATGGAAGCTTAGCGAACGTATTGTTCTATGATGCTCTCTCAAAAATGAACTTGCTTGACAATCTAAGATAGGTTGGTGGCCCTCTGATTGGCTTCTCAAGTGATTCTGTGATAGTCAAAGGAGAATTACATTATTAGTCACTGTCGAAAAAAAACCCTATCAGTCAATGGTGCAGCTTACATTCCAGATCGTCAAAATACCATCTACATATAATGCCATTCTTGGCCAACCTAAGCTCAATGCTCTTAAGATAATAGTCTCGACTTACCACCTGCTTGTCTGATTTTCAACTAGATTAGGCATTGGAGAGATGCAAGGAGATCAAATAATGGCCAGGCAGTGCTTTCTGATAGCTTCCAAGATGAAGGCATCAGTTGGAATCCCACCTATCGAAATTCTCGATCTAGGGCCTGATGATGAGGTCGAAAAAATTTGAGGTGAATCAGTGGAGCCACTTATTACTATACCGCTGGACGTAGATCCTGAAAAAATAGTTCAAATAGAAGCTCGGTTAAATAGAAGCTCGGTTCAAATAGAAGTTCAAATAGAAACTCAAAGGAGAAGTTAATTTCTTTTCTTTGAAAAAATGTTGATGTATTTGCATGGTTAGCATCAGATATGCCTAGAATTTCAGCCAACGTCATCATGGACAAACTAAATATTGACCTAAAATATAGATCCATAAAGCAAAAGAAGAGAAGCTTCATTCTAGAAAGACAAAAGATGATAGATGAGGAGGTCAACAAACTCCTGAAGGCAGGATTCATCAAAAAAATATAATATCTGAACTGAATAGCCAATGTAATGATGGTTAAAAAGACAAGCAAAACATGAAGAATTTGCATCGATTTTACTGACCTCAATAAGGCTTGTTCAAAGGATAGCTTTTCTCTATCAAAAATTGATCAATTGATCGATGCAACATCAAAATATAAGCTGTTGAGCTTTATGGATGTCTTCTCTAGCTACAATCAAATTAGGATGGCCCTTGAAGATGAGAAAAAATATGGCATTCATCATCAACAAAGATTTGCATTGTTACAAGATAATATCTTTTGGTTTAAAAAATACAAGTGCCACTTATCAGCACCTAATAAATAAGATCTTCAAGCACCAAATTGATCACAACATGGAGATTTATATTGATGACATGCTGATCAAAAGCATAGAGGCAGATCGATATATTACCAATCCAGAGAAAGCCTTCGGAGAGCTCCATAAATACTAAATAAAGCTCAATCCTAATAAGTGTGCTTTTGGAGTTACGGCTGAAAAATTTCTTGATTTTCTTATGATCCAAAGAGAGATAGAAGCCAATCCCAAGAAAATTCAAGCATTACTTGAGATGAAGCCTCCTGACTCCATAAAAAAAGTACAATAGTTTACTAGATAAGTGGAGTCACTCAGCAGATTTATATCCAAGTCACTCGAAAAGTGCCTTCCATTCTTTAAAACTCTAAAGTAAATTAAGAACTTTGAATAGACGGAGGAGTGTCAATATATCTTTAACAAGCTTAAAACATATCTTGGCATTGTCCTACTATTGTCAAAACCTATTGAAGGTGAGGATTTATTTATATACCTATCTGTTTCACCTAACGCTATCAGTTCGATTTTAGTTCGAGATGATACAAAGACACACAGACCAATCTATTATACCAGTAAATTATTATGAGATATAAAGTCTCGATACTCCAAAATTGAAAAGATAATTTATTCTCTGGTCACTACCTCCAAATGGCTTCGATCATATTTTTAGGCTTATTTCATTATTATCTTAGTAGATCAACCATTGAGATCGATCCTTCAACGATCTAACATTTCTAATCGATTGGCCAAATGAGCCATTAAACTCAGCAAATTTGATATCCATTATCGACTCAAACCTTCTATGAAAGCTCAGGTGCTGGCTGACTTCGTGGTAGAATGTTTAATGCTTGAAGAAGAAAAAAATACAGAGATTTAGGAAGAAGCCACTGAAGGACCTTATTGACTATTACACGTGGATGGAGCCTCTAGTGCCTAAAGAAGTGGAGCTGGCTTGATTTTAGCTAGTCTCGATGGAGCAATTACTGAACATGCTCTAAGATTTAATTTTAAAATCTTCAATAATATAGCTAAATATAAAGCCCTCATTACAAGACTCAGAATGGTTAAGAAAATCAATATTAAGAAGCTCAAGATTTTTACAAACTTTTAGCTTATCATCGAATAGGTATGAGATCATTATGAAGCTAAAAATTCTATTATATCTCAATATTTACATAATACAAAAGAATTATCCAAAAAAAATTTTGATCTCAAAATTATTCAAATACCAAGATTAGAGAATGCCCAAGCTGATGCACTTTTACATCTTGCTATTTTAGAATATTCCAATCTCAATCAAAAAGCATTCATTAAAATCCTCGAAAAATTCAGCATAGAGATTCAAATAATCGCTCAACTGGATCATGAACCAAGCTGGATAGATCTAATAATAGATTACTTAAGCAAAGAAATACTGCCCGATGATCCTATAAATGCAAGAAAAATCAAGAGATAAACTTTTTGGTATGTCATCCTAGATGAAAGACTTTATAAAAGATCATTTTTTTTTCTATTACTCCAATGTCTGAGGCTCTTAAAGGCTAATTATGCCCTTCTAGAGGTTCATGAGAAAATTTATGGCAACTATCTAGGGGGTAGATCCTTAGCATATAAAGCCATTCGATAGGGATATTATTAGTCGATTATATAAAAGGATGCAGCTGATTTAGTCAATAAATGCGATCGATGTCAAAGGTACTCTAATATTCAATACCAATCGGCTGTTGAGCTCATTTCTATAACTACTTCATGGCCTTTTGCTATTTGGGGGATGGATATTCTGAGGCAATTTTTCATAGCAATAGGACAAAAAAAAATTTCGATAGTTGCTATAGATTACTTCACCAAATGGATGAAGACAGAAATACTAGCACAAATTATGAAAAAAAAATATGAGATTTTATCTGAAAATCAATCATCTGTCATTTTAGCCTACCCTAGATAATCATCGCTGATAATGAAAAATAGTTTGATAATGAAAAATTCAAAAATTTCTGTTCTAAGCTACACATCAATCATAGATTAACCTCAGTATGATATCCACAATCTAATGAAGAAGTTGAAGTCATAAATCGGATAATTCTCCAAAGTCTAAAAATCAGACTCACTGAAGTCAAAGATCTCTGGGCTAATAAGCTATATAATATTCTCTGAGCTTATAGAACCACTCTCAGGGGACCAACTGAAAAAACGCCTTTTAAACTCATGTTTGGATCAGAGGCGATAATACATATAGAAATTGACCTCCCAACATCAATGATAGAAAATTTTTATGAAGAAAGTAATTCAGATCGATTGAGAACTGACCTAGATTTACTAGAAAAAAATCAGAGAAAGAGCTCAAATCTAGATGTCAACTTATAAATAAAAAGTAGCCAGATATTACAATACCAAGATGAAGTTGAAAATTTTCTACAAAGTTGATTTGGTCTTTCATTGAGCAAAAGTTTCAAAACCCATAAAACAAGAAAAACTTGCCCCAAATTAGAAATGACCATACCGAGTTATTGAGATAATTCGATCAGAAGCCTACAAAATTAAGAATCTAGATGGTTCGAGTATTCCTAAGACATAGAATGCATAAAATCTCAGAATGTACTATCAATAAATTCTAAATAAGGGCTTCAAAAATTTTATTTCATTGAAGACTTCTCCAAAATATTGATATTTTTTTATCACTTCGGCAAAAGTCTGATATTTAGATTGACAAAGCCCCAATGGGTACAGGAGATAAGATCTTCACTACTCTTAAAGTTCGATCTCCGGATCGACGGAGCTCCGATGGACACAGGAGATAAGATCTTCATTATTTTTAAAAATTTGATCTTCGAATCAGTAGAGCTCCGATGCGCACAAAAAATAAGATCTCCATTATTTTTAAAAGTTCGATCTCTAAATCGGCAGAGCTTCGATGGGCATAGAAGATAAGATCTCCACTATTCTTCGATCTCTAGATCAGCAGAGTCCCGATGAGCATAGGAGATAAGATCTTCACCATTCTTAAAGTTCGATCTCTGGATCGGCAGAGCTCCGATGGGCATAATAGATAAGATCTTCATTATTCTTAAAGTTCAATCTTCGGATCGACAGAGCTCCGATGGGCACAGGAGATAAAATCTCCACTTTAGTTAAATTCTGATCTCTTGATCGATGTTATTTTGGATTTTAATTAAATATCGATCTTCGGATCGGTATTATTTTGGATTTTGATTAAATGTCAATCTTCAGATCGATGTTATTATGGATTTTGATTAAATATGGATCTTCATATCGATATTACTATGGATTTCTATTAAATATCGATCTCCGAATCAATGTTATTATGGATATCTATTAAATATCGATCTCCGAATCGATGTTATCTTGAACTTCTATTAATTATCGACCTCAGAATCGATGTTGTATTGAACCTTTATTAATCACTAACTTATGGGTCGAAGCCATTGAATTATATGAGATTTTTATTAACAACCGACCTTCAGATTGATGATTATCATGGATTTCTATTAACTCCCAATCTCAAGATCGAGATGATATTGGACTTCTGTTTAACACTGATCTCCAAATCGATGCTTTTCCTAATATCCAAGGCAACCTACATCGGGATTCTACCGAAGTGAAGTTGTTTTGCCATCACTTAAAAAATTTAAAGGGTATGAAGCATTACAGCAAGTTACACCAAGTTGGAGAAATTCGATGTCATACATGGAAAGCAGTCATTTAAAAAGAAAAAAATTATTTTATTTGAATGAAGTCATTACAAAAATCTTGAATTGGGCTGTTATAAAAAGAAAAAATAAGAAAAAAGTATAAAAATCAGGCATCCACCTAAGGAGCTTTGGCCAGAGCAACTGCCACATCATCTTCCAGCGAGATGACCTCAACAGGAGCTAGGACCTCGATGGATGCGGAGCTAGGAGGAGGAACCATGGTGGAGGTGGCTATCGAGACTTCAGTGGGGGTGGAAAGCTCAACCTTAGAAGTGATCAGAATGGCAGGCACCTCTAGGATAGGTTGGGGCACTTTCGTAATAGAACCTATCTCCGGTGCTGGTTGAGCCTCCATTTCTAAAGCCAAGGCGAGGTCAGCCTCATGGGTGATGCCACTCAGATCTAAGTCAGGAAAAAATTTTTCAATCAAATCTTTGCAGCTGCTAAAACTACTATCGAAGGCTTTCCCCGAAGCTTCCATGACCTCCTCCATAAAGCCCTCAGAGGACTTGTACTCCTCAATGGCCCAGAAGGTAGCCAACTTCCAATAGTCCAAGTCCTGTTGGTATGTTAGGAGGGCCTTATCCCGAGCAACCAAGGTCCTGGGAGGACACCATCTCCTCCAGCTTCTTTATTCTAACCTCGAAGTTAGGTATCCTGAAGACTTTTTGCTGCAAATCTAGCAGCTTCTTCTCCTCTTCATTAGCCCTCCTCTGAAAATCTACTAGGGCCTTATTCTTCTTTGATATCTCGTTAAGCTTCTCCTGAAGCTGTTTCTTTAGTCCCACGGAGAGCTTTTCTTCCTTGGTGATCTTTTCCTCCATCGTCTTCTGGCAGATCTTTGCAAACTATAAGGCCTCTTCTTGTGACTTCTTATTTTCATCAAACCAACTTACATTGCTTTTTTTTTCTCCGAGGCAAGTTCTACCTCAGCCTTTTCCAGCACCTCCTTCAGACGCTTCAATTTGGCCTTGGTCTTGAATTGGGCCCTCTTCTTGGCCTTGGATCAAACCCTCTGCTTAGCCTCTTCTGCCTTGGACTGAGCTTTCTTCTCAGCCTCCTTTGCCTCGGAGACCCTCTTCCTTGCTACTTTAGCTCTATGAAGGACCTTGATGATCTCCGACCTTGACAACTTGGCCGCTTGCATAAAGCTCATCAGATGGTGGCCAAGCTGCAAAAAGAAAAAAGGTTAGCTAGTTCAAATAATGTAACAAAAATAACAAAGAAAAGAGATGAAGTGCAACTTATTCGAACATAGGAGTCTGAAGTCTCTTTATCAGAAACTGAAGCCTGACTCCTCCAACTTCTTTACATTGGCTAATAGTAAGAACCCATGAACTATGTCACAGGCAACGTACCCTCCAATTCTCCAATATAGAGTCAAATGACCAAACTGAGGGAAGAACCAACCCCTACTCAACCAATATAGGGATCGGTTCTTTTGTGATACCACTTGCTTTGGTATCACTTATTGCGAAGATCTCTCAAGCAAAATATGAATTTCCTAAGCAATGATCGGAATACCAATGACAATGTCGATACTGTCATAGAAAGAAAGAAGAGATATAAGAAAGAACATAATCAAATATGTGTATCAGTCCAAAGCTATCTCTACAAAGCATGCAAGCTTTACTATGAAAAAAGAAAAAAATTATAAGAGGAGATCACACTCTTTCAACCCTTATACATGAAAGAATAAGTACCCTACAAGTCAATCACATATGTTATGTAATGAAACTTTTTTGTATAATCTTCAACTCCAACTCATGTAATGACATTTATTCTGATATTAATACAATTGAGGCATTTGATTCATCATTTTAGTTGCAACTTTTATATTTAAAAATTATGATGAAACCCAAAAATTATGACAATAATTTTTGGAGACATGAATGGATCATGCCTGTGAGATCTAAAATTCTAATCTTGAATATTTTTTATTGAAAGAATATTGAGTCGGAGATTAATATTTCAGATAGACTGGTATATCCTATGTATGCTCGATGAAAAGAATGGCGGATCTCACAAACGACTTATACGAGGATACTAATATAAGGATGTGGATGCTCATTAAGAAATGAGTTCATTGAATTGACTCGCTAAAGAGAACATCTTATAAAATCTTATTTGTATGTCAAAAGATGGCTCTCTAAGTAAGAGTTGTGCAAGTGATTCTTAGACCTAAGATCACCATAGTACCTTATGCACATATTTTTGGTTCATATCCAATCATGATAATTAAGTCATGAATAGGATATTCTGGATACGATCAAGTATGTATGAAGGTAGTGAGTAGGTCAATAAGAAATCGATCACTCCTAGTAAGAGAAGATGACATCCTATGAATTCTCATCTATTGATAACTCAGTAAGACTTTGGCCAAAGTAGAATGAAGATTAAATGGAGCTTCTAATCATTCATAAGAGTTATTATTGATTGATGGAGAATTGACATGAATATGTAATTGAGTTTGATATTTATCTAAACTCATAAACATATTCGGGATGTAGGATGATCGAAGGATTGAATTGTACGAAAACTTACCACTGAAGGATATATTTGATATTTCTATCAAATTTCACATCTTTTGTATTATCATGATACATTGCTAGACATCAATCTTAATTTATAAATTTTGATTGAATTAATAAGATTAATTCGATCCTCAATTAGATGGTTCTTCTAATTAATGAAATCGGATTGGCATTAACCCTAATCATTTGATATTGAGTCCAATCAGATTAGATTAAAATGCATTCGGACCTACTGCTAATTAGATGCAGAGTCCAATGGGTCACACACAAAGAAATTGGTCAAGAATTAATTTTAGCATTATTGGATCCTAATTGGATGGCTAATTAGTATGCTAGCACATGTTGGCTAATCTAATTTCTTGCCAAATCAATGTTGGCTTGAATCCATGCACTTTTGACTAACCAATTTTATTTTAATTTAATTTTTTGTTAAGTCAAAATGGTTGGCCATTAGATATTTGCCATTTGGCATTATCAAGATTTAATTTGGACTCATTTCGAAAGAGTCTAAGGCATCTAGGACTCTCTCTCATGATTGATGCCACCTTGTGGCGTGTAATTTATGTTGGCACAGAAAAGGACCTAGAGTCCTCCTTCGAGGTGTTGACCAAGTCCACGTCTCCTTGAAATTCTCTCTCTTGATCGATGCCTACATTTGTTGACTAGTCAAAGGTGGGTGCAAGTTTTATTTCTCCCGAGAAAACTACACGAAAGTTCACATAGCTTAAATTATTGATGCCTAAGAGTCCTTCTGCTTGAAGCCACTCCACTAAGCACCTACTCTAGGACTCTCTCTCCTTTATCTATGCTATAACAAAAGGATTTTCAAAATAAATCAGATGAAATTTAGAATTAATGTGGGAACGATGTATATGCGACATTCCGGAGGCAGAAATTAGTTTTTACATGCCTCCAAGACTCCTGCATTAAGAGACTTATCTGACCCCTTGATAAAATTTTTAAATGGCTGATAAATGCTTGGGAATGGATGTGATTGACATCCCATCTGAAACTATAAATAAGTCTCAGACGGAACGTGCCGGTTATTCTATTTTTGAGTGGCTTGTCTTAAGATTCTTCCTCCCTTTCTTTTAGATAAGGTATTGATAAGACAAGGAGTCTTCCTTTAGACAAGGTCTTAATCAATACAAGAAGTCTTAATTAAGACAAGAGTTAGGAAGAATATTAAAGAAAGCTAAGAGAGAAAATAAGAAAGAATAAATTAGAGAGAAGAAGAAGAAAGAAAGGCCAAAGAATTCTATTTCAAAATTCAGCAAGTAAGGATTCAAGAAGAAATTATTCTTGAACCTAATCCCTGTGTGGATCATCGTTGGAGGATGAACATGTAGGCGCCTAGTAAAAATAATTCTTTACCCAATCAAATATTAAAAGGTATGTTATTCAATTTTATATCTTTTTGTATACATATGATTGAATTACATCAAGGTCGATCCTTGGTTTTTGGGTTTAATTGACAAAAAAAATTGAAATTAATTGCTTTCGCCATGTCGATCAAACCTAACAGTAGCATCAGAGCATATCTTGCATGGTTCAATCATATGCATGATTGGTTTTGATAAAAATTTGGTTTCATATCCCAACAAAAATCCCATCTATTTTCTATCCACTAAAATCGAGATATCTCGAAATGGAATCGAGATGTCTCGCTCTCGTCCGAGAGATCTCGTTAAATATCGAGACATCTCGAGCAGATTCATGTCAAATGGTACTTTCTATTTTGAATTTTTTCTAAGATCGAGACTTCTCAACCCATAACCGAGATGTCTCGATAGTCTCAGCCCATAACCGAGAGTCTTGGTAGGAATCGAGACGTCTCCTTTTGAGTCCGAGACGTCTCTACTGAACCTTCTTCCTATTTTTCTTCGAACAACTTGATGTAATATTTTTTATTAAATATTATGATGTATGTTGCACTAATTTATCGTTCTGATTATAGGGTTATCCTAGCATAATTGGCACTTATCTGATATGCTATAAGGTTATCCTAGAATGATGAATTTTATATATGTTTCATATTACACAGCATGTAGATTTATATATATATTAAAGGTTTTAAGGATGTGCATGAGATCTTTAAAGCCCTCTTAAAAGTTATATTAAGTCGTAGTATTGAAAGATCAAAAAACAAATCCTTTCTTGATAGAAATTTATTAATTGATGTCTAGGAAAGTGGTTCTGAAAAGGTAAAGAGAACATAGTTTAGTAATTGGGTCCATTACTCATCTGGCCAATTTTTATTGATGTCTAAGGCAAGAATGAGGGGCCTCCCACCTCTCTCCACTTATCTGATCAATTTGATTAAATTAAAATATTGAATTAAAAATGCATATTGATCAGAAATACTATAAAATGCTTTCCTTCATGCTAAGATGATTGTTATTTTATGAACCATATTAAGTTTATTGTGCTATCCACAAGACTTACTTTGGAGATTGATATAATAATATCTTGGTACATTTAAAATGCTTATGGTATGTTTGACTTATGATTGCTTTGTTGTGCTATCCACAAGAGCAATATTATTTTCAAATATGACTATATGGAAATGAAAGATTTGATTTAACTAAACCATTATAGTTTGTTGTGCTATCCACAAAACTATAAATATTTTAGAGGCAAGTTATGCTGAGAATTGTATGGAGATGGAATTGAATAGATTTTTTTATCTTTGAACTTATTGAAGTTTGTTATGCTATCCACAAAACTTTTTTAAAGGATAAGGATCTCAATCTCACTAAGAAACTGGATTAGGATATTCTCGTATACCACAAGAAGGGCTATGATATATGATAAAATAGTGGGAGCAATAACTAAAATAAAAAATCTCATCTAGTTATATATGTCATCATGAGAGGTCTGCTTATATTAGTGTTCTTATTTTATGTAAATTAAAATATCTACATAAATGGCTTCTTCACTCTCATTGCGATGCATACTTGATACCAATAAATTGATAGATCCAAAATACGTGGATTGGTTAAGAAACTTGCACATAGTGCTTATACAAGAGAAGCTATCTTGTGTTCTAGACACACCTAATCCAGGGTCGATCGGTAAAGATGCTTTAGAGGAGAAGAAAGCTACATATAAGATGTGGCAAAATGATAGTACGACTGTCAAGTATATCATGTTGGCCTCTATAAATAATGAATTACAGAAACAACAGAAAAGTATATATGCTTCTTCCATGTTGCTCAATCTAAAAGAGCTTTATGAAAAATAGAGCTAAACTGCTAGATATGAATTATCTAAGTAGTTATTCATGGCTTGAATGATTAAAGAAACTTCAGTTCAAAATTATGTGTTGAAATTGATTGACTTAATCACTAGATTGGGTCAATTAGATTTTACCATGAATGCAGAGCTTAGTCAAGATCTCATATTATAGTCTCTTCCAGACTTTTTCTTCCAGTTTGTTGTGAATTATCACATGAACAAACTAGATACTTGCTTACCAGAGCTACTAAATATGTTGAAAGTAGTAGAAACTCATATCAAAGAAGAGAAAGATCCATTTTTGTTGGTGGACAAGAAAATGATTGGCAGAAAAAGTTCAAAGAAGAAAAATAAGTTGAACCCTAAAAGAAGCACCTTCAAGAAAAAGGCAAAAAATATCCCTGCAGATATGACTTGTTATCACTACGGTAAGATGGGACATTAAAAGAACTATAAGAGTTATACTGCAAAGATGAAAGAAAATGCAGCATAAAAAGATATGTATATGATACATACAATATTTTTATTAAGTGATTCAGCCAATAATTCATGGGTATTGAATACCGCATGTGGTTCTCATATCTGTAATACTTTACAGGGGTTACAAAGAATCAGAGGGCTGAATAAAGACGAGTTCAAACTTTTCGGTGTAAATGGAGAATCTATCTCTGCTGAAGTTGTAGGAACTTACCTACTGAAGCTACCGACTGGAAGAACTCTCAAATTGAAAGAATGTTATTATATGCCCAATGTAATCAAAAATATTATATATGTACCTCTTTTGATAAAAGAAGAATATCAAATAAAATTTATGGGCACTTGTTGCTTTATTTTTCATTCAAATAAGTTCTATGAAAATGGGCATTTTAATAATGATCTTCTAATTTTGTCGCTTAATAAAAATATTTTTTATATTTATAAAAAATAAAAAAAAAGAGAGAAGACATTAATATGTTATTTCTCTGGCATTGCCATTCCGATCATATTAGTGAGTTAAGAATAAACAAGTGATACAAAAAAAAATTTCTTAAACCTTATGATTATGAATCATATAAAACTTGTGAATCTTGTTTCATTGAAAAAATGATCAAATTTCCATTTTCTGGATATGAAGAGAGGGCAAATGAGTTATTGACCTTAGTACATTTAGATGTATGTAGACCAATGACAACTCAGGCTAGAGAAGGATATTTCTATTTCAATGTATTTACTGATGACTTATCAAGATATGGATATGTGTATCTTATGAAACATAAACTCGAGGCTTTTGATAAGTTTAAGAAATATCAAAAGATGGTCGAAAATTAAACTAAAAGAAGTATTAAAGTCCTTCGATTTGATCAATGTGGTGAATACTTATCTAATGAGTTTCTGAATCATCTTAAAGAAAAAGGAATTCTCTCCTCCTTATATGCTACAATTAAATGGTGTAGCAGAAAGGAAGAATCGTACACTTATGAAAATGATACGGTCAATGATGTGCTATGCTAATCTTTCAATTTTTTTCTGAGGGTATGTCCTAGAAACTACTACATATATTCTTAACATGTGCCTTCTAAATCTGTTCCTAGCACTCCATATGAATTATGGAATAAAAAAAAATCTAATTTTAAGCATCTTAAGATATGGGACCATCCTGTTTATTTTAGAAATAATTTTGGACATAAGCTAAGTGCAAGATTAGATAAATATTTATTTATAGGATATCCTAAGAAAATAAAAGAATATTATTTCTACCACCCAACTGAACAAAATATAATTGTCAGTAGGCATGCTATATTCTTGAAAAAGAAATTTA
Organism: Cocos nucifera; assembly: GCA_006176705.1. Taxonomy (NCBI): domain Eukaryota; kingdom Viridiplantae; phylum Streptophyta; class Magnoliopsida; order Arecales; family Arecaceae; genus Cocos; species Cocos nucifera. The sequence continues at coordinate 1,433,549 of QRFJ01000104.1, read as the reverse complement.
TCCATAAAAGAAGTAATGGGAGAAATATTGAACTTAACGAAGTTCAGGACCTATAAACTTTTCAGAAATATCCAATAATAGTCCTCAACCAGAAGTATCCAAAGATGAGGTACAACCATAATATACACCTCCTCTCCGTAGGTCAAAGAGAGTGCGTCATACACCTCTAAGATATGATTTCATCATAGAAAATGATAATGAGGCAAATATCATTCAAGATAATGATCTATTGACCTATTCTAAAGCCGTCATGAGTAAAAACTTTGACAAATGGCTAGAAGCAATGAAATCCAAAATATACTCTATGTATTCCAACCAAGTCTGGACTTTAGTTGATGCACCAGAGGGTGTGAACCCTATAAGGTGCAAGTGAATCTTCAAGAAGAAGATCGGAGTAGATGGCCAAATTAAAATCTATAAGACTAGGTTGGTAGCAAAAAGTTTTAGACAAAATCAAGAAATTGATTATGATGAAACCTTTTCGTCAGTAGCTATGCTAAAGTCTATACAAATTTTACTTGCTATAGCAACATACTATGATTATGAAATCTGGCAAATTGATGTCAAGATGCTTTCCTTAATGGTAACCTTGAGGAAGAGATCTATATGAATCAGCCAGAAGGGTTCATCTCCAGTGCCAGACCAAATCAAGTATGCAGGTTTAAGAGATCCATTTAAAGATTAGAACAGGCTTTAAGGAGTTGGAACATCCAATTTGATATGACAGTTAAAGAGTTTAGCTTTAGAAAAAATATGGATGAACCATGTGTATATAAGAAGGCTAGTAGGAGTGCATAGTCTTCTTAGTTTTAGATGTCGATGATATTTTACTTATTGAGAATGATATCCCAATACTTCAATCAGTTAAGATTTAGCTATCAAATAAGTTTTTCATGAAAGATTTGGGTGAAGCATCCTATATTCTTGGAATAAAAATTTATAGAGATAAATCTAATAGGATGCTAGGCTTATCCCAATCTAGGTATATTGACTTAATATTGAAGAGATTCAACATGAAGAAAATTAAAAGAGGTTACTTGTCCATAAGTCAAGGCATACGCTTCTCTAAAAAGATGTCTCTTAAGATATCAAAAGAAAGAGAAAGAATGAAATTGATCTCTTATGCTTCGGCAATAGGATCTATAATATATGTCATATTATGTACCAGACCTGATATGGTTTATGCATTAGGCATAGTCAGCAGATATTAGGCTAATCTAGGAGAAGATCAATGAAAAGCTGTGAAAAATATTCTTAAGTATCTGAGAAGAATTAAAGATATTTTTCTAATTTATGAAGGATCTAAGTTGAAGCTAGAAGGTTATGTTCATCTTAAATGAAAGTACAGTGAGTTGGAAAAGTTCAAAACAGCAGACTATAGCTAACTCAACAACAGAGGCAGAATACATTGCTGCTAGTGAAGCTGTCAAAGAAGCTATCTAGATGAAAAAATTCATCAGTGATCTATGAGTGATTCCTGAGATAGAACGATCAGTACCACTATTTTGTGATAATACTGGTGCAGTGATCCAAGCAAAGAAACCAAGGTCTCATCATAGATCAAAGTACATCCTCAGATGGTATCATCTCATTTAAAAAATTATCGAAAGATAAGATGTTGTATTAGAATGAGTGGACACTAAGAATAATATAGTAGATTCATTTACTAAGATTTTATCACAGCAACTATTTGATCACCATCTCAATTGTATAGGTTTGAGATATAAGGGTGATTGGCTTTAGTGCAAGTGGAAGATTGAAAGAATAAGTGTCCTACAAGCCTATCACATATATTATATGATAAAACTTTTCTATATAATCTCCAACTCATGTAATGATATTTATTCTAATATTAATAAAATTAAGATATTTGATTCATCATTTCAGTTGCATCTTTTATATTTAAAAATTATGATGAATCCCAAAAATTAGGATAATAATTTTAGGGGACATGAATAGGTTGTGCCTGTGTGATCTAAAATTCTAAAATCCTAATCTTGAATATTCCTAGTTAAAGAACATTGAGTCTGAGATCAATATTTTGGATAGACTGGCATATTCTATGTATGCTCAATGGAGAGGGTGGCATATCTCACAAGCCACTTATGTAGAAATACTAATACAAGGATATGGATGCTCATTAAGGAATAAGTTCACTAAATTAACTTGTTAAAGAGAATATCTTATGAAATTTTACTTATATGTCAAAAGATAGTTTTCTAAGTGGGAGTTAAATAAATAATTCTTAGATCTGAGATTACCATAGTACCATATGCACATAAGCCCATATTTTTTATTCATACTCATATTTTTGGTTCATACTCAATCATGATAATTAAGTCATAAACAAGATGTTCTGGATATGGTCAAGTGTGTATGAAGATAGTGAGTAGGTCAACAAAAAATCGATCACTTCTAGTAAGAGGAGATGATATCCTATGAATTCTCATCTATTGATAACTCAGTAAGATTTTGGTTAAAGCAGAATGAAGATTAGATGTATCTTCTAATCATTCATTAGAGTTATCATTGACTTATGGAGAATCGACATGAATATGTAATTGAATTTAATATTTATCCATATTCATAAACATATTCGAGATGCAAGATGATCGAAGGATTGAATTGCACGAAAATTTACCACTAAAGGATATATTTGATATTTTCATTAAATTTCATATCTTCTGGATAGTCATAATACATTGCAAGACATCAATCTTGACTTATGAGTTTTGATTGAATTAATGAGATTAATCCGATTCTCAATTAGATGGTTTAATTCGATCCTCAATTAGATGGTTCTTCTAATTGGTAAAATCGGGCTGGCATTAACCTTAATCGTTGGAGATTGAGTCTAATTAAATCAGATTAAAATGCATCCAAACCTACTACTGGCTAGATATGGAGCTCAATGAGTCACACACATAAAAAAATTAGTCAAAAATTAATTTTAGGATTATTGGATCATAATTGAATGGCTAATTAACATGCTAGCACATGTTGGCTAACCTAATTTCTTACCAAATTAGTGTTGGCTTGAATTCTTATACTTTTGGCTAATCAATTTTATTTTAATCTAATTTTTTGGTTAAGTCAAAAGGGTTGGCCATCAAATATTTGCCACTTGGCATTATCAGAATTTAATTTGGACTCATTTTGGAAGAGTCTAAGATGCCTAGGACTCTCTCTCATGATTGACGCCACCACGTGGTGTGTGATTTATGTTGGTGCAGAAAAGGACCTAGAGTCCTCCTTTGGGGTGTTGACCAAGTCCACATCTTCCTAGGATTCTCTCTCTTAATCAACGTCTATATTTGTTGACTAGTCAAAGATGCGTGCAAGTTTTATTTCTCGTGGGAAAACTATGCAAAAAATTGCATAGCATAGATTATTGGCATCTAAGAGTTCTTCTGCTTGAAGACACTCTAGTAGGCACCTACTTTGGGACTCTCTCTTCCTTATCCACGTCATAACAGAAGGATTTTCAAAATAAATCAGATGAAATTTGGAATTAGTATGGGAACAACGTATATGCAACATTTCGGAGGAAGAAATTAGTTTTTACGTGCCTCCAAAACTCTTTCTGATTAAGAAACTTATCTGGCCCTTTGATAAAACTTTTAAATGGCTGATAAGTGCTTGGGAATGGATGTGATTGACATCCCATCCGAAACTATCAATAAATCTTTGAGTGGCTTGTCTTAAGATTCTTCTTTCTTTTCTTTTAGACAAGATATTAGTAAGACAAGGAGTCTTTCTTTAAATAAGATCTTACCCAATACAAGGAGTCTTAATTAAGACAAAAGTTAGGAAGAATATTAAAGAAAGCTAAGCAAAAAAATAAGAAAGAATATATTAGATAGAAGAAGGAAAAAGGAAGGCCAAAGAATTCTATTTTAGAATTCAGCGAGCAAGGATTCAAGAAGAAATTATTCTTGAACCAAATCCCTATGTGGATCACCATTGGAGGGTGAACATGTGGACGCTTAGTAGAAATAATTCTTTACCAAATCAGATATTAAAAGGTATATTATTCAATTTTACACCTTTTTGTATACATATGATTGAATTACATCAAGGTCAGTCCTTGATTTTTGGGTTTAATTGACAAAAATGACCTGGCGTGCAGTGGACCACATGTGGACCTCTTAGTGGTCCATGCTTGTGTGTGGTTTGCACGCTGGCACCAGGGTGAAGTGGACCACATGGTCTACCCCCAGGCTGCATGCATGTGCCTGGGCTGCGCCCGCACACTTGGGTCATGCCCTGCGATAGGGCACGTGCGCCTATGGGCCATGTCCTCCTGTAGACTTCTTCATGAAGGCTTCACTATTGGCACCTCCATCACTGCTGTCGATCGAATTTGAGGCATTTTTTTTCAACAATCTTCATCTCGGCTCGACATTTAGCCTTCACTTAACTCAAAGAGTTTTTAGATGATCTCGTTGCTATGCCCTAAGGTAAATACCTGACTACTTATAGATGGATAAATATGAAAATCGAGCTAGGCCGCTCGATCCCATCTCCATTATATACTGATCTGCCTTCCTTAAGATATGCTCAAGATAACCTCCTATGATAATAGAAACTTCACCATACGACGTCGTCTGTCATCCTTCTAAGTCTTCCATCTCGTACCTAATCTACCTGCATATGGAGCTCCATCTCGCATTGAGCTTTCACTAGCACCTAAAGCTCCACCTTGTACTGAGCTTCTTGCCAAGAGGTAGTGCCTTTTATATTTTTTTTCTCTAAGATAATTCTATTACTATGTATAACCTTCAGAATTTCATCAAGCTCTTCATCTATAGCTGTTTCAATCCAGTCTACTCAATGAAATTAGATTTCTTCTAAAACTAGGTATGTATCAGACCTCATCTAATTTTTTCACAGCTTCATCATACATGTACCTACAAGCTAATGATAAAATATCCTTGATCATATAGTTCGATCCATTCGATAAATGAACAGTATCCTTACTATTCTCTAGAAAGTCAAATATCTCTTCTCTATAATAAATATGATATCCAAACATGCAAATCTTAAATTCACTACTAAAAAAAAAAGATACCTCATTTGAGATCATGAGTACATCATCAATCTCATCAGTATCACTACTTTAGATTACTACCGTAGTAGCCTTCGTTCGATCTCGAAGTTGTGGACAATCTCTGACTCGATATCCTAACTCATCATACTGATAGCATCTGATTTTATTGAAGTTTCTTGATTTGGATTTAGACTGCCCACCTTATGATCCTCTTTCGCTTCGATCTCTGTCACCACCATCTCCAATCACCACTAAAACTGACTTGCCATATGAACTCGAGACTCGGTTCTTGCGCTTGAAAATCTCATTTTAAAAAAGTGTAGAAGTAATCTCTTCTTGATGGTGATGTTCTTCGTAAGAAGAACAGTCATCAAAAACTTAAAAGAAGAGTTAAATGATGAAAGCAAGATCAACATTTTAGTCTTCTTCTTAACCTTTTTACCAATGCTGAGGAGATCGATAAGGATCTTCTAAAAGTTGCTAAGATGCTCCTGCATATTCTATCCCTCGCTTATCTATAAATGATAGAACTACTTTCAGAAGAAGAGAGCATTGATGAGTGGCTTCGTCATGTATATTTTCTCGAGCTTCGACCATATCGCTATCAAAAAAGTCTTGCTAAGCACATATATTATCATATTATCCATCAAGTACAAACAGATCATGCTCACCAACTGCATCTCGAGTCGCTTTCAATCATTCGCCTCCATGATAGTTAGCTTTGCCTTATACAAGAAAGTATCAATCAATTTTTGTTGGACAAGCACATTCTTCATCCTTGCTTGCTATAGAAAAAAATTACTCTTTCCATCATACCGATTGATCTCTACCTTAATTAAGTATGTCTTCTCTATCTTCTTCAATCTTGATCAACATCATCGCAACTCAAAAAATTTGGCATTCTGATAATCTGGCTCTGATATTAATAGTTGTGATACCACTTGCTCTGGTACTACTTATTAGAAAAAAATTTTATATGAAATATGAATCCTTCGGACCAAGATCGGAACGTCGGTAACAATATGGATACCATAATAGAAAGAAAGAAAAGATATAAGAAAAAATACGATCAACTATGTGAATCAGCCCAAAGCTATCTTCATGGGGCATGCAAGCTTTACTATAACAAAAAAGAAAAATTACAAGAAAATATCACACTTTTTCAATCCTCATGCATCAATTCCTTTCTCTCAAAGCATAAAATAATCCCTCACAAAGCTCTCATCTCTCTCAAGAAGATCTCTTGAAGCTCTACAGCCTCTGTCGGTGCCCCTGCTGTGCCATCTATACTTCTTTGTGTTCCTGACCACTATCTTGGCTGCTCCTTCTATTCATAGGTTGTCATGCCTCTTTTAAAGCCCTTAAACCCAAGTTTGAGTAGGTTTAGACCTTCTAACAATATCCAAATAACTTCCTGGCCGTTCGATTAAGCCCGCTCATGTTCAAGACCATCTGATCATGCAAAACCTGTCTGTGTCCACATGCTGATGCTAGGGCATGGTGGACCATGTGTGGATTGCATGGTCTGCTTGTCTCGGGCTACACCCGCACGCCTACAGTTGCATGTATTTGTAGACCACAACCTTCCTATGGGCTTCTTTGCATGGGCTTCACTATAAACTCCTCTATTGCTGCTATGGATCAAATTCGAGGCACTTTTTTCAACATGTTCTGAGCTAGCAACTCTAGCTCGGGCAAGCAACTGATGTGGCCCCCTTCCTCTTGGGGGGTAGGCATGAAGATCAGGTGGCAATTTGGTCACCGATGCATGAACCTGAATCGAGGGGGCAAAGACCACCTTGACTGGAGCTGACAAGCTCCCCCAAGCCTGCTACCCCTATGCTTGGCCGGGATCAGCCTTACTCCTAGAAGCATCGGCTCGCAGATGCTTCTACTAAACCTCAGGAGCACCCAAGGTCTTCTTTCGAAGCTTTTTTTAGTCTTTTGATCTCTTTTAGTCTCATGTTTGCATTGATTCAAGATAAGTCGATTCAAAAAAAAAATCTTAAACTAACTAAAGAAGACTAATGCTCAACTCGAGGATCGGCTTGGCTAAGTTTCGATGTTGAAGAGCACCTACTCCGACAACAGCTCCGTCAATGGTAGAACCTTGTACCCACTTAAGATTTTGAGGCATTAGAATTCTTCATCCCTTAAAGCTTGAGATCAGAGGATTGATTTCCTAGGTCAACTCCAAAAGGCAAATCTCCAATCCTTAATTGAAGAGCAAGAAATAAAAAGAAATCTCTTCTTCCAACCATGGACGGAAGAGAGAGCACCTTAAACCAAAGGAGAGAATCCTCTCTAAGGAGAGATATACCAATAGTCACCCAAATAGGGGCACCTTTTGATGGTAAAAAATAATCTAAATAGGATGATCAATGGTTGAGCTTCAGCCAAGAAGCAAACAGCTATAAAGCCGCAAACAAAATGCCATAAGTTCGGTACCACCGAACTCAAAATACGTTCAAAAATTAGAAAAGCTATATAATGAAGGGATGAAGAGGAAGCCTAAGTCTGGTCCGGAAAGACTTCTCACAGAGTCCAAGCCAACCTGGAGGATGGTTGCAAATCTGACCACTCAATCTTGGATTTTTCAAATATGGTACTCAGATGAGATCCAAAACTGAGCTTCAATCAGTTCTAGGTCATTCATGCCTAGCACCGACTAAAAATACCTAAGCACAAAGGCCTCCGCTTCAGCCTTATGTCTGGTGTCGAACTTCTAAGGATTGTACTCTCGAGAATGAAAAGTCAAAGGACCAGCTTCCTACTGAGTTTCCTGACTCACCCATCCTAAAGAGAAAAGAAAAGCAAAGAGCAGAAAGGGAAAGCAAGAATGAAGAAACGAGGAAAGAAATCAAGGCCAAAGAAAGAAGGAATCAAAGGACTAAGGAATGACATTAGAGTCGACCTATAACTGCTCAAGCTAGGAAGATTGTCAGAGAGTTGCCAAAAAGAACTTTGAAGCTCCACCAGAGATCACCACCACTTTAGAGTGCAAAAGTAGTAAAAAGGTAAGGATGAAAATGAGGGGAATAGAGCCATTATTTATAGCAATCTCGGTTAGCTCAAATAAAACACTGATTCAACCAGAACCACTGGATGTGGCTTGCACTTTGCACCACCTAGATGGCCGAACCAATCTCCTCCAAATAGCTTAATAATGAAGTCCTCAAATGAGGTAGACGGCATGCTGGTTCAGCTAAATCTATTATATAACTAATACCTGGCAACTGTATCGATCTCCCACTGATAAGGCAATTAAATGATTATATGCTTCATCTGGTGAGAAAAAATGGATGTGATGTTTTTCCTAAGGGAACGGGGTGTGACATATATCCCTTATAGGGATGAGGGAGCTGATTTGATGTACTCCCTTTATTCAACCTAATTCTAACTCGAACTCGAGAATAGAAGGCATATGATATGGAAAAAAAATCTTACCTCAGTTGAAACCGATGTTTTGGGTGCCTCAGTTAGGCCAACCTTTGGATTCCTAACCAATCTATGGTGCCCTCGAACTAATCCAAGATAATATTTTGAGAAAAATTTTATACTTGATATTATTGCTTGATTTATACTAATTAAAAAAATTTTAGAATCTGTATGGCTTGCCGTGAATAGATAAGAAAGAAGATAATGACATATCTCTCTAGATAAAGTAAGAAATAATAAACATATTTTGTCTAATAAGATAATGCTAACAACCTGATTCTCAGACTTCTCATGACACTTCCATCCTCACCTATAAATAGAGGATCAAATGTGATTATCAAAGTATGCAATCACTTCTATCCTAACAGTATGCTCCTTCCCTATGTTTCCTAATTTCTAATTTGAATGTCGAAGGATTCTCATCAGAACCAATTCTAGTCAGGAACTTATTTTGCAGATTCAGTCATCATCGTCCAACACCAATTGCATCATTTTTCTAACCGATCTAGCCCCACTAGAAAACTAGCAGCAACAACTAGTAATATCAATCATCTTCCATCTTAGGCTTGTAATGGTATTATCAAATTAACTCAAATTTAGTTGGTAGGAGGTCCAAATAGTGATTTTGAATTGCAACTTAACTCAAATTTAGTAAGTAGATGGTTTGTATAGTGATTTTGAGTTGATCGCAAAATTCAGAATGCAAGTAAAATATTTTTTTCATATCTTTTTATTTGGTCGAGCAAGTCTAATTATTAAAAAAAAATATCAAAATAACTTGGATCTCTTGATAATGTCATCCAGCATAGCTGTATCTTTACACGAGGGAAAACTGATGGATAACCTAATCAATAAAAATAAAAAAAGTAACAGAATGAAATATCTCCTGCCTATTAAAATGCTAGAGATACTTAAACTTGCATGAACCCAGAGATGACCTTCCCATTCCATGGGGGGTCCCCCCTGCGCGTGGCTCGCAGTATTAAAAAAAAAATTTAAAAAAAAAAAAAAAAAAAAAAAAGGGAAAGGAGAGAGAGAGAGAGAAGAGATGGCGTATGGGTGTACGAGTGAGGCATGAACGTAGTTAATACGCAGGAGGCTCGTCGCTCCCTCCCCTCCACGCAGTGGCGCCCAGGGACATTAAATGTGGGGAGTTGGGTTGGGGGGCCTCCTAGGAAAATGGAACGCAGGAATAGGGTTCAGGCTCATTTAATATGGGAGGTTGGGGGTTCTCAAGAGGTAAACAGGAATCCAAGCAGCCACACCATCCCACTCAGAAGGCTCGAGTCCATGGTTTCCAGCTAGCCAAAACCGCGTTGGCCCCCAGCAAAACCCCGGTTTATTTTTTAGAGAAATTACCTGGATAAACTAACTTGGTCTTTTTTGCCTTTTTGGGGAAGAGTCCTCTTCCACTTGCTGGTGGTGGATATTTTGAGTTCTGATTTGTGGGTGATTATAAGATAACTATTTTTTATTTAGCATAATTCAATGATCAATTGACCAGCACAAAATTATTCTTTTTTATAAAAATAATTGTGTTTGTTTGGCACTCTTATGCCCCGGTAGAGGTTTGCCAAACGGATGATTTTTTTTAAAATAAAATTCTAATAAAATTCTTTTACTTTCATTAAAAATAAATAAAACTATTATATTACTCCTATATTTATAGGAATAAAGTTTATGGCCGCATATTCTTGGTTGGATACCTCTTCCACTTACAAGAGATTGCAACTTTTCCTAGGTAGCCATGGTTAGAGCTAAACAAAATTTTTACTCTGATTGATTTGTCTCGAAATGCAAATATCATTGTAGAATCATTCCCATTGCATGCAATAAACCTATTAGTACTCATTAAAAGCACTATTTTGACCCCTGACATACTGAAAATGGACATTATTATGAGAAATTTATGACTTTCTAAAGTACTCATGGTTGGCAACTTGTGCTGGATATGGTGGATATTCTAATTTTTTTTCCAAACCTACTCGAAGTGAGTCAACATTAAGTTTAGTGAGTCTCCTAGATCAGTATCTAAATACAAGACAAAAGTGATATGGTTTAAGATAATGAGATTCTATTTTATTATTTTACCTAAGTAATAATTTTTTAGGAAAACTCTCATAGGACTCACATCAGTCACTCAAACAAGAACTCCTACTACAACAGCAACAATGACAATTTTGAGAGTACTATAATAATATCACAGCATCTCTTGTCCCTATAATGATGTATAATAGCCTACCAGTAATGGGTTATCAGTGAGATATAAGTCCTAACCAGTGTATCAGCATATCACGTATGACTATTATGATTTAATATGATCACTATATTATTTTACTGTTATGAGTTGTTATATGCCATCATAATTCATACTTGCTATTATAATGTAGCACTTAAGTAATTTAAAATATTGTTTTGATTATATTTTGCCAAATTATGTCTACTATAAAACTATAAAAGATCTTTGAGTACGGATTTACAAAGATCTTCAATGGTAGCTTCTAACGTATGTTGATGCTTTGCAATTTACTTGTTGATATAATAATAGTTGTTACTAAGATACTGTTGTTATTTCACTTGCAATGTATTTCGATATCTTTTACTAAATAACTTTCTATTTTTTTACGTTATTCAAGATTAAAAAATTTGTTTGAGGCGACGGCTAGTATTTGTTTGAGACGACGGCTCAAAAAATCTATTAAGTTGAATGAGATTATGTTTTCTTTTATCTGTGCTATTTATTTCAACATTAAAATATATAACTACAATTCACACAGAGTTTAGTTTGAGTGTGAATTCATACTTGATCCCTTCATTAATCAGAATAAAACTGTTAGTATTTGTTAGCAAGACTTGGACACCTACCCCAAGTTTCAAAGTTTCTTTAGTTTCCAATTCTTGATGACTATACACATTTATAGCCTACTCTATAGTTAAAAATAATTGTGCATACACATATATAAGTGTGTGCAAAGATAATAAAAATGTGTGCAATGACAACATAACTGTATATTCAATCAAAAAAAAAAAAAAGACAATATAACCGTATAACATTAGCAGATATAGACAATATAAGGATAATATAAATGTGTGCAATGATAATATAAGCACATAACATGCTTAGATATATACAATATAAGTATGTGTAAATACCATAAAATTGTGTGCAAGACTAAAACTTAAATGCTACTTATCAAGAGACTGCTATTAGAGTCCAGTCAAAGAAATGACCAGGCATCAAATTTCCCTTAATTTTATTTGGCGTTTGGATGGGTAGGGGTTGTAAATGTGGTATGGTAATCATGGTTAAAGTTAACCCTACCACAGAAGGCCAAGTTTATCTGAACCTTATCTGTAAGAACTTGATTGCGATTACTAATTAACTTTATTAGAAAGAGGAACATTTTGCTTTTTGTTTAATATAGACAAACAGAATGATATATTTAGTAACTAATTGACGTGCATACACTGGTTCTAAAATGTATGAATAATGTTTGGTATCAATTGGGCCAAGGGCTCCATCTTCTATGGCAAGTTGGCAACTCATATACAGAAAATTAAATTGTAAATAATTATATCTTGGAATCATGTGTCTCCTTTCTTTATAAATGAACAATGCACTTCCTGGTTCTTACTTGGCCTTCAAATACAATCCAAATTATATTTATATCAAATGAAACTTCTCTCACTTTCATCTTAGACTTGCATGGTATCCAAATTTGTTTCTCCTTTAATCAACAATATGCTTTTGCCACAAAATATTCTTGAAAATAATACTAACAAGTATAACTAGATGGAATGGTATATAAAAATGCCTTATTTTTCTTTGTAATTATCATCAGGAACCCGATGGCAATTACCCCAATAGGGTAAATAAATACTTCAGTTATTATATCCACATGTATATTTTTGTGTACACAGTTCGTATCTTCATCAAGAACCATATGAATACATCCTAACAGGTGACAAAAAAAGTTGAGCTTCTCTACAACTCGGTATACTATGGAGTTTGGTAGCCGTCATCCCTTTCACCATATTACCCGTCTTGTGGAAAATTTTAAAGCAAATACTCTCTCTCCCTCTCTCTCTATCTCTCTCTCTCTGGATCAAGCAATTACACCACCCTCTCTCAATAAATGCAATTGCACCCTCTCAATACGCACTGCAATAATTCCTCCTCACCACATCCTCTCCGCCTGTTCCCCTTTCTCCTTTCTCTTCCTCCTCTCTTTCCCTTTACCCTTTTCCACTTCCCCTCACCTTCTTTCACCCTTCTAATGGCTTCTTTCGTGGTGCCTTCTCATCAAAAAGCTCTCTAGTCTCTTCCTTGCATGCACTAAATCCTTTTTTTTCCATTTTTTTTTCCCAAAAAGAAAGCGCGAGAGAGAAAGAGTCATAGAGCTCAGTGAGATTTGTCGTTTATTTTCTTCCCGTTATCTTGGTGATGTCTAGTTATCTGGTGTCAAAGGCTCCATACATCTCTCCTCTCTTCTCCCTCCTTCTATGCCCAATGAATACCTTGGAAACCAAATCCTAGTTTTACCACTCCTCGCTCTCAACATGAAAGCCACTGATCAGCTCTACCCACGAGCCGAAGCCCATTTGAAAGGAAAACAAGTCGGAAAAGATCAACAGAGGTAGAGATACACAGAAAGAGAAGGTGAGGGGGAGTAGAATTAGGGTTTGGTGGACAGAAATATGCTTGCAGGTATCATGATTCCGGCAAGAAACGTGCCGTCGATGATCGGAAGGAATACCGGTGCCGCCTATGGGTCCTCATCAGCACTGTCCCTTGGCCAGGTCTGCATGTAAAAACTTTTCTGAGTTCTTCTTTAGATTTTTTTTTTTTTTTGAAAATTTTTTCTCGTCTCTATGTTGAGAGAATATGCAGCGTGTGTGAGGCTGACATCGGTGCTTGTAATTGGGACTGCTCTTTTCCTCCTTGTTTTGCTTAGCTTCTGGGCTTTTTCTATTTATCTTTAGGGTTTTAGAGGGGTGCTGGTTGTTATTAGGTGGGTGTTTTGAGCCATTTGAGGTTAAATCCTCCTCGGTTTCTGAGAAGCAAAGCGAGAGGTGAGTCGTCTGATACTGCTCATATATATACCTTTCATACCCTTCAAACCTGTTATATTTCCCACTTCTCTATACATAGATCTCAATAGTAATATAAACGGCAGTCTTGTTTTCATCAAAAAATAAAAAAAGAGGGCAGTCTTCCATCATTCCTCTCCACTCCCCTCTTCATATATGTACTTATAAAGAGCAAGAGGAGATTCCTTACATACCCTGTACATATAGAGGAAGACAGAAAGACTTATACTCTCTCATCTTATTTTCCTCTTGATCTCTTGTGTGTGAGCACCAGCGAGAGAGAGAGAGAGAGAGAGAGGGTGGGTTGGAGCTTTATCGGCATGACATAGATCTCAATTAGTAATATAAAAGTGTAGTTTCTTTCTTCTCCACTCCGTTCTTCACTTCATAGATTTACTTCTTCTTCCACTTTCAAAATTTATTGTGAAACCGTCAATCTTCTGGAGCTTTCTTTGAAGATCTAAGCTGTTTTGGTGGGAGATTTATCTTTCTCCTTCCATCTTCTTTTTCAAATTTACCTATTACTTCAAGAGGTGGGCATTAAAAGACCATTGGAAATAGTAATATTCTTTCCCTTGGATGCTTCTAAACATGTGCTTTTATCTGTTTTTTCTTTATTTCTTCCATGTTTTCTTTCTGTCTTTTGAAGGGAAGATGATAACTGGGAAAAAAAAATGAAGGTTTTATAGCCTTTTTTGTTGGCAAATACTTGCAGCCAAACATTTTGGAGGGGCAGCAACTACCACTCGAACACCAGCATCAGCTTGTGGAGATCCCGCAGACAACCACGGCGGAGAGCGAGATGATGAGGACTCGGGAGGAGGACTTTGAGAGCAAGTCGGGAAGTGAGAATATAGAGGGGGCATCCGGTGATGACCAGGATGCCAACCAGCGGCCGCGAAAGAAGCGTTACCATCGCCATACCCAACACCAGATCCAAGAGATGGAAGCGTAATTTTCTGACTCCAATTCCTATTTCCAAATAAATCAGAGGAAAAAATGATGTTTATTCCCAATATCCCATCCTTTACTCTCCAAAATCTCATTTTCGTTTTGCTTTTACACCAAACAAATTGAACTAAAAAATTATCTTCTATTTAATATTGCACACCCAACAACTCCATTTCTTACTCTTTAACTCACATTTTTCCTTGGACTTGATATCTTTTTTTTTATAACATATAGAGAAACTTCTTCTTATTTTTCTTTTTTAGCTTTAAATTTCCACTTTAGTTGGAAAAGAGAGAAATAGAAAGCAAGAGAAATCCAATTTCAGTTTTATTTGGATTTTTACTCTTCTAGCAATCTATATTCTCTTGGCTTGTGAATTATTCTGCAGTTTTCTCAACATAACCAAATTAGAACAAGAAGGCCTACTTTTAATTCTTCTTCAGCTTCTTTTGATGGTAATCCACTGATCTTACTCTTCATTTCCTCTCAGTTTCTTCAAGGAATGCCCCCACCCTGATGACAAGCAGCGAAAGGAGCTGAGCCGCGAGCTTGGGTTGGAGCCCCTCCAAATCAAGTTCTGGTTCCAAAACAAGCGCACCCAAATGAAGGTTTAAACCCCCATCCACACATACAAGAAAAAAAATCCAAAAGGAGAAAGAGAAATAAATATGAAGGAACACCACCTTTTTATTTCATGGCGCTGCATATCAGCCACTGATGACAACGTTTTTGCTAAATATAATTATATTTTTAGACGTTCTTTATTAGTGCAATCACTCTATATATCCTTCTTTTATGTCATCCTCTAAACTCTTCTTTCCTCCTTCCCTCATAGACTCAACATGAGCGACAGGAGAACTCTCATTTAAGGGCCGAGAATGAGAAGCTCCGGACTGAGAACTTGAGGTACAAGGAAGCCCTCAGCAACGCCTCATGCCCCAACTGCGGTGGCCCCGCTGCTCTTGGAGAGATGTCCTTCGACGAACACCATCTGAGAATCGAGAATGCTCGGTTAAGGGAGGAGGTAAGTGATTCGTGTATATAATCTCAATAAAAATGCTTAAAGAGCTTCAGGGAGTTGCATTCCTTTTAACACTCTTCTTCTTGCGTTAAATAGATCGATCGCATATCCGGAATCGCTGCCAAGTACGTCGGGAAGCCAGTGGTCTCCTACCCGCTACTCTCTCCTCCAATAGCTTCACGCTCGCCGCTGGATCTTGGGGTGGCCGGGGGTTTTGGAGTCCAAGCAGGCATTGGAAGTGAAACATTTGGAGCTGGGGAGCTACTTAGGAGTGTTTCATGCCAGCCCGAGTTCGAGAAGCCAATGGTTATAGAGCTCGCGGTGGCTGCAATGGAGGAGCTCATTCGAATGGCACAGCTTGGTGAGCCACTTTGGACCCCCGGGCTCGATAGCTCGACTGAGACCCTAAATGAAGAGGAATATGTTAGGACGTTTCCGAGAGGTATCGGTCCGAAACCATTTGGATTCAAGTCAGAGGCCTCTCGGGAGACTGCAGTGGTCATCATGAATCACATCAATCTCGTTGAGATACTTATGGATGTGGTATGATATCTATGAAGCTATTGCTTTTGTTCTTTGGTTATGGACTTGTATTTAATTTTCTAACTACTTGATCTTTTGTAGAATCAATGGTCCACAGTGTTTTCTAGCATTGTGTCAAGAGCTATGACTTTTGAAGTGCTGTCAACAGGAGTTGCAGGAAACTATAATGGAGCTCTGCAAGTGGTATTTCCCTCCCTCTCTCTGTGTGTAGGCTCTCTTTTCTTCATAATCCTTGAAGTAGTACATGGTCTGGCAAAATACAATATTTATTTTTTTCTTTAGAGACATATTTATTATTGTGTGCTATTCTATGCATCAATAGCTAAATATGGGGACAATTTGGAAAGAAATCAGTATTCAAGGGTAACATTGTGATATTTTGACTTTTTTAATTCTAGTGGCTTGAATTGATATATTAATTCTGGCTAATTTCAACACTTTGAAGGAACTAAAATGTCATTTAAATTGTAATAATTATGTAATGTAGCATGTTCTGATATGATAGAGCTTCCTAAATGTTTGCGTTGTGCATCAATAGCTAATTTTCTGAGAACAGTCCTATCAAAATATTTAGTTTTTCAAAATGTTTGTGCTCTAAATTGCTTGTATCTAGGCCCACAAACATTATGAAATTTATCTCTTGTTTCTCGATTTTCTTAAGGCGTATGACACTAAACTAAAGGTATTTTTTAACTGGCATGATTTATGTGATTGATGTGATGGTTAATTATTACAAATTTGGTACTTCAATAATAAATATGATATTATATTTTTTTTTATTATATAATATTTGTACATTGATGGGGGTCTAAAAATGTAGCTTGCATAAATGAAGATGTAAGCTATGATATAAACTAATTGTGAGATAAAAGTATATGTTGTATAACCTTCGAACAGGATTAAACTCATAAAACCATATCTAATAAAAAATTGCTCTCGCAATGGTGATTGCAACATCATCCACAAGGGAGGAGTTTCTAAGCTCAAATTTTGGAGATGTTTGCCACATATATGTCCTTAGTAATTCTAATAAGTGGTGTATTGAAAAACTTAAGATTCTAGCACTAAACTAAGTAAAACTTCTTAATCATCTGATTTATGCAAAACTTCATACTAAAATTGAACCAATGTTTGGAAGTTTATAAAAGATATTGATAATTTAGATTAAATATTCATGATTTTATTTTCTTGAGAATAATGATGGGGGACAACAAATTACTTCATAGAAATGGTGGAAGAATTAATTACTCATGCCAAACTCTTAGCTAGGGAAACAACAAGATAGAAGCTCATCCTGATGGAAGAGGGTGCAACCACGAGAGGATAGCCTCATTTAAGATAGGTTTTAAATTTCTTTTGGATGAAACTTGGTTTCAGTTGTTTGAGGCTAATGTCATGGAAATCTGTCCACATAACACATCTATGCCTGCAGGGATGCATTTAGCTATTACTAATATCAATTTCTTTTTTCAAGAATTTGCGTGCAGATTGTAATTAATTGATTTAACGTTTTGCAAAACCGTGCTTCTATGTACAAATTTATATATGCTCTCATATTACTGCATTTTGAAAAATAATGTAATTACTAGGAGTAATAGGTTGCAAAGTTATTAAAGGTCATAGAGAGAGGCAAAGAAAGATAATATGAAATGTATAAATGTGCAAAGATCCACCTTGAAGAACACCAGAGGGTTCTTATTGTTATGAGGAACTCAAATAATGAGCATATAGCTTTTCCCTTCCCTTTCATTCTGTAGCCAAAAAAATACATATTGTAAGATGGAGGAGCTATGTGAGACATCTACAATAGGAGCACCAAAGCCGAATAGTACAATACATATAAAATTAACATAAATAACTTTCATTTGCCCAAAAAATAATCCATTTCGTAACGTTAATGCTCACAAGACTGTTTTTTGATTTCTCACCTCTAAATTTTGGATGGCAAGTTTCTAACTCAATAACAACAAAATATCATAGCCTGTTTGATCCATAAGTGTGAGAAGAAAACATGATAATGTAAATTTGTAGGACTAAAACTCAAAATTAGCTTAATGTAGCTTTGGAGATCATGTACTCAAATTTATCTAGCCTCTCTACATCAGAAAAGACCTCCAAAGTGTTCTCTAGAGAGAGTTCTATCCGTATCATGTATTAAAACTTTGCTTACGACTCTTATACAGCTTCCTTTCTTCTTAAAAGAGTATGTAATGCGAGTCCTTTTGATAATTTTTTCTTCTAGTTGAACAAGAACAATAATTTTTAACGTTTTAAACTATCAGATGTCAGCAGAATTTCAAGTACCATCTCCACTGGTTCCAACTCGTGAGAGTCTATTTGCGAGATATTGCAAGCAACATACTGATGGAACCTGGGCAGTAGTTGATGTTTCCTTGGACAGCTTACGCCCTAGCCCTGTATTGAGATGTCGAAGAAGGCCATCAGGCTGCTTGATTCAAGAAATGCCAAATGGTTACTCAAAGGTAATTAAATATTCATAAATGAATAGATTAGTCATCTAAATTGATCATTACCATATCAGTTTTCTCCCAACTATCTGTAATCAACTCTATGAGTTCTTATATTTGCCACTTGATCATATATATCAAATTTACTCCTGGCTACATTATATCATCTCTATCTTATTGATATTAATACATCACTTCTTTTTATTTTAATATTTCACAGGTGATTTGGGTTGAACATGTTGAAGTAGATGATAGGTCTGTTCACAATATATACAAGCCTTTGGTCAACTCAGGCCTAGCATTTGGTGCGAAACGTTGGGTCAGTACTCTGGATCGACAGTGTGAGCGCCTAGCAAGTGTGATGGCTAGTAACATCCCCTCTGGGGACATTGGTGGTAATTAGCCATTCTTTTGTTTCAAATTGAATTCAGTAATGGCCTAAAATATATATTGTGAAGGTATATGATTCTCGCTTAGATCAATTAGTTATTGATATGCTTTTGTTTTGATAGTAATAACTACTCCAGAAGGAAGGAAGAGCATGCTCAAGCTAGCTGAGAGGATGGTTATGAGCTTTTGTGGTGGTGTGACTGCCTCAACTACACATCAGTGGACTACTTTATCTGGTAGTGGTGCAGAGGATGTAAGGGTTATGACAAGAAAGAGCGTCGATGATCCCGGCAAGCCGCCGGGTATCGTCCTCAATGCTGCCACTTCCTTCTGGCTTCCTGTTCCACCGAAGAGGGTCTTCAATTTCCTCCGTGATGAGAGCTCTCGTAGTGAGGTATATCGATCAGAATAATTAGATATATTCTTTATTCTCTTCAACATGAGGATGATATATGCTTGGATTTCATTTCAATTGTAGTAGAGTAAGTGATGCTACTGATCTGAGACCTAGTTTTCATTTTAATAAAGACATCTCTTTGTTAGACTTATATAATTTGCTGTTACAATTACAATACTTGTAATTTTTGGTTTGTATGTGATGAAAGATACTAAAATAATAATACCTTTTTAAAGTCCTTCAAGGTTCCAATAGTCATATTCAGTTTTTTAATTTTTTCTCATGAGTTCTTATGAGCATTGCCATTAACTTCTAGTAGTCCCACCTTCAGTCATTTGTAGCAAAATAACCTGTCATGGTACGACCATTATGAGTATATTTGGTGAGTTTTAAGTGTTGGGACAAAATTTTCCTATGCAGGGCTTGCTATGTTTATAACATTACCATATAACACATCTTTGAGATGCCATTATGTAGTAAAATTCCCTCATTTCTTTCATTAGCATGATCCTTTTTTATACTATTGAACCACATTATGGTGATGACATCACCATCATTATGAACATCAGACATTCATTACCTGACCGTGTACACTGATGTTTATTTTTATATATAATTCTGATTGATCCAATTCTTCATTTGAGAAGAAACCATACTTTGCATTGAATTGGTAGTTGTCCTCTATTCTTTTTTTTTTTCCTTTTTTTGGTATACTGCTTACCTCTATTTGTTATACTGCATGATATCTATAGAGGTGCCTTGTACGTAGATTGGCACTAGCTAACCACATGATATCTCTATAGATTCGATCCGATTTAATTTATATCTCTATGTACATATTTTGGTAAAATATGTTATACGTCTTTTAAGATGTAAGTATTTTTCTAAAATTTTTATTTTATACTTTATAATTTTTAATATTGAAGATACTAAAAAATCTCCATTCATCTCCACCCATGGTTTTTCCTCAAGGTTTTCCACGTAAATTCTAAATTTGCATTGATCTTTGTTTTTTCGATTTTTCTTTTATTTAACATCTGGCTACAACAATGTCATACGATCCATCTAGGTGTATTTACCCATGCTACAAAATCTTCCAAGCAAACACTACTGTATAGCATTTGCTTGTCTTACTATGACCACTCATTATATTTCAATTCTTTGGAAACAAAATATTTGCATGTAAAAGAGAGATAAGAAGCATAAATCTTCTCACTTCTCTCTGGATTATGGATGTATTTACAGTGGGATATCCTCTCCAATGGTGGGGTAGTTCAGGAAATGGCTCACATCGCCAATGGCCGAGATCATGGCAACTGCGTCTCCCTCCTCCGTGTCAATGTAAACTCATAACTATCCAAAAATTATTCAGTTCATTGCACTTTTCGTAACTTAATCATGCATTTAGCCCAATTTCAGATAACCAAAATCTAGTTCATCTTTATACTTATTTTTCACTATGCGAATTAAATGTGCTAAACATAACTCATTCGATGATGTGATCTTAGAGCGCAAACTCGAACCAGAGCAACATGCTGATACTACAAGAGAGCTGCACCGATCCGACGGGCTCCTATGTGATCTATGCACCAGTGGATTTTGTTGCCATGAATGTGGTTCTAAATGGTGGTGACCCCAACTATGTTGCACTTCTGCCATCAGGCTTTGCCATCCTCCCTGATGGTCCTACTGTGGGTATAGGGGAGATTGGTTCTGGTGGATCTCTCCTGACTGTTGCCTTCCAAATTCTGGTCGACTCAATCCCAACTGCCAAACTCTCGCTTGGCTCAGTAGCAACCGTCAACAGCCTCATTGCCTGTACCGTTGAAAGAATCAAGGCTGCGGTCTCGGGTGAAAATGCTCAGCAAGCCTGAAGACTATTATATAAAGGTGAGTTCATGTTTTCAAAGCTTGGTAATCTTAAGTTAGTTTTCTTTCCCACATCAAAAGAAGTTTACTTCTCTTGAAATTTGGTTCTTTTATTGGTATTAAAGATTGGAGCAATGGGTTCCAATACAGAGTTCATAACATGAGAATTCTGAAGGTTTTTGAAAATTAAAAGCTTAATTTAAGTATCGTAGTTGGGATATTTTTAAAATATGGACATAAACTTTTAGGTGGCGGCGTAGGGATTTGAACATGTTCTGTTTCTTAATCTAATTTTCTTTGCAAAAAATTTACTTATATAAGGCCTGAAGTTTTCTTAGGATTGTGAAATTTTAACATTTATCATGTTAACTTAACTAGTCTTCTTTTGTGAAAATTTTACAGTCTCACAAAAATAAGTTGATAGTAACTAATTTTTTTCAAAAGTTTGTATTAATCCTAAAACCATTTGCACCATCTGGTTTTGCTAGTTATATTTACTTTCCATTCGGATTCTCTTTTTCTTGATGGCTTTCACTGCTCTCCTAGTAATTTGCATCACCATTAGTTAATAATTTAGTCTGTCTAGACTCTGACCATATGTTTTCCTAACGAGCAGGAGAAGGAGAGGAGTATGGAGCTTTATTTGTGGCAAGTCAAGAGCGCACCTCAGACTCTCCTTGCCATGTGGTGCTGGTTGTTTTGTTTGTTGTTCAATTCAATTATAAGCACTCTCCCACCACCACTATGCAAGGGGGTTGGTTCGGGTATTGACTTCCCTTTGGTAGATCACTAGTACCTCTCTCAGTTTTGTAGCACCCTAAGTTTTCTTTGTAATGCTCTGATTTCAAGTGTTTTCCCCCTCCATTTGTGAACAAACATGATGCACTTCGTGCCTTCTCTGTAACTTTCTTTAGTCAATTTCATCCCTTTTTATTGTGTTGGTCGCTTTAGTCAAATGAAATGCCTAATCCACCAAGTGACCTTGCTTCCTTTTCTATTATAAAAAGTTTCTATAGACCATGTTGGCATGATATTTAATTTCTCTGTGCCCTTGAAATGATGGCTTAGATGGGTTCTCCCATTCCTCCACCCCAAGAAAATAATATTAGTGATAGTTCCATGTGAATTGCATTTTTTTTTTTTTGGATAAGCAAAACCCCGGCATAGCTATCCTCCTTTAGGGCATGATCCATGAGATCCCCAAATCCTGGGGGAGAATATTCGATTCGAGGGCCAGTTTAGTTGTGAGACCCTCCTCCCCACCATATGAGTGAATCCAATAGGTGAATATGTCACTCCAGCCCAACCACGGGCCACCCTCTCCACCATATAAGCAAATCTAACGGATAAGCCAGCCCAACCATGGGCCAATAGACCAGATACTCCTTCTGGATCCCGTGCTCGGGCCATCTAGGAATGAATTGCCACAGGTCAATGGACCAGATACTCCTTCTGGATCCCATGCCCGGGCCATCAGGAACGAATTGCCACAGGTCATATAAGTCCTGATATTTAATCGAAACCACGGTATCTACCATAACTCGAACCTAAATCACTTGGTTGGAAGCTAAGTCTATTACCATTAGGCTACCATCGTGGTGGTATGTGATTTGCTTTTACTAGTCCAGCGGTGTCATCAAAATGTGATTGGAGAGTTGATGGATTGTTATTGCACCTTGCCCTCAACATCGCTGGCTATGGAGGTCTGCTAACCATACACTCTATCGACCATGTTACTCGTACCTTATCTTTGTTCACCCTCTCTATGCTTCGTAAATTTATCAAGAGGCAGGGATCAAATATTATTGGTTAAGGATGTCAATCTTGAGATCGATGTCATTGACATCTTGAGCCTTGAATTTGAACTTTGAACAAGCACTATTTGCTTATTATTACAATGAAGACGATGCTGTCATTGTTGCGAGTCCCGGCATGATTCAGATGAAGAAAATGTGAAGAAGTCACTCCTTAAAAGGTTGAGATGAAATTTGAAGAGTATTTGGTAAAAGGTTGAGATGAAATTTGAAGAGTATTTGGTGGATGTCTGAAAATTGGAATCGGAATGGATTGATATCAGAATTAAAATGATCCAAATTTTTTGAAATGTTTAGTTCATGATTAGAATCAAAATAAAAATTTAAATTTTTAAGAAAGAGTGAAGATTGAATTTTAAATAAATAGATTAAGTTATTCTCATCCCATTCCAAAATCAGACTTCTTCCGATCAAATGTTTGGAATGGAAGTATGTATTTCCATTTCGATTTCAAATTCTAACTTCCTTCCACAAAACCACCCCTCATATATAACAAAACTTGAACTAAAATTTTTGATCAAGGATGCAAGGATCTTGGAGAAAATTATCACCCTTACTAACGATAGATGCACCAGCATGAAAGAGTGATATAGAGACTGGGGATGGTGTATGCATACATTAGGTAGACCCTAGAGACTGGGGATGGTGTACATATATTAGGTAGATCCTAACCGAGGCCTCGGTAATACATGCACGAGGTGCAATTGGACCGTGCAAAACCAACGCGTCACTCTACCCCATGTGGATTTGCCCTGGTCCGCTTGCACCTGGTGCATGCCATAATTTCTCCTAACCGAGAGGGTTGATGGCTCGGACCCATCCATCGAAAAAGGTCAAAAAAAAGACACACGTCGACGTCGTTAAGATGAAAATATTAACTAAACCAACCTGGGCATAACTTCTGGAAGATTTATTTGTTCAAAACGGAGAAAGGCTCCGCGTTTCCCCCATGTTATGCATTTAAATAGTCGAAATCATCACAGACCATCACACCCCATCACCGATTCAAGCATCTCATTCTCATCTAATTTACCCACGCTAACCAGAATCAACACCTGCTCCAGACGTTATTGGAACTAAACATTTCAAGATTGCGGCCGAATCTTTGCGTCGCTCCACACAATCAAGTGCAATCATAGCGTAAAATTAAAAATGAGTTGCTACGATCCAAGGTGAAAGATCCTTCAACATGAATCACAGGCTGTCATCACAACATCGTGAAAGGTTGTACCTGACTGTATCACACCTCATCCTTCAGACCAGACACAATCTGAATCGGTCGAGCTGAAACTCCGGACTCCAACCAAGATTACAATCTGGGAGAGATTAAATTACCACAACACAGGCTATAAGCCCATCACCTGCAAAGATTTCCATCAAACACTGGCTTTGGCAGCTCGTGATCCAACGGTGCACTACAGCATGGTCATCACACAGTGCATTATCCTTTTAGGCCTCGAAAGCCTTGCATTGAATGTTGTCTGATATTAAAATGGGAAACATACAGTTTATTAACACTCACCGAGACAGTACATAGGGAAGGATACTTTCAGTTTATGTGAACATAGAATACAGCAAATTGAAAGAGCAACTAATCAACCCTTCTCATAGACCACCACCCACAATAAAGTATATGCCATCCTAACAAGAGGTAAAACACTGTTGCAACACAAAAATGAAGAGGGAAGCCAATAACCGAGAAAGCAAAAGAGAGAAGAAAAAAAGGACACATTAGAAAAGTTCCATGGCGGCTAGTGCTAGCATGGCTGCTCAAGCATTTCCTGTTCTTCAAAGCATCCGTGCTCACCAAATCAATGATTGACAGGACACTGAAATGCTATCTGCTCAGAAAATTATTGATTCCCCTGCAAATTACTGTAATAAAAGGGTAAAAGAGGAAAAAGAGCAGCAGTAAACCTCCCTAAACAGAGAGGATTGATAGCAGGAAACGATTTCCTATGATGCATGGTATCTTTCTCTAAACCCAATGACTGAAAAATCAAATGACCGCAGCGGTGACCAAAGCTCGCAGGATCGCTGATATAAAAGCAAAAAGCATGGGAAGAAAAGTAGATGCATGAAATGTACAGACTTTGATAACAGAGTAAGTTACAGAAAGCCAATTTACATGTACAATATTTAACATGATGCTATGGTACACAGGCTTTATCATTCCGTAAAAAAAATAAAGCTGTGCATACCATAACGGCCTGCAATGCTCCAAGTAACTTACAGCTTAATTTAAGCCGCAATTCTTTAAGCCAACCACATTTGTCATTAGTTACCCCGCAGACAGTAAGAAACAAAAATATATTTAACACCTGGACAATTGCCAAACTGACCACCATATGACTGACAACACATCAGACAGGCTCTAAAACTGAAGCATCATTCGGCTCAAACTAGGAACAGTTTATATGTCATCAAGAGTCCACTAGAAACACTAGTGTATACCAAAGAGACAATAGAGAAACCTTTTAACATTTAAAAAAAAAAGAAAAAAATGATCCATATGCGTATTTCTAGAAGCATAGTTTGCCTTTGAAATGCACTTAGGGGGCAGAAAACCACAAAGTTGGATGTCCAACAGAAACATCATGATGAATCCAGTGCAACACTTCATTATAATGCCACATTAAAAATTAACTACTATGTGGCTTCATTAAAATAATATAACAACCATCAAAAAGTAGTCAACCATGGCAAAATATTAATATCTTGAGTTTCTTTTATGGGTCTAATATATGATTTCTATAAAAAAGATCTACAGGACGCACTGTCAGATGCCCTCTCTGTCCATGGAAGATTGCTTTTTTTCAGAATCTATGATAATAATATACATGACTAACCTTAGGGGCGACTCTAATGGCATTTTTTAATTTAACTGTTGTGCATGTCTCTAGAATCCTGTCAGTTTTTGAAGGCAATGAAACAGCAATTGCAGCAATTTTTTGGTACATTGAAACAGTGCACGTCTAAGACAACTGATGATTTGTTTAGAGGTATTAAAATTAATATTTGAAAGCTCAGAGTCAGTCAACCTGCTACCACAAAACAAATGAAAAACAGTCTAGTTTCAGAAATTGAGTTTTCCAAATGCATCTCCTTTCAGAATATCAGTAAGAAGTGTTTTTCATCTCTGTACTGCAAATTAAGATATAATTTTTATTTCAAATCTAGAGAAAGAAACTAGAAATAAAATAATTATACTTATAATAAAAATCAGCATATAGGGTTGAAACAATAACCAAAAGGCATGAATTCTCAACCAAGAATGAAGCAAAACTGACCAATAGTTGAGAAGTTAAACAATAAGACAATTCTCAATTTTCATTTCTGCAAAAGAGAGCTCAAGTAGTGGTAGTATTTCCAAAATAGAACTTAAGAGAACAAATTCCTTTTATAATTCAACTTTACTAAAAATAATTCTACGGAACATAATAGTAACACATGACTAAAAAGAAGAAATTCTAAACTTAGCAAGCTCATATTCCACAGGAACCATACATTGTGAGCCACCAAATCACTCTAAAAGACGATTAAAAACCAAACCTTTCCTAACTGAATGTATCGCCAAAGTAGGATCTCTGAACAATAATCCTATTTAAAATATAATAATCTGCTGATGCATGCCCTTTATGCAATGATATGGCAGTTGGATGTGTTATCATATTGCCCCTCATGCACTGGCATGCAGCACTGCTGTTTCACGTATGACCAAGAGACCTGCCAATTAATAGCTCAAAAAATTGAGTACTGAGATTATAACAGCCTGGAAACAAGGTGTCAGGAATCCAGCACTGCAGTACAGGGATGCACTGGCTCAGTGTACACAGCTCATACTGAGTCATCACAGCCTATACCACCCATGGTGAAAAAAGTCATGCCAGCCACCACATGACAGTAATATGTCATACCACATATTTGACCAGTACAATCGTGTACCTTGATGATTTGATCCTTGATACTGAATAACTTACCACCTCTCAAATGAACCCAAAATTTCTAAAATCAGAAAATAAAGACCCAAGTTAGGTCTTTCTTACACTGAATATCCCAATTTCAGCTGTTAATATGTGATCCTCTCTTGACTGCATCAAATGATGCAAGCATGATGTGCAATACATGAACCTTAATAGTTTATCGGGCCTCCTAGCTTCATATTGCACTGTCCTTGTAACCTACTCCTACCACCAGAAAACCTGCCACCTGATCTCATCAACAAGGCATCATCTAAGACACCAATTTGTTATCATGGAGTTCCAATCAGGCCTCCCTCCAAAACAAACTCGCTCACTAGTCATCCCAATACCAATTTGTTATCATAGGAACAACTTAGGATTCTGGTGTATTTCTGGAGAGATGAAAGTGGGGATTCTGCATGGATTGAGAGGGGAACGACTGTTTACTCATTCTCGTAGTCATATGCACATTGTTTCTTATTTGGGAATGGGAGAAAACACCGAATCAACTTAATTTCATCCCATCACCGGACACAATATATCCGCCTCCTCCAGGTTTTTTTCAAGTTTTCGGAAAAGATTTCACCACATGTTCTGTCCCTCCATTAGTTTCAGTCTCAAATGACAATTCCTTTTTGCCTCCATGCACTCTATCTTGCAACTCCCTGGTCCTTCAGTGGCTCACAAGACACGCATACCATCAGTATGCAACCATAGAGGAAGACCTTCCGGTTGCAGACAACTTTTGGCATGCAACGAGTGAAAAAGAAAAGCAACCACTTGGCGTTCCATCAAAGGATTGTAAAACAACAAGCTCATCAGAGGTGACGCAAGTGAAAAAGGATATGATGGTGGCACCTCTGGGGAAGAAAGGTAGCCTTTCCAATCCTTTACTATTTGTTTTTCTGTTGTATTTAAATAGGATGGTTAAATCCGGAAATTGAATGTTTTCTAACTAATCATCAAGCAATCGTAAAATAATCTTTTACTAACTAATGCATTTCACAATTTTATGATACATAGGTTGGAAGAGTTAAAGTTAGGTGTGGATCTAGCTTGATCTAGATCTGGCTTAAATTTGGTTGGTTCTACATTCTTCCTCTGAATCATAGCCATCCATTCTTCCTCTGATGTACATCCCACCATGCCCAGACTCACTCAAATAAAGCATGATCCACCAACCCAAATGTACCAATCCCATTTTAACTTCAGTTGGGGGAAGAGGGGGGCAAGGAGCATGAAAATAAATTATTGCATGATACAACTCTGGCTGGTAAATGAATTATGTCTAGCTCATAGCTCCCAAGACACCCCCACATCCCCCCCCCCAAAAAAAAAAAAAAAAAAAAACTAAATGTCTTCTTTTTCACTCATGGATATTTAAATTCCAAATGAACAAATAATTAACTGGAGCTAGAGGCAGTTCTGTGCGAATTAGATCTAAAAATTAAATTAAACAGAAAAACTGGGCTTTCCATTTGGTTCAAAGTATGAATAAAGGGAGGTGAATGATACGGGTTCTAAAAGACCATATGATCCATATTTGGGATCTAGCCGAACCCCTCTCATCACCAGATCTGATCCAAGCGGCCGGGCTTTAACGGAATCCCTCGAAACTCCTCAGCGGTCGCCCCTCGGCCGATGGTTTAGGGCCATTTAAATCTCAACTGTAACTCCTCTGATCCAGGTCATGAACCATATCATATGGCCTCACATAAATTCACATCCACCTTCCAACCAAAGAGAGTTGCATATAGATCCAAAAAACTTTGTATAATTAATGTCAACATGTTTTGCCTATCACCAGATCTGCCAAGCATCCCTCAGATCCATATGCATTAAGGACAAAAGTAGAAAGGATAGTCAAGATGCTGCTACCTTTTTATTCTGCCATTGCAGCAAACTATGCACAAAAGCTGACTTACATTTCATGATTCACGGGCTGAGTTTCTACCTAACTTTCTGCCAAACTGTCAAGCCGCATGCTGAACTCAACTTGAAATACTCAAAAGTGAATCATTAGAGCTCTAGACAATTCAAAGAAATGACAAGAGCTCCCAACAAGTAATTAACATGTCAACAATTTCAGTGCTCCTAAAGTTCATAAAAGACAGAAATGCGGTGCTTGAAGAAAAAAAGCTATTTTTCCATTTTTCATTGTTTACAGACAAATCAATTAACATAGTATTAATGACAGAAACCTATTCTCGCTATTAAGGGGACATCACAGAAAACATAAGATCTGCTGTGTCCAAGTAACAATATGATAAAGACGGTCTAGTGCTAGTAAATTTAGTTATGATTCATAGCCTTTAAAAAGTGATCACCATATAAATGTGAGTTATAAGATTGATAATCTGTTATATTTATTTACTCTTTTTATGGAAATACATCTTCCTAATCAAACATCCAAATGTAGCTCAAGCACATAAGTTATCAGATATTTCACAAACTTTTAATGCCTCTGTCCTTCCACAAACTCCAAGAATAAATGAAGCCCATTCCAATTATCATGAGATTTTTGTAAGAGCTACATTTGACTCGGTCTTGGAAAAGCCATCTCTATTGGTCCTATCTAACCACGATCGAAGAATCTGATGCATGCTGAAAGTATCTAATGTATCCAACTTGTAGATATGCGTTCACATGAATTTTCCAAGATGGACATGAGCATCCAGGTAATCTTGCCAACTATCATGAGAGGTTGTGTGAATATAAAGCAAAAGGATATAACATTTCAAAAAGGTTAACCAAAAGCCAACAAAAAAATAAAAATTGTATGCAGTAAAAAAAAATATATTCTTTAAAACTCATAGATGGCCATGGATGTTATTTTGGTTCTAGAAAAAAAAAGGGGATAAAATTCTGCAGATTTACAGATAATGAATTCCCATGTGAGTTCATCCAAAATCAAAGAAACAGATATCCATAAGTCAGTGACTCTAAAGCATTTTAAAAAATTTTCATTTCTCGAACTAGTAATTACATAACTTATGAAAGCTCTTTGGATTTGTTTAAAAAAATTTAATCAATGAGATAGAAGATTCCCACAAGTCCATTTTGAATCCATGAGGAAATCAGAGCATAGTCATAACCATAATCAACATGCCAAATCACAGATCAGTTTGGAGAATCCATACTCATTATTTATTCCTACCAAGGATTTTCAATGAGGAAATAAGCAATAAGCATAATCATAACCATAATCAACATGCCAAATCCCATATCAGTTTGAAGAGTCCATACTCAATTATTTATTTCTACCAAGGATTCTCGCTATGCCAGCTTAATGCTAATGGTCCATCTACAATGGATAGGTTAAAAATGAAAATCATTTACCCCTTAAGCTTGTCCAGATCCTTCGGTAGACTCAGATCTGCACTTGGCATGGACAATGGGGCCCAACTGTAACCTGTCTAAACCTTCACTATATCCCTCTGGAGCATTCAAATACACTGTCCCCTTTGTACATCCACTCCTCAATATCATCACTATAAAAATCCTCAAAAGGCTCCCCGCATAATGCACACACTGTCTGATTTTCATCTGCAGGGACTGCCATTTCTTTATCTTCCTTCTTCTCTGTAACAGCTTCTGTAGGCAAAAAGCCAGGAACAACATCATTTCCAAGTGCTTCTGCCCCACTAAGCCATTCCTTTGCA
This sequence comes from Cocos nucifera, assembly GCA_006176705.1. Taxonomy (NCBI): domain Eukaryota; kingdom Viridiplantae; phylum Streptophyta; class Magnoliopsida; order Arecales; family Arecaceae; genus Cocos; species Cocos nucifera. Next base: position 1,402,893 of record QRFJ01000104.1, on the reverse strand, counting down.
CTTACAAACCATCTGCGAGATGGCTTTGCTTGCGATACTTAGATATTCTGTTTTTAGTCACATGCCAATCCATGTGACTGCTGTGCTCTTCTTGGCACTTGAAATGTAAGCCACATGTTGTACATTGCCTTGGAAGATCAGTATACAAAGCATTAATAGCTGACTCACGCCGTGCCTTAAGAAGTTCAGCATTAAATTCAACCCCCACAGAATCCTGTACAGTTAGATTTTATAGTTAAAAAAACCTAACAGTTATTTACCCTAAATTAGGGAAAATCATGCAAAGACACAAAATAGAGAAGTCACAAATTCCAGCACCTGTGATTGGGCTGGTGGATTCAGCGATATCAAACCCTGTGCCATAAGACTACTGATCAGGCTAGAAAATGCACTTGCAGTTGAGCTAGATACCACGGAGCCCATAGTTTGAGAAACAGGTCCCATCTGTGATGAGGCAGGAGGTGGTCCTGGAGGCAAAGGAGGTAAAATGCTGGCATCCACATGTAAAGAGGTATCAGGCATATTGTTCACTGCCACAGAAGAAGGTAACCGAGATGAATGGAATTGGGGCAAAACTGAAACCATGGCAACACCCTGTCCTGATGATTGTACATGATTTAAGGGCTGAGCCACTAGATGAGATGAAAGCTGAGCCGGTGCAGATGGAATAAAGCCTCTGTGAGCCTCCTGAGCATGAACTTGCATGGTAGGTGCCTCGTTCCTGACTCTGACGATTCTCATGAGCTATGCCAGGCTGTTGATATGGTACTTGAAGCAATTTATTCAAGTTTGAGTTTTTTCTATCAGCAGTGTCATTCTGATGCTGAGAAAAATAGAAAGATGATTCTGGGCCTTGGTTCAGTAAAGGCTTGTAAGCTTCTAGAAAGTCAAAAGGACTTTTAAACTGCTTTTGATTTGGAGGAATAGGTAGCAGAGGCAGCAGCTGAGATTTATGAACTGGAGGCCATACAATTGGAGCATGAGGGGGTGAATGTGGTCTTTGCGGCAAATACCTTTCCAATGTGGATGTGTCCACGTTAAAAGGGTCAGAATGAGAGCTTGATAATGTCTGAAATGCCACTTCCATATCTGGTGTATTTTCATATAGATTAGGCAATTTATTACCAACTGGAGGTGTTATTCCACTTGCTGCAACAGGCATCTGAGGAGCCCTTCCTCGCAACTGTGGACCAAGGCTCTGTTGTGAAGATTGTGGGAACATGTAAGGCAACTTCTGAGGTTCATGAGTCTGGTGAGAACCCTGACCGTGTGGCAAGAACTTGTTCTGATTTACCATGCCATCCAGATACTTCCTATTCATTTCTCCATGAGCAGACTGCAACAAAATGTTTTCTCCAAAACTGTTAGTCCAACTATTCAGGATGGTTTATTAATATAACTAAATCAGTCAAAGGCGATGGTTTATTAATATAACTAAATCAGTCAAAGGCGTCAGGAAAGAACTCAATAAGTCTGAACTTACAACCAATATGATATTTCAAGTGAAATAAAAAAAGGAAAAAATTATAACTTTCAATCACCAAATGATGATGCTTAGAATGAGATTAAAATGCCACAAGATGTCCGAGAATGATGGTAGCATTATTAACTTTCCTTGCATAAAAAAAGGAATAAAAGGAGGCACACATATCCCTCATTAGTCAAGTATCTTGCACGACCAACACAACATATGCCTAACCCTAAAAGATGAATACAGATATGATTCTGCAGAAGTTCACATAATTTGTCAGCCCCCCCCCCCCTCCTCCTCCTCTACACCACCCCCCACAAAAAAAAAAAAGCACAAGTCCAGTCACATGATTGAAATTGCATTAGAGGTCCTTTCCAATCAACAGAAGAATATTTATTCGCTGCAGATATACCACGTGACCATGCAATCTGACCAATATTAAGGACGTATATCTGTAATTGTTTATCTACTATTATTAAATCTCAAAATTTTTAATGATGGACACGCTTGAATACATTGTTACAACTAAAGGCCTAAATACTTATTTTAATGGCAACAATACCAACTAACAATACAGAAGAGAAGGCAAAGAATCATACACCAAAGAAATGTATCCTGTCTTCAACAGTATGAGCAGGATCATCAATTGCAGGCAGCTGAGCTTGGCCAGGCCAACTGTGCCTTCCAAAATCATGTTCCAGCAGTGAAGCATCTGGTCTAGGTAAACCACCCCTTATGCTTAAGCTTCCAGTACTGAGCCCTAAGGGTGGCTGGCTTTTTCTTCTGCTTCGGTCTGATAAAGTTGGGCTCATATCCTCCCAAACATACTCTTCTTCCTCAGAATTCTTCCATTTTCTAGTGGCTGTCTCACTAGCTATGCCATTTACATCAAGCCGTTGTACCTTTGGAAGCTTTTCAAGAGAAGTTCTTTTCCCTCAAAAATTCCCATATGCATCAATTAGGTCTCTCAAGTGTTGCTTGGCATATCCACTACTAAGGCTCAATGCCGTGGAAGATTTTACTTGCTCAGCAACATCATCAAAAGGCCAGCTCCCCTCAAACCGACCGTTCTGATTAGTCCCTCGGCCAGCTCCTAAATGAGATGGAGAAGTCCTTTCAAGCACCCTCATGGGAGAAGTATTTCTTGAGAATCTGTCAGTGGGAGGTGATATTGACTTTCGTGGTCCAATTATTGGTGGAGGTGAAAACCTTGAAAACTTCCTCTTTGAATGATGGGTGTGACTGCAGTGTGTGGCGAACCTGTTCTTACCATCCCTCTTTGTGAAGGAAGCACCTCAGGATGATCAATATCATACTCGTTGCATTGCAAGGAAGATTTCTGCCCATAAACTTGTAAACTGGAAGAAACTCCTCTGGCATGTTCAATGTCCTGCGAAGATTACAATGCCTTCACACTATATCATAGTTGCAGTGGTCTCAAAGAAGAAAAGAACAAAGACCCACTTCTTCTATGCATTTCTATGTAGGACTTCAAAGACTCCAACCATGAAATATTCATGGGTTATGAATTCCACACCGAGAAAAATTCCTAGTAACAGAAAAGAACATACTAAATAATAGTTTTCAGAATTTTAAAAAAAAAGGTTCAGTAGTTGCTTCACAAAATTTCATGGCAGGTTGCATTGATGCCAAAGCTAAAACCTTTCCTCTCTTATCTGTTGCACTTATACACCTGATATTCATGCATACTCCACTAGGTCTTCTTTCCTCACAGTTGCACCTCGCTACCTCTCCCAATTTTCAGCCAAAACTTCCGGAGTTTTTCTTTTTATTTAATTCAGATCATTCATCAAATCTCTCTTTAAAAGTAATGATGCATCACCAAGCAAAAAGTGATCCTGATGAGATGAATGCAATAATAAAAGAAGTGACAAAGAAAATTTAGTTGCAAAAGGGTCTCCAGATGTCAACTGTTTTGAATGTTTTATTGCACCATCATTTATCAACAATAAAAATGGGATCTATTTAACCTTATCCTTTGAAACAAACTTCTGCAGTAAGTACTAGAAGTTTCACAGAACCACCAACCTTGTTTTCATGTAAAGCTTCACCTCTTCTATGCAGCTACCTCATTTTTATATTATAAAGCATATTATGTGGTATCAACATGATGTGAAAGCATGTTTAGAGGAGTTTGTACCTCTATGCTGTAAAGGAAGCAATGATTTCAAGCACAGTACTTCCTTTCAAAATTTATTATACTTATTGGAAATGATTTCAGTGAGATTCACTCCATTATTGAGCTTTATAATACAGACTATGAATGCATTTGTATATTACACTATTTCCACAACTAGAAGGTAACTTGTTCCATGACTTTATGAAACCAGTCAACCATCCAACACAAGTCTTCAACCATTCCTAATATTCCCTTAGGGAAATCCACTTCCTTGAAGTTTGTGAAGGAATCAATTTCCTTCTACTACCTTCTCATTTTGCTTTGACTTTGAACTTTGCAGGGTTCTTCTGTTGCTTTAGCTTGACAATGAGCAAAATGGTAGGGGCAACCCATTTCCTTCATCTTCTTACTTGCTTTAGTCATGTCCATCTTTTGCATTTCTAGAAGTGATTAAGCTGTATATCAATTTATTAACACAAGAGAGAGAAAAAAAAAAAAGCATCTGCAAGGCAAACATGACTTTCAAGCACTTGTACAGACAATAACTATAAATCATCATCAGTTCCCTTTATCATTTTGCACTTCAAGCTTAAAATGATGAATATCAAAAAAAACTTCAACAATTTGTTAAGATATATAAGGAGAACTAGGAAGAGAAGGCTTGGACTGCACATGAAATTTTGGAGAAGCTCCAGACCATCCTTTGAGGCCCTCTGATGCATTTCCCTCCATTTGCTCCCCATCAAAATCAGTCATATGCGCCTTATCATGACTATCTAGTGCACTCATCTGCATCATGACAGCTTATACTCAGGTCAGTTAACAAAAAATTGAATACAACGGTTGCAGATCCCAAAGGAAAAAAAAAATGCGAGAATTCAAATATTTCTTTCCCTTCCATGTTAAAGGCTGGGTTCTTAGGAGTATAAAACTTTTAGATCAAGAAACAAATGAACATTAAGGATGAGTTTTTCAGGTTACTGCTACACATCTCCACTCTGTTCCCTGTTTAGTTCCCCAGTTCCATGTGAGAATCAGGGATCAGTGCAACACTCGGGGGTAGGTAAGCATCAGCTGCAATTGGGCCATTCCCAATGCAACACTGAGGCACCAGTGCACCACATCAGCATTGACCACCCCATCAGCAGTCAGGAATGCAGCAGTGAAGTTTAGCATTTTTCTTTTTTCAATAATCATAAAAATAAGATATAGGATGGGGCTCAGAGTAAAGAATGGCTGTCACTTCATCTATAATGAATGGCTCTGCATATCTTATTTCATCATCTCCTAGTTGAAGATGAGACTCTAGAGCATGTTTTTCAAATCCCATATGTTTGCTCCTACCTGTCTTCAACCCCTGCTACTATTTTTGATAGGATCTAACACTCTACATGTAACATGTTAAATCACTCATAAGACCTTGCACAATCACCTTTTTATCCCCTTGACCTTGCCTTAACTTTAACTTGACTAATCTTAATTTTGTAGCAAAATTGCAAATATTGCCAAAGCAAGCTTGATATGGAAATGCCTAACTATTTACTTATTACCCACAGAGAATGAGAAACAGAAGAAATGGCATTAACACGAATGATAATTCCTCTTTCATTGCAGCAGACCCTTACCCCATGAGGATATGGACCTAGCATAATTCACCTTGAGTGGCCCCTTACCAGTAATACTACCTAGTACCTACTGTTAAAGAATGAATGAAGAATCCTATGCACAATTACTTGCTGGTTAGCTCCTTTGCGCATAGATTGAAACTCATTTCCGACTATCAAAACATTTAGACCATTTTACATCTATTTAAGCATGAGTAGACTTAGTTGATATTTCCTGAGTGCAATAGTAAACTGGATGCTGGCATAAGCAAAAAATTAGATCTTACCATTGTTGAATGTTTGAACAGATGTTGTGCTTCTAGGTATTTAGGATTTACATGAATGCCATGAGATGGGCAAGGAGATGGAGATTCAGAAGTGCCTCATACTGGTAATTCTTGATGATTGGCTGTTCTTAGAAGGAGAAAATTGGAGTTTGTCCTCAATCCTGCGAAGTACTGATAATGGGAAGACTTGGAACCAAGTCCCAAAAAGGTGGCGCATGGCAGGATACTCACTACGATGGACTTGATTGTACACCTCACAAAACACCTGGCAATAGAAAGAAAAAAAATCCAGAATTACACAATAAGATTCTCTTGATTCCAATCATGAGCAGGAAAAAAAATCAGAAAAGTAATACAGTCAAAGTGAAAGCACAAAAATTTTGTGATTGAAAAATAATAAATGAAGAAAATTTAGGGAATAGAGAAGTTTAATACTAAGTAGGTTTGAGGAATTTATCAATATTGAGTATAAAGGATTATGTTTAAATATGTCGGATCAAAGAAAACATAAAGAATGTTATGAAAATAACCATAATGTGACATTCAAAAACATGAGGCGGATTCCTTCTAGTAACTAACTTAAAAGTTCAAACTTTTAGCACAGGAACAGAATGACCATGGGAAAAGGATTTCAAGTATCAGAACGAATACAATACAATGCTCACCTTGGGAAGGCGAGCTGCAAAATACCTCACATATTCACGACCTATGTTCTTCACAATACTATCCAGGAGATACAAGGAGGGTAGTTTTTGATCCAGAGGAAGCTGCAAATAACCCTGTCACGTATTAGTAGCAATTCGAAAAAAGAGAAAGGGCAGCAGCAGCTGCACTCATACTCAGAAAAAAAATACCTACATTACTCGAAATCCAAGTGTCATGGTTGCTGCAAATTACAATCCATGCTAATTTTACAATTCAGTTCTGCATTATAATCGATAAACTCATACATATGACTAAAAAGCTGAGTGTCTGGCACTAGAATTACATTGCTTGTGTGCTTTGAATATCCCAATACACAAGTTTTCCATCCAATACATAAGTTCCGCGATAAACCAAAAATCTAAACTTTATGCAATACATATTGACGAATCCGACAAAATACCATCATCATATAGTCAAAGAAACCATAAGAACAGGCAGCAATTGGTATCCGAAGCACGAAGAATTCAAAAGACAGACCTCAAGAACCCGAGCACAGATGGCGTCAGCGACCCCCTCCGCGAACTGGAGGTGCTGACCGGCGATGATAGGTAAGCTCGGTGATGATGGGCTTCGAGTTGAAGGTGAGCTCCGAGATTAGCTCCTCATAGAGCTGGACGATTTCCCCGGCGGTCGGGGGCGGGGGTGGGTCCTCGCCGGTCGCCTCCCGCAGCTCCTCGTCCCTCTCCCGAAGCATGGCACGGAACCGGTCGAGGATCGTCGGGAGTGGACGCCCCGGCGGCGGCTGCGGCTCCGCCGCCGGCGCCGGCCGCAGGGGGCGGTCCCCCTGCGGGAATCTAGGGTTACCCCCGTGAGGAGGAGAGCCCCTCATCCTCCATCCAAGCCCCGATCCTTCCCGCTCTCTCGGCTTTCTCGGCCCCTTCAACTGGGATTTTCAGGGTTAGGGCTAGGGTTTGGATCCAGAGGGGCCATGGGACCAGGGAAGATGGGAAGGGAAAAAACGCGATGGCTGTGCTCAGTGTGCCGGGGAAGCGGGCGCATGTCCTGCTTGGAGATCAATTAACTGTTAACGTGGTTTGATATTGCTGCTCCTGGGTTTTTTCATGTGCGCCTC